>CM046840.1:4990544-5358044 GCA_025618425.1 Heliocidaris tuberculata
CTTTTTAAAAATCGAAAATTTAGGGTTTTTTGAATACCACTTTACGATATCCAAAACAACACTGATTTTTAAAAAAAAATTCTTCTTTCGATTTCACATCATTCCAGGAGTATGCACACTGAAAAAAAAACAACCAACAATTTAATGGTTTTTATTACAATAGTCTCGTGTCAGTGTTTAGTTGATTTTATTTCATCATCATCATCATCATCTCTGTTCCTTTTCTTTCCTTTTGTTATTTTTTACTTTTTCCTTCATTCTTCTAAACGCCCCAGTATGAGAGTGTTCTTTTATCGGAAAAAATATGTCAACAGCGTTTTCAAAAAGACTACCCCTAATGCCTCCGTCACACAGCCAAACTGACTCCATACCGATTCCAAAACTGATCGATTCTTTTCCATTTGGGGTAATGTAATTTCATATTCGGTCTGCTGTTGATCTTCTTGGTGTGACTGAGTTAGGTATAAATCAATTGTTTATGACTTTCACTTTTGAATGAAATCTACCTGAGGTTTTATTTGTTATCACGAGATTCTCTGCAGTTCGATTTCAGCGACGTCATCGAAAAGTGGTTTAGAAAGCTGCATTTCCAGTGGTACCCATCTTCACCGTCATCGCTGTCGACTTCGCGTTCGACCCCGTTGTCAATCGGATCCAGGATTCCTTCGATCTACTGTGATGGAGTCCGACTTGTAGTGACAAATACAGGGAGCACGGGAATGGCATACCAGTGCCGTGACCGTTTTGATGTTTGTTGCTGGGTCTGCTGTCTACCTTGCTGTCTTCTGACATGCCCGTGTTATAGAGTAAATATTCGATCTGATCTTTCTGTTTTGATATCATCTTTTCAGATATATACATATTTTCATGCGCATGAATGTGAAATTGATAAAAAATATTCCAATACGGTATACGTAAATAGAAGATGTAAGAAGTTACATTATCTGCAAATCATAATCACAAGCTACTAGTAAAGGCTATATTTAGAGGGCCCAGAAATACTTTTAAAAAACAACAACAACATTCCAATAATAGGCGTGACAGAACGGGAAATGCGGAGCCGGGGGGGGGGGGGGGGGGGGGGGGGCTCCAGTTGAGTAGACACGTTAAAAAAAATCTCGGAAAAAAGGTTCGAAAATTGTCATTAATAAGTGAAATCAGATCAGCCCCCCCCCCCCCCCCCCCCACTTTCAAAAACGCTCCGCGGCCCCTGAAATGTGGCAATAAATGCACTTCTATATTCAAAATTTATAGGAGAAATTTTACAGAGAGTTTGTTGGTAAGTTTAGTAAATGCTGGGTATTTAGACTAATTTTCTTTCGAGGAGACGGTACCATGTGTCTGTTGTTTTACATATTCGCTTTTTAATGTTAAAGGGAGCCACCGCTCGATATCCATGTACGTTCAATTTCATTCGCTTGCCCCTATTACAAGGCCGTGCATAACAACAATCTTGGAGCAGCGAACAAAACTGCCGTCGAGGGTGGGGTAGTTTGTCAGTTGGGTTTTTCAGTTCGTTTTTCTTCGGTCGAATGCGTGCTGCATACACACAATTCATGCGTTTACCGAAGATGTACGGAGATTCCTGAATATTACCCGAGCCGGGCCAAGCTCCAAAACACCACGATTGGCGACTTTTCGTTCCCTTTAAGATTCACATGGATTTCTTTCCATCGATTATTTATTAAATTAATGAAAATACTTTTTTCGATCTTATTCTTAATTTTCTATTTATTTGTTTATTATTTTTTTTTGTTTAGAATAGTCTGTAATGTTAGTTTTACTTCTTTTTTTCTGCCATCAGATCCACCGGTATTTGACTGTGAGAGATGAGAGAGTAGTCTTTTCTGCAGACGTCACGTATCTCCCTCTTGGACGCAAGCATTGTACTGAGAACGAGGCTATAGAAGTTTTGAGAAAAACTCTGGAAACAGGAGTATACACGAGTGCTGAAGACGTTGTAAAATCCATAGATCATCAGACTGGGGGTATGTAGTGGTGGATAATAATTATGCAAAATGTGACTGTGAGGTTAATTATTGTATTTGAACACCAGTGGCATAGCTATAAAAGGGGGCTTGGGGTCGGGCACATCTCCCTCAACGAATGGAGAGAGAGAGAAAAAAAAAAGGTTAAAGACAGAGAAAGAAATAGAGAGGGTGAAGGCATTACGCGAAAAGAAGACGATTGGACCCTGGAAGGCATTCTTGCATTTCATCCATCTGGTAAGGTCGTTGTCCACAGAGGAGAATTTTCAAATTGTTTTTTTTTTTTTTAAATGAGAAGACTAAAAGTTATCGCGCAGGATGTTTTTCCGAAAACAAAAATGAGTTTGCTTTTTCCGAATGAATGTTTATAACCATTATTGTTATTGTTATCATTATTAATTTCATTATTGTTATCAAATATTTGCTATCACCCTATTACTTGGGCAGTATGAAGTAAGTGCATAGAGGCATTCATAGTCGTTACACTGTTTCCAATGTCGAAAATGAGCTCTTTTGATGAGCATCCATTACAAAGAATTTTACCATTCCCGATAACACGCTTTCTGTTCAGTTTACGTACAATATTGTGTATGCTGAGATCTACAGGAGTGTTAACTTCTAAGTATTAATAACTGCACACAGGGGCGGATCCAGGATTTCGTTTAAGGGGGGGGGGGGGCACACAAATGCAGGATTGTCAACTTTGGGAAACTGCTTGGAGGAAGACCCATATTTTTTGGGTCTCGCCAGCCCTCCAAAAGTCACTCAGTGGGGGGGGGGGGGGGGGGGGGGGGGGGGGGGGGGGGTGGCGACCAAAATTTTTTTTTTCGCCAGCCCTCCAAAAGAAAGTCGCTCATTGGGGGGGGGGGGGTATGCCCCCCTAAATCCGCCACTGACTGCACACATACATGCAGTTACTTCCCTTCTCTTATTTCAATCCTCAGATCATGAAGGTTTTACCGTATGGCGCTAAGAAGTCGATAGAGGGGTAGGTGATGGACTTACCGGACGGTGTCAGAAACCACTTTATCCCCAGAAAGCTGCTGGGGCGGACCCATGAGCGGATCAGCTGCAGCCCATGAGACCGACAATGTTGGCCTCCTGAGCCTTCTAGCCCCTTTTTAGAGGGTTATTAGATCGACCAAGGCTTGCCTAGTACCTCCTTGAACCGACGGCCTCGGTCGTCGTTCTCGTGAACTTTTTGAACTTTTTTCTCTTCTTTATTTCTTATGTATTTCCTTGTTTTGCCGTCTCATGGATATCGGTCTCATGAATTTTTCGTAAATGTCGGTCTCGTGGGCTGCCTGTATAGTGCTGTCGGCCTGTGCTGGGATGACCCCGTACCTACGGCCTGTTACATAAGTGTGTCCGATCCTACACTAAAGGAATTCAAACTTCAACATGATCGAACCTAACACTATTCCTAACCCTACGCCTAATCCTAAGCCTAACCTTAAGCCAAATTGCCACCCTAATCCTAACCCCCGCCTATGAACTATTGATGTATCAATTATAATAACTGATTGATAATATTTTAAGGTTAATACGGTAATATGAATCAGAGTAATGATAAGCTGTCGTTAAATGTGTATCTTTCCATAATTTAGAATTGGAAGTAATACCGATAATACAGATTAGGGGAAGACGAAGCAGGATTTGATTTGATTATTAAATGTGTATCTTTCCATAATTTAGAACTGGAAGTAATACCGATAATACAGATTAGGGGAAGACGGAGCAGGATTTGATTTGATCATTATTTATTATGTGAACAACCAACGCCTTTATTCTTCATAAGCCCAAGCCATTTTGTGTGAAGAGGAAATTCCTCACGAAAATGTTTTATGTTCGTGATATTTCATCATCATAAGAAATTGTGAAAAGTTGTAAATTTAGGAGAAAAAAAAAATCACCCCGTAAGTTTTTGTGTGTTTACTATTCTTTACGACTCGGCGCATTTAGGAACTGTGAACTAATGTACATTATTCCATGTAGCTTCATGATTATTCTAAACATTTTGTAAAAACATACATGTTCTTTTCCCTTGTGTAAAAAGTAATCATTTTGTAATTATCAATGTTATCTGAAGATGTTACTGTTTCGATAGGTCTATTATAGGCCCGGATTATAGGCCTCTTCATTATTTTTCATGCACGTGGTATTTTCTAAAAATATTTTTACCTATATCTGATTGAACTACGCTACGCATATCCTTTATCTAATTCATTTGCATTGTATATTTCCCTTGACTCAGTTTATGACTATTTGTAAATTAAATTCAATTACTAGCTTATAAATTCATGTAATTATATTACATAAACATGATAAACATGTAAAATAGTTACTTCATTAAGCCCATATAGATCGATGGTAATATATGTGATATTTTCATAAGCTGGATAATAATAATAATAATAATAATAATAATAATAATGATAATAATAATAATAATAATAATAATAATAATAATAACAGTAATAGTATAATCAGTATTATTATTATTATTATTATTATTATTATTATTATTATTATTATTATTATTATTATTATTGTTATTATTATTATCATTATCATTATCATCCTTATTGTCATTATTATCATCATCATTTTCATTATTATTGTTGTTGTTTATTTTTATTACTATTATTTTCAGAAATCAGTAGTGTAGCCGGTGCTATGAAGATTGAGCAAGATGAAACAAGATGGAACAAAACATTTCAGGAAAATTTTGTGCAATATATGGTATATCTTTACATTATGTATTGTCAGTTTGATTTAATAAAGATGTCTATTGAATACATAAATCTGTTGCAATATGTTTATGATTTTCATATCACTATCAAATTGAAGTATTAGTCTAAATCAACCTGACACTTGCATATTCAAATCTCTCAACATCTGTTCGTGTTACTGACAAAAATGTGAATAATTTTATCATCAGCAATTTAATTATTCGAAAGATTAGAAAATTCTCGTATTCATTCATTACTCTCAGTTGCATAAACATGATTGTCATTCATGGAAAAAAACACAAGCGAATGGTGGACGGGAGATTGAGTTACATAGACGGGGAGATGGAGAGAGAGAGGAAGGAAATGAGGAAGAGAGAGACAGAAACGTGTCTTTTATTTGCTTAGAGGTCCAGAAAAATAAGAAGTTAGAAGAATTCCGGAGCACTATCTCTCTTTAAACTTAAGGTGTTATTTATCATTATCATCATCATTGTTGCAGATAGAATTTAGTTGTTAATTCTTCATAGTGATGACGTCGGGATTCGTAGATAAATTAGTTTGGCCGGTGGGGGCGTTTGCCACGACGGACAGCAAAATTCTTCCGTGAGTGGGAAGTTTGATTTACCCAGTGATTCCACTGACTATTTACGTCAATCCTGTAGAAGCCCAATGTTATTGAACCACTTCACTTCGCTTCATTTTGTGACGCTTCGCGCTTTGCATCACTAAACGTCATGGTCTCATAACTCGGCATTTCAGGACTTCTTTGTTTTTATAGTCGTTGGTGGATGAGGGTATTTGTGCTGCATTAACGAAAACAATCATTATAGTTACTATTATTATCATTATCATTATTGTTATTATTATAATTGTTATTATTATCATTATTATTTTCATCATTATCATTATTATTATTATTATTATTATTATTATTATTATTATTATTATTATTATTATCATTATTATTATTCATATTTAATTTTTTTCTCCCTCTGTCTGGCTGTCTCTCTCTCACTCTTTTTCTTTCTCTTTCCCTCCTCTCTCTCTCTCTCTCTCTCTACCTTACTTTCTCACATGCATCTTCTTAATTCTAAAATAGATATAAAATTAGATGTGTTTCGTAATTGTATCTTACTTCATGCTTTCATTTTGTACTTTCTATGCTTCAGCCCTCGCCGCCATAGATTTTCAATTCAATCCGTAGTAACCAAACTAGGTTATCGAAAAGCTCGAAGCTTTATTTACACAACATTTAAAAATTAAGAATAGATTTTATTCAAATCTTATAAAATACGAAGATTACTGCCAAAGTTTGGTTCGTAAAATCAGGCAAAAGTATACAAATAATGACATGTATTTAAGCAAAATAAAAAAACAACAACAACAAACAAAACAATATCATGGCTTTGTGTTCAGATAGGATTGTTTTATACCAGGGGCGGAATCTCTGACAAGTAAAAAAAAAAAAAAAAAGGTGTCCGGACCCCCATGGCCCCTCCCCTTCCCTGGATCCACTCCTGTATACAGTAGTATGAATCTAATAAGAACAATTATTGTTTCTATAGCAGATCTGAAAGAAAATTGACAGAAATGAAAGAAAATGTGGAAAGAAAGCAGTTGTGACACCAGAGGCATGGGGGCATTTGCCACTCCCCCTCTCAGTCAAAGCCCTTGTCACTTCCCGTACAAAAGTATAAGATTTCGTTTTCAAGTTGCTCTCCCTCATCTCCGTCGCAAAAAAAAATCTAGTTCTGAGCCTGTCTCTCTAAACTTTTGCAACACTGGTGCTACCGCTTTGAACTTAGACTAAAAGAAGGTGGATAGAAAAGCGAGATAAGTCTACAATTAGACCCAAGAGACCGTCTTGATTTAGTCACCCGGTGCTCCTGGCTTTATATGGTTAGGGTTAGGGTTGCGATTGGATTTTAAGTTAGGTATAGGGTTAGGGTTAGTGCTTGGTCCGGGGTTGAAATTTAGAATTCGCTTAGTGTACGAAATTGACGCAGAGCTTGTGTCGTAAAGCGACCTAGCCTATAAGATTAGACCCCATAAGCCCCGTTCACAAATGACTTGGAAAACCACCTCAAAAACCTTCCGAGGGAAGATAGAGACCATTTTACATAATAAATTATAGGCAAGTGGGCGGGTTGAGAAATTGTACCTACTCGCAACAAAACTATGTCCTTTTGGGCAGATGTCCATTCTCTGCATGATGTATACAGATAAAAAACTAAACCCACAAAATTTTCCCCTATATACACATAATGTCAAGTACTGTTTATAACATATATCAAGTTCCTGAATATCTCGTCCACCACACTCTAAATATCGAGTACTGATTATAGAATATCAACTAATGATAGTGCTTCAAGGTTCATAATTCAACAGGCACATCTTCCCCTCTGTTCCTTGCGGTTGACTATTTCTTGTCCGCAACGATTAGATTGTCAATTTCTTTCTCGACTCCCCTGTCCAATTTATTGTAGTCGGCGACCTCCATAAGACTGTCATCATCATCGGCATCATCCACTTGATTTCCTACTTTCACCTTCAGATATCCGTCACTCGACGTCGCTACCGAGTTGAGTGGATGGACGGCTACCCGCGGCAAAAGCTTGTTGTATTCGTTGGCGTTAATGTCTTCTGCTTTAGGGGACCTCAGAGGCGAGCGATCGAGTTTGTCATAACTGGAGCTTTCCTCGAGAGAGTTCCTGGTGGCAAGATCAGGTTTAGCAGCGATTAGTGGCTTGGCATTTGTCTCGTCGTCTTTCTTAGAAGGAACAAGACTATCATTGTTAGGTGGTTGAACATCCCGGATGGATGCCGGAGCGGTAAAGCTTCCCCCTTGTGATCTATCCACCTTAAAGTAATACGGATTACTCTCTTCCTGGCTTGTGTCTTTACCGATATCCACATCCTTGTTTTGATTGGCATTGTTTCCTGTCGTGTTACCAATTTCAACCAGATCATACGCTTGGTCAGGGTCTGTCGCCGTTGGGTCAACCCCAGGTCGAGCCTCTAGTTGAGCCCCTGATCGAACACCGGTATTGCTCCGAGAACCGGGTTCGAGTTTGAAGTAGTAGTCACCGTTGGTTCCTTCCGATGACGCCATGAGTTCATCGTAGACCGACTCGTCCGGGAGCTGGGGTTTCTGACCAAGCCCCTGGTAATGATGGGGCAAAGACTGGCCCTTCAGGGTGCTGTAGGGGTCGCTGCCTTGACCAACGCCTAGCTTCGATGATTGTTTGGCATGTTTGGCTCTAAGGTTCCGAGGCAATGATGGGTTCTCGTAGGGATGATCACTTTTGTCTGAAAAGAAAATGGTGAACGAGACAAAAAAAGAGTTGAAGTAGGTCAACAGAGGTTATGAGAGAATGACTGTATTTATAAAATTTCAATTAATAAGGGAATGTGAATATTAACAAGGATTCTCCGGTCGGTTTTAGTCGGGGGGGGGGGGGCACGAGTTCGACAAGCAAGCAAAAAAAAAAGTTATTACATTTTCAGATGCCTTCTAGGGGCTAAATATACTGCGGGGGACATTTCTTGTCGTAATGTGTACTCAAGGGTATGCCAGATTTGATTTTCGCCTGGGGATGAAGGCACCTCCCCCCCTCCCACCCCACCTAGATCTGCCACTGACTGAAGCTTGAATTAACACGCCAGTAAATCGAACTACTACTGTGGTTATGAGCTAACCACAGTACGACCGCAATGTGGTAATTACATTAAACGTGGATTCTTTTTGTCGGCGTTTTTGGTTCGGTTTTGAATACTCTATAGCATTTCCTGCTATTACATTACATTTCCAGAACCAATATGGAGAAGATAATATATATGTAAGCTTTCTCTCCTATTTAGTGACGAAAAGTAGTGCAAAGAAATAAAAGAAGTAGTGTTGCGTAACTGATTGGGATCAACTTTACAACCAGTGATTGTAATGAACGACTGGAATCCCATGTACAGTAATAGCAACGATAAATATCAGTGTGCGTATGTTCATCCTGCAGTCTTATGCGACTTCATAATTTTACACAAATGCTGCTTTCTTTCAAATCTTTGTGGAAAGGTAAAACAGACGTTACAAAAATATAAGGTGCACGACCAGGAAATATAATTATTTGTTGCCTTAAACACCTTATCTGTTTAATATTTCACTTTAGAAAATTCTCCCACTTTTTAAAATCATTGTTTGACAGGAACTTATACAATTATGATCATCCGTATATCTACAAAAATGTAAAAAATCTGACAGAAATTCTTTCGGGGATTTACCAAAACATGGGTTAAAGTTGAAATTCATTCAGTCATCGATATCAAGAGGAAGCTTAGGTTTAATTTCTTCCTATCGGTTCCGGAAATAGAATATAATATCAGGAAATGCGTTTTATGGAATTTCAGATTTCAGACTCAGATTTTATTTCATTTCATTTTCATATTTCTCTACATCATAGAGAGGATATGGTGCACGGTGGTCTACATGTATATAAAAACTACAGAGGCAACCAGACTACAAAGCTACTGCTACTAGTACACAATATATTCTTCATTCTTTATCCAAACTATTGAACAACTAAATATCACGACGGTACTAGCACCGGTAATTCTATATCTATACAGCGCACATAGCGTGATGGTATAACGTGTAGTAAGATACCGAATCAACTATAATTATGATTTTTCCGGTATATATGCATTCAATTTTGATGTTGTAATTGTTAAAAATATGATTATTAAGCAATGCATGTATAGCTCTCAAATCCTGAATCGTAGCTTCGTTTAATACTCCTGCTGCGAGAGATTATTACTGCTTTATAGAACTTGTATTATATGCCTTCCTCTTCAAAAACTCGTCGAGGATTGTACTACTAAGTGTATACTTCTACTACTTCTTCTCCTTCTATTATTACTACTACTACTACTACTACTACTACAGTGACTACTACTACTACTACTACTACTACTACTACTACTACTACTACTACTACTACTACTACTACTACTACTACTACTACTACTACTACTACTACTACTACTACTACTACTACTACTACTACTACTCCTACTGCTCCTACTACCAACACGATAACAAAGTTAATTTAAGATAAATTTGATAGCATACCTGATCGCATAGTACTAGATCCATGTGAACTTTTAGGTCGTCTTTCTTCAGCCCTAAAAAAAAAATAATAAATAAAAATTCAAATAGATTATTAAAATTTTGATCCCGCATTTATGTGATTATGAAGAAAATAGCTGTTGATTCAAATTTTGAATAAGTGCTAACGTTCATTTCATTATCATTTTATGGGCGTTTTCTTTTAACATTGTACTAAAAAATCTGGATGGCCTGTAGGAAAAGACGATTTGAAAAGTGGGATCAAACTAATATGTCATAAGACTGTTGCCTATTCGGCCTATGACACAATCAAGTTGTTGTAATAAATTTATTTCATTTTTTAACGAATTGATTGTTCGTAATTGTTTTGTTCATATTTCAAGGTCTTTCTATTTTATATTTGTTTGTAATCTGGGTAATTGTTTACGCATTCGTTGGGTAATAATACTGCCCCAGTGGCCAGTGGTAAAGGACTTGTTGATACTATTTCAAGGTCCTTTATCAGATTATGTCGTACAAAATACAGATTTTGTATTTTGTACGACAGAATCGAGTTTTTATTAATTAATTTATACACATTGTTACGAATTAATTGTCATTTTCATATCTCATAGTACATCTATAATAGATATACTATGAGATATGAAAATGACAGTTAAGAACAAATAAGAATTATTCTTATTTGTTTGTAATCTTTGTAGTTGTTTACACATTCATTAGCTAATTATTGTTGACCAAGTGGCAAAGTCATTGTGTGATAATATTTCAAGGCCTTTTTTTTATCATTTCAATTTTGTTTGTGATCTGTTGCATTGTGTACATGATCAAAGTGTTTCTGTTTGTGGGATTGTACGGTCTGCAGATGGCCCCAGTCTACAAATACTTTGCGACATATTTTATGACAAAAAATATTAGTTAACTCCGAGATAAAGCTCGATTTTTGCATTTTGTCCGCAGAACTGGTGGATCCTCTGAACCCCTACCCCCCCCCCCCGTTATTTGGCCAATTTCCATTTCACAGCATAAACGAGTAACGTTTTTCAAGAAACTATTACCGATTGCTGCATTGACTACGTTTTATTTCAAGTATTCGATCCTCCATTGTGAAGTTGTACAGATGAAACTGACGGAACATAAAAAATTAACATGGAGATTATTTTCGTATAATATAATGCATTGTCTTTCTTATGGGGGCTTTGCTGCTTTAGGTGGAATTTTTTTTTTTTCGAAGAGTGGATCATTAATAATCATAATGCGTGACCCGGCATAATGATCCGGGGAGCGTTTCATCAAGTGTTATGTCAGTGATTTTTACCGACAACTGTTATAAGCTACTGAAATCCTTGCATCTGATTGGCTGAGAACAAATCTGTCAGTAAAAATCACTGACAAAACGCTTGATGAAACGCTCCCCCGATAACATTTGATCAAGGCTCTATTTCGTCAAAAATATAGGGTTAGGTTTATGCCTACGATGATTAGAGTTAACCCTTTCAGGACAGGAATTATTTAAGGGTTAAATTGATCACATTTTGTTCTTTAAATTGGCAACAATAATATTTTTCTTTTAGTGCTACATGGTTCTAATAAGTTGTAATGTCTTTGAAAACAATATACATGGCTACTAATTTTGTCGAAAAGTTGAAAAAATTGCCAATTTTGATAAAAAACAATAATTTTGAACCTCTCAATGTGTTGCCAATTTAGGGATTTTAAAGCTTATTCTCATTTTTAAAATTCCTGGCATCAAACGCAATATGGTCATGCAACAAAAATGGACATAGTGTGTGCAGATATTTTTGCTCTTTCTACTCATGCATCTGGTATATTTTTTAGAGCTCTGATTCAAAAAATATTGAGCCAAACCACAAAATGTGGAAAATTGTCTTGAAAGGGTTAAGGTTAGATATATTGCTGGGTTAGAAGTTGAAGTTATAGGTCGGTGGAATTTTTATTAGTATTATAAAATGACAGCGGAGCAATTGTCGTCGGAGCATGTGTCATATATAAGCTCACAATGTTTCATTATTTTACGGTTGTAGGTTACATACTCAGGCGAAAATTGCTCCGAGGTTAATATCCTTGACCCAAACGATATACCTAGCCCGCACCCTAAATCCTAATTATAATTAACCTAACCCCCAAAACCGAATTGCAACCATAATCTTAATCCTAACCCTGTATCTTTGACAAAATAAAGCAACGATCAATTGTCACCGGAGCAAATGTTAGAGCACCTCACTTACTTTTGCTTCCTAGCCAGATTTCTTCTCCGATACAAGCAGCACAAGAGGATTGTGATAGCTACAGCTACAAGGATCAAACACACCACTGTAACGCTGGCTATGACTGCTACATTGGCCATACTGGAAGAGGAGGGTGCTGTGGAGCTTTTAACGGGTCCTGAAATGATAAAATATACATGGTATTAGATTCAGATTATAATCATAATAATAATAAATATCAATAATTATGATAAGGCATTTACCAAGAGTACTAGCCTTATCATTAATACTATACATGTACATGATGTATATGCTATCTGAGGAGCTGCAACCATCATTGCCCCGGCTTTAGGCCGGCCGGCTACCAGCGCATAGGGACATATTATGATATGCGCTATATATGTATGGTATATTATTATTATTATTATTAATACCATGATGAGGCGCCCAAGGAATTTCTTTCCTAGTGGGTACCAACTTCCTTCCCCTGGGTGGAGAGTAGTAAATGTCTTGCCAAAGGACATAAGTGCCGTGGCAGGAATTTGATTTGTGCTTCAAAGTTCGGGGAATTATCCACTGAACAGCGACAACTCCATACTCAAAACACCCCCCCCCCCTTTTGGTATCAAGTGAATGTAAAATCAATGTTTACATTTAAACATGTATAGAGATAAGGAGGCGAGATTCCCTAAAAACATGAGGCTTGTGAAGGTGTTCCCATAACGAGATAATCAATAGACCTACACACATGACATGATCATGTTTTACCTTACTACATCAAGTCTGCAGACAGGCGCCAGTAAACCTCCATCTTGAAGTCCCATCCGTGGGACTTGGTAATTGAGTAAGTATGCCGTACCAAAGGGCACTAACATATCAACATGGTTTTGTATCCGGTACTTCGCTGCTAGTCAGATACATTTGTTCTTGCTCTGAGCCATGACCCGCCTCAAAGTATATTAAAGAAAGATGGTAACATTTCTCTCGGGTTCTCCAAGTATCTTATGTTCCGTGTGTCCTTTTAACCGCAATGCTGTAACAATTCAACAATTTGTCTCCGGCTAATTGGCTTGTATTTGAGTAATTAATCGTGCCTGAACGAGAGTAGTCAATTATTAATGTTTTAAAGGTACTCAACATTAAAAATGACACGACGCAAAACCATTATAAACATCATGCAGTGAAATTCACCTCAGTAGGCCCACAGCTCCAATCGTATGAATATTGTATGGCGACAATCAAAATAGAAATTGCGTTGACAAGTAACGGCATATAATGTATGGTTGCGAAAAGGTATTTTTCTTGAAGTGTTTCTAGCTCAGGGGAGCATTTCATCAAGCGTTTTGTCAGTGATTTTTACCGACAAATTTGCTCTCAGCCAATCAGATGCAAGGATTTCAGTAGCTTATAACAGTTGTCTGTAAAAATCACCGACAAAACATTTGATGAAACGCTCCCCAGTTTTCACACTATCATGGCCATTAAGGGTAGCGAAAGTAGGCGCTTTTGTCTTTAGTAGGCTATCCCTAATGATATTATTGGATTTGATTGAAATGTTGTATGAACTTTTCCAATATTTAGAACAAGATTTCTGGCAAAAATCAGAGCATAAAGAAAATAGGTTTATAATGAATATTACAAGTAACGACTTATTATATAAGAGAACCTTTTGTTTATTTTTGAAATAAATTATGGTTATGATTTTGTTATCCTACCTCCTGACCTTGCAGATGATATTGTCCAATAGTTGGTCGTTAACTCATCCGACATGTTTCAACCGTCCTTTGCTCCTCGAGATTAGTTATACAAAGAGGGCATCCAACACAATACCAATGTTTACAGAAGATGATAACATCAGTCAGTCTGCGTAAATCATCAAAGAGAGGAAATGCAGATATGGAACAACGATCATCAACCAATATTCTAAGAATAGACCCGTTCACAAATATGTATTTAGATTTATGGACGCTCCTACCGCAAAAGATTTGTACGAACTATTATCGCACTCACCTGTTACGAGTTATTGGTATTTCAATAGTCAGAATGAATATAGTTTACATATTTGTCCTACAGTGTTTGGCAAATTTTGTTATTGTTATAGAAGCAAGCAAAAAATTGAACGTATCTGGAAACTAATATCTTTACGAAAGATACTTACATTTAAGGTATATATAAGTATGCTACTTGAAGAAATCTTTGTAATAATTCATACTTTTTCTATATATATAGTCTTGCACCTACTGCTTTTGTCTATTCTTCTAGGGGGGGGGGGGGGGGGGACACTCGTTTTTCCGAAGGTTCGTATTTCCGAAGGTTCATAATTCCGAAACACAAATTTCCCATGCCTGGGGGTTCATAATTCCGAAAATGTAAAAGGGTTCATAATTCCGAACATTTGTTGCATTATTCCGAAGGTTCGTTTATCCAAAGGTTCATAACTCCGAAAATGAAAAGGGGTTTATAATTCCGAAAACCGAAAATGAAAAAAGGTACCTAAAAAGGAGGTAGGGGGACCAAAACGACTGAGCAGCCCCCCACCCCTCCATATCAAGGGTAAAAAAGGGAGAGAGATAAAAGAGGAAAAACTATTACAGAATAAGAACCAGTAAATTATCTGGCGGCCGCCAGATAATTCTATCTTTCCTTATGTTATTCAATGTTTTTATCCTTCTATCATTTCCTCTTTCTATCTTCATTATGTTATTCTTTGTTTAAGATTCTTGTATCTTCTTCTCTTTCTATCTTTCCTTGTGTTATTCTTTGATTTTATTCTATTATTTTCTCTATCTACATTCATTATGTTAAAAATAGGAAACGATAGGATAAAAACAAAAAATAACAAAAGGAAAGATAGAAAGAGAGGAAGATAGAAGGATAAAAACAAAGAATAACATGAGGAAAGTTAGAGAGAAAAGATGATGGAAGGAAAACAACATAACATTGGTGGCCGTCAGATAATTTCTTTCGCAATGTTATGTTGTTTTCCTTCCTTCATCTTTTCTCTCTAACTTTCCTATTTTTAGCATAATGAAGATAGACAGAGAAAATGATAGAATAAAAACAAAGAATAACATAAGGAAAGATAGAAAGAGAATAAGATACAAGAAACTTTAACAAAGAATAACATAATGAAGATAGAAAGAGGAAAATAATGATGGAAGAAGATGGAAGAAAAAAATAACATAAGGAAAGATATAAAGGCAAAGATAAAAGAATAAAACAAAGAATAATATAAAGAAAGATAGAATTATCCGGCGACCGCCAGATAATTCACTGGTTCTTATTCTGTAATAGTTTTCTTTTCTCTTTTATCTCTCTCCCTTTTTTTTCTTTACCCTTGATATGGAGGGGGGGGGGGGCGCTGCTCAGTCGTTTTTGGCCCCCCCCCCCCCGCCTCCCGCCTTTTTAGGTACCTTATTTCATTTTCGGAATTATGAACCTTTTTCATTTTCGGAATTACGAACCCTATTTCATTTTCGGAATTACGAACCCTATTTCATTTTCGGAATTACGAACCCTATTTCATTTTCGGAATTACGAACCCTATTTCATTTTCGGAATTACGAACCCTATTTCATTTTCGGAATTACGAACCCTATGTCATTTTCGGAATTATGAACCCTATTTCATTTTCGGAATTACGAACTCTATTTCATTTTCGGAATTACGAACCCTATTTCATTTTCGGAAATACGAACCTTCGGAATTACGAACCGTCGGAATAACGAACCTATCGGAATTATGAACATTCGGAAATACGAACCTTCGGAAAAACGACATGTAACCCTTCTAGCAGTCCTTTTCTCTTTTGTTCTTGTTCTTTACTTTAAAGTCAGCCAAATCAAATACGAAATAAACCTTCATTAACATTGTTGCCATCTGTAAAAGAACATTTACAGTTCAAAAACCTAAGTGTAGCGTTGGAATTATTATTTTGCATGGCTTTTCCGGTCTTAGAAAATGACAATGATCTATCAAAACTAAGTTATTTCGGGATTTTTGGAATTTCAGTTTCCTCCTGCATGATGACGTCACCATATTTCTGATTATGGAGTATTGTGGCAATTCGTAAGGCATGCGAGGGCACAATGTTGTACAATTAATCTTGCAGGAAATGCAGTTTATCTCTTAATGTCCCCACAAAACCACAGCATAGGTGTAGTGTTACGATGTACTAAAAGGATATAATTATTTGGTCATTATATTCGTCTGTTTGCTGTTTTACTGCAAACGAATTAGTATGAACTCAATTTTATATGGAAATAAGAGGATGGAATATTACGAAACAGTATTTTTAAAGCCACATGCAATGTTAGTAGCCAACAATTTTTCCTTTCCCTCCACCAATTAACAGACCTAGATCGTAAGTATTGCTGTGATATTAGGAAAATGAGCTTCTAAAAAGGGATGATCGGCCTCAGCAGTATTAATGGTATTAATGTAATTTAGATGTTTCACCTCGGACAACTACAGTGCGTATAAAAAAGTATACCCAACTTTGGTAGCTTCTAATTAAAAAGTTATAACCTCAATGGAATTAAAATCTATTTTACAGTTAATAACAACTTATATTCTGTCCAATGATACCTTATTCATAACCATGTCGCAACGGATGACTGAGCAGCAGGCTTTTCAAAAAGTATTGTCAAAAATCCTCTTGTATCAAGTTTTGGCTGAAGCAACAAATGTGGGTCAAACCAAATAAGCACTTGTTATTCCAGTTTGCAAACATCTGCTTAGTTATTTCAATTGATTCTGTGCATTTGAATAGAAAACTCAAACTCAAGAAAAGGTTTATTACAGCAAAATTTATGATATTTTCTTTGCCATGATGACACACTTTCGGTTTCATCCCCATTCATTCAAAGCCTTTTTATTGAGTCATTCGAAATGGACAAAGCTTATTTGGGAAGCTATCTTTCTTTCAGTGACAGTCTACTGTCAGTTACTTTGGTAATTCTCAACACATGTATCCTTCCTTGTATTTTTTCTTTAAAATTAGTAAACCTTTGAGTTCATGAGCTATTCGAGAAAAAAAGAAGAAAAGAAAAAAAAAAAAACCTTCAGCACCTTGTGCAGGTGAAATGGTGCAATGCAGCGAGTTTTAAGATATCACGAGACAAGAAGTTAAAGAAGGCTGCTAAAATAAAGTGAAACTATCATATGGATTGAAAGAAGGTCAGGTAAGCACTGAAGCACGCAAGAGAATTCAACATTTAAAAGGATTTTTAGACTAAAGTAACACATTCATATTGCTTGACCCACATTCGTTGCATCAGCCCAAACTTAGTACAAGGGGATTTTGACAACACTTTTTAAAAACCCTGTGCTCATTCATCCGTGGTAGAAAAGTCATGAATGGGGTATAATTGGACAGAAAACAAGTTACTCTGTACCATGATTTAAATTTCAACGTCACATTGGTTACAGCTTTTTAGTTAGAAGCTATCAAAGTTGGGGATACTTTTGGTTGATACGCACTGTACAGGGAAATTCGGGGTAGTCATGGTAGTCATCTGGGGTAGTATTCAGGAGGTTATTGGGGGTAGTTGTCCAAGGGATTTTTTTCAAAGCAGGTAGTAGTCCGGGGATACTTTCATAGGAAGGAGTTGTCCGACGGTAAGTCACAGGAGATTATTGTCCGAGGATTATTGTCTAAGGGGTAAGTTGTCCAGGGGTTATTCTCATAGGGATTTGTGGCCAAGGGGCTACTGTCATATACATGTAGAAGTTAGTATTCGGAGGATATTGTAGACCGGGAAATGATAGCTTTACAATTCTTTTTGTTGAGATGCATGTACATGTATAAGGAAAACAAATGTGAGGCAGGAAGAATAGCATATCATAGCTTTCGTGATATGGGGAAAACAGGTATTGTATTGTACCTAAAAATAGTGGTGGTCTCTAAACCACAGTGGTACAAATTGCACTTTGTCCCCTATAACGCGTGTGTGTACACACCGTGTCAGTGTCAAATATAAACATAATGTGCATTTTTTCGTTTCCGTGAAGTCATATATTTGAGAACGGTGTTTTGTTTTTATATTTTCTAATAAATATAATCATGGGAATTTAGTGCTGTTATTGTACTTTTGAATGATATTTGTGTTGTGTTGTATCAATTAACTCTTTGTTCTTCACTATTTCATTATGCCTAAGTGATTAAGCACGAGCAACTTTAACAAAGAAAAAGTAATTGGGCGTATCTTTAATGACGGCAATCATAATATGATCCTCCATTCACACCCTCCCCCATATGAGTAAGAACGGTGCCCCTTCCCCCCCCCCCGCCCCCAATATTGAATATTGGCTGGACCCGAGCTACGTCACTCTGGTTTTTATGAGTAGAAATATATATTTTGTAAAATATTACAAATGTAAATATGGACCTATCAGTTCATGTATTAATTCACCTAGGAATACCTATTTCGGGTCTTGATTTTAATTTGCTATCAAAAGCGAAATATTCGACCGCAAAAAATGATAAATAACAATTATGTTGAAAAAGCTTTTATTTCAATATTTATATTGGCCTAATACATGGTCATAGCATCAAAAATACTGTGCACCAAAACTAATTGACGTGACCGTCATCCAGCTCTCGAGAATAACCCTTGAATTAATGCAATGTCTAAAGTATTTTCAAATGTTTGTTATTTGCACAGTTGTTAGTGTGAAGCTCTTCACAGTGGCGAATTTAGGGGGAGGGGGCACTTCAGACCCTTGCCCCCCCCTTTTAAAGAAAAGTGTACATTGTGCTCCCGTTTAGAAGTGATGCCCCCCCTTTTTTTTTAGCTTGTCAGAGAATTTTCTGGGATTTGTGCCCCCCCCTTACAAAATCCTGGATACGCCCCTGGCTCTTCATATTGCATTTTCTGCTCCATCATGAGTAATATAACGGTGAAACAAACAGGAATGTTGGAGAAAATACAAGCATGAAGTACTCTGAAACCTTCTTGTTACAACCTGGCAGAGTTCATGATCACACGGCCTTAAGCAATAATATTGCTGTTTCAATTTCAGTTGAAGCGGCTCATTAATTACCTCTTTTGAAGGGATGCTTCCTACTTTCTCATTCAAGGATGCTTAAACTGTGATATGATCCGAGGTGTTGAAGGTAATGCAGGATTCTAGCGAGTATTATAACGTATATCATATAGATGCAATTTCAAATGCATTTGCATATTATGCCGACGGGTGTGTAACAGTTGTTAAAATGAATTATCGTGCATTTATCTCCACAAACTATTCGTGAAGGATTAAAACATATCAGCAATATTGTCTTACACAATGTTATCTCTAAGATGACATATAAAAGAACAAGAGAGTGAAAATGATGCATTATGTTAATAACAATCTTTTGTCAATTAAAAATTAGGATATATCGGCTTATCTATGCTCAAAAATCCTATGTTTATGACCAATTTTTAATTAGGGTCTAACCATTGCAGCGGGGGCGTCGATCCTGGGGGGCAGGGGGACGATTCCCCCCCCCCAGAAAATATTGGGGGGGGGGCAAACATATCATTTTGCCCCCCCCCCCAATAAATCCGGAGGTGTAAAATAAAATAAGGAAAAACTGATGCAAAACTTAGGAAATGAAACCTTCCAAACAATGAAATACAAAAGGTTTTACACGGTCAGACTTCAATTTCGCCGCGCGCTTCGCGCGCAAATTCTCTAATCTTTACTGCGTCATGTAACCGTGGAGAAGATGTTTTTAAGAGGCGTTCCAAAAAATCATGACGCCATTAAAAAACGTTCTGAACATACATAATGCAATTCAAAGTTTAAATTTTCATATTTATTTAGTTTTTTCTCTATTTTTCAATATTTTATTAGTTTATTTTTTCGTTTATTTTGTATCTCTACTCAATTTTCTGTTATGTTAGATATATTTTCCCATCATTTTGTCGTTTTTCATGTGATATTTAATTCCATTTTCTGTTCATGATATCGATATGCATACTTTATTTAAGTTCAAATTACCATCATATCTTTATCAAGGCTATGATGATCAGAGGCAGCGCTCCGGGAAAGGGGGGGGGGGCAGGGGGGCAAAGTGCCACCCTCACTTTTTCAGGTACCCCCAAAGTGCCCGTTTTCATAGCTGATAAGTGCCTTTTTCTTCGTATAGTGCCCCTTTTTCTTCCTAATCAATGTCCTTTTTACCTTCTGATGAGTGCCCCTTTTAACTTCAGAAAAAAGTGCCCCATTTTTTTCCTGATAAATGCGACATCGGTAGATACTGGTATATATATATATATATATATATATATATATATATATATATATGGGTATGAATAAAGTCCACAAAGGAGCCTTATACATATAGCTCCAAATAATCAGAGAGGCTGCATAACAATACATTCCCCTACTGATATCAGCACAATAGTGAGGCAGTGGAGCAGGGGGTAGGAGGGGCCCCAACGCCCTAAATTATACAAGAATGAGCACTGCTCCTAAATTATAAAAAGAGGACAATTTTTTCTAAAATTTTTCCAAAGCTCACTCGTTACGCTAGCTCGCATTTACTATTATCTTCTTATCATATTAGGAAAATCGCTGTATATAATTCAACACCCGTTGCCTTCAGCGTTAGAAATAAATCTTAAAGTTTTTGCTCGCTCGCTTCGCTCGCTCGCAAATGAATAATCAGGCTATTACACTCAAGTGCAAAGTAGTTTTTATCTAGAACCATGTTCAGATACAAACAATGATCCTCGGTTGTGTATTGATCAGAATGTACCGGTTTACTAATGTTTCGAAGTGGTATTTTCCGCCTTGTTTCCACCCTTTGTAGGTGCTGCTTTTTGTTGGTGCCCCCCCCCCACTTTAAAAGACGCACCGCCGCCCTGATGATGATTGAATTGAGTGCGAAATGATCATCGTTACGATAGGCTGTCTTGCCCCCCCCCCCCATGCAGTCTGAAAAACGGATCGACGCCCCTGCATTGCAGATTTTCACAGTTTGAATCGAATTTTTGGTTTGTTAGAATTCATCAGCAACACAGACTTTATCAGTACACATGTAATTCCCTGATGATCTAAAAATACCCCAGCGCGTAGTAACTGAGATACCTGCAGGTATTAGCTACTATTAGCCCATGGTAAACAGGACAGATCCGACATCATAATATACAACACCACTCACCTGTATCATGCATTCCAGTGGTCCACTGGTGTCGTATTCCGAGGCACTTTTGATAATCGGCTTTGAAGTTACGAAGACCAGAATCATAATTGTCAAACTTTTATCGTATGTACACCTGGTCTATACAAAACTCTGCTCATTATCAGCTCATCATTACCACCACCATCATGTGTTTCAGTTATACATCGGTACTCGTTAGGTTTGATAGATTCATGACTAATTGTTATGTTTCTACCTGTGTACAGAACCACAAAGTTATGGAGAGACTTGTATTGCGGCTTCTCGCTCCAGCAACTCCATTTTTATCCAAACTGTTTGCAGTCCATTATTCATCAGCATACTCCATTGATCGATGACATGACGTTTGCGTTTTAATCCAAGTCACACTTCCACACCGACTCTAAACCGACCGATTCTAGGCCATTTACTGCACTGTATTTTTTTTTGATCGGTCTGTTATCGGTCTTGTCGGTGTGACTGTGGTATTACCTCTCTGCACGCACACTACAGGCTACTATGGTTTCGCTTTATATAGTTTTCCCATAAATATGCCAGGGCTAGAATAGACAAAAAATATTCTAGTAATACGGTTACACTGCTATCAGGTTTCATTATCAATATAAGGGAATGTGCTGTTAATATTTTGAAAAAAATTATATTCTGTTTTGAATACTCCCCTAAATTAATTTTCCAGTGAATCAGAAAATATGTTTACTTTAGTGTGTGTTGTGTGTGTGTGTGTGTGTGTGTTTGGATTTTGTCTATACCTTGATCAGCTAAATTGTACTATTGTTGTGTATTTATAGATGGCATGTTATGGAAATATATAATTTGTATCGTGTTTATTGCCATGTTGAATTATATTATGTAATTCATGCTTTATTTGTAATATTCATTTTGAAAAACTGAATCAAGGAATAAAAAAATATGAAAAGAAAAAAAAATTGTTTTATTCGTTCAGATTAATTGTCCTATAGAAAATGGATTCCCTGTACAAAACCATATAACCTATATTATGAAGAAAGAAGACACTCTGTAAATATACATCTATATTTATCTAATAACGAACATTCCCTGTGAGAACATCTTTATTACATATTTTGATTCAGCTCTTCAAACAAACTTAGGAAGTATAAAACTGTTGAAATTAGGAAGACAAAAGAAAACTTGCAAGTCACTTTAAAGGTAATTATATTCAAATTTTGAAAGTATGGCGTACGAGGTGTGGGCTGCATGGGGGATGCAGGACACAGGGTGCAGGACCCCCCCCCCCTCCCCCAGGAGAATTCCAAAAGTTCCAATTTTGAGTAATTGTCACCAAATATTTGGACAACTGCGCGTGATTTTGATATACATGTATTATTTTTTACACCAATGCAGGGATTTGTACGAACCTCTGAGAGATTGCAATACCGTGAGCTTACGAGTTTGACTTTCTTTCAGACATTTACACTAAAATTCACATTAAAAATCATGGACGGAACTTCAAAATATCAAGAACTAATGATCATCTGTAAAACACCGCTTTGATGAATCAATCAGCGATAAAAAAAAAAATATATATATACCATAACCTTCTTTATAACCATTCGACAATTTAACCCTTTCAGGACAGGAATCATTAAAGGGCTAAATTGATCGCTTTTTGTTCTTAAATTTGGCAACAATGATATTTTTCTTTAATGCTGCATTATTCTCATAAGGTGTAATGTCTTTGAAAACAATATACATGGATAGGAATTCTGTCGAAAAGTTGGAAAATTGCCAATTTAGATTTAAAAGATAATGATTTTGAACATCTCGATGTGTTACCAATTTAAGAACTTTAACGCTTATTCTCGTTTTTTTAATTCCTGGCCTGAAACGCAATATGGTCATACAACAAAAATGGAAATAGTATGTGCAGAAACTTTTACTCATGCATCTGGTATATTTCTTAGAGCTCTCAATGAAAAGTTATTGAGCCAAAACACAAAATGGGGTCAATTGTCTCGCAAGGGTTTATATTAATAAATCTTATTAAGATTTTTTTCTTCAAATGGAAATCAGAAAAATATTGATACATATGTACTACTAAATCGCACACATGGATAATAATAGGGTATCGGTTAAAAAAAAAATCGTTTTTCGAAGCTTTACGAGACGAGGGAAATACCTCTGAAAAACGATATTCAAAGTGGTTAGTTATTCGAAACAAAAGATATTAAGATCTATGCTTAATATTTCATGGCAATTACTAATGAACAAGATCTGAACATGCTTATTTACAATTTGGAAGCTCACATTAATGAGGCCGGTGTGATATGCGCTATATAAAAACAAAATATTCTATATAATTATGCACTACCAAAAAAAATCCTAAATGGTTTCTAAAATTTGATAATTGCAGTAAATCGACCATGGAAAAATTTTCGCAGGAGCAGGTGCCGAACAACCTCCTAAAGATCCATGAAATGCATATTCTGGACACACATCTCTGGCTTCACAGTGTTGATGTATATATTTCTTAATAGTGTTACGAACATACTCTGAATACAAAAAGGAGATTACATCTCCCAATTCCATATGTTTTTTTTTTTTGTATGTAGTTATTTCCTTTTTATATATTCATTATGTACTATTATGTAGTATGTACTAAGGGCACCCTCGTACAAAGCTTTTGCTTTTAGAGGTGTGTCCTCCAACTATGTATGTACCACATGAATGTATATTTTGTCATATTTTTGTTGAAAATATTATTTATGTACATTATTTTTTCCATTTATTACTCTGAAAAGTTTGAAATAAATGTCCTTTAACTGAATTGAGAATTAAATATCGATTATCTGGTTTTCCTCCAATTTAGCAACCATATTCCACAGTTATTAAGTGTCTTCACGCCCTTCTCTGCCGCGTAAAACTGGAGTCCGAACGATCCAGGATGCGGCAGCTTCACACAGCACTGCACCATGTGTCTGCCGTTGTTGGTGTACTTTACTGTCACGTGATCCTTGGGTAACCTGTTCGATTTCTTGTCTTCGAAGAGATGAAAGTTGGCATGAAAGTTGATGGATCCGGAGATATCGAGCTGGCACTCCCCCGTTTCGGTCTTGACAGCGGAGCTCTCCAAGTTTTCAACGGCCATTCCCATCTTGAAGAAGTGTTCTGATGGCCCCCACATCCCGGAATGTTCAGGGAACATTGGTTGGTTTGTCGGCTCCTGACACTCTATCAGCCAGTGACCTGCAAGGGCGTTAGATTGCTTCGAACCATCGAAGACCAATAGTGCGTACATGCCTGGCTGATCGAACAGAAAGTGAAGAGTTGTGAGGATTTCAGAACTATTCTTCGACCAACGCGTCTCGGCGTTGATGAGACGGGTGGCATCGTACTTACTGCCGTTCTTGTCCAACCGGTAGGACAACTTCTTCGCAGACCTCTGCACGCTATGTCTGATGCACAGTTGTCCTTCCCCTTTTGGAAGTCGGATGTGACTCGTTTCCACATCCACTAAAGACATCCCCGCATTATGGAATACTTGGTTAGGCCCCCAAAGGCCACTGCGAGGAGGGTATGGCTCCTTTGTGGACACACTATGGCAATCGATAAGCCACATTCCTACATAAGTAGCTTTGTCTTGTTTTGGTGTCTTCTTCACAAAGAGTCGGAAAGCGTAAAGACCTGTCTCGTGGAGCCTAAACTTAAATATGGCGACGGTCTTTCCATCACGCTTTATCAACTCCCCAAACATCTTTCCCTGATGAATATCCTTTTCTACGTCTCTGCTCTTCAACGAAAATGTCAGGATGACATCCTCTGTTAATGTTACCTCGATCTCGCATTCGCCTTCATTGGTTTCTACCAATGCTTCCTCATCGGATTCCAGGCCGTGTTTGTAAAACTCTTCTGTTGGACCGCAGTTTACCGACCCTTTCGGGAAGAGCGACTTCCAAGAGGGTGTTTCGCATACAACCAACCAAGAACCGACATAGCACCTATCAGTTCCTGGCTGTAACCTTGCGAACAGTTTCAGTTCGTACATGCCTGCTTCAGAAAGACGCAGACTAATGGAAGCAGTTGTTGTAGACTTCCCCTTTGCACTCTGAACAAACGCGTGGCCATTTCTGAGCTCATCGTTTGATCCTCCTAATTTGAGAGTCAAGTTCATCTCCATATCTCGTGATTTATCACACCGAATGACAAAATAACACTCTCCTTCCTTGGCGAGAATCGTGGAGGAATCTGGTCCTCTTACGGTCAGGCCCATATTGTAGAACTCGTCGTTCGGTCCCCATATTCCATTGTGTCCCTTTGGAAACTTAATGGGAACATCATCACCTCCTTTGAATTCCCTAGTTGAAGTTATCATGTAGGAAGCGGCATGATGATACATGTCATCGGTGTATTTCAGCTTTAAGATAAATGTATACTTTCCAGGTCTAGGACACGAAACATGACAAACCAATCTTTGTCCAACTGTTTCTATGTAAACGTGATCTTCAAGATTTTCTTCAGGATTGTCGAGATGAGAGAGATGGTACACGAGGGGCATAAGATCTCCAATCTGTTTGAAGCTTATCGTTGCGCGTCCATCGATGGCATCAACAAATGGCTCTAGATGTGAAATCGCTGAGAACCCTTTCTGCATACAGCGAGGATCGACACCCCATACCTCACTGTTCTCAACCCATACAGCTTGACTAGTGCTCTCACCTTCCGCAAATATGGTAAATGACATCAGTCGAGTTCCATAGTACGCCGCCACTTTGCTAGAGAGATCTGCATCCGCAGTGATGTGATCTTCTTGGGGCAACATGCCATAAGCCGTGAAGATATACTTTCCAGGATTTTGAAGCTCAATCTGGCACGTAAGGACATCGTCTTTCCACCAGTGGACAACGCTATTTGTAACCTCCTCGCCAGCATGATCGTCTCGAGTCAACCTGAAGAAAGCATTGAGGGGGTACTGGCTCTTGATCCTGATTGAAACATTGTTGTCTTCGGTATGGATGACACCTTTGTCATGTGAGAGACACTTTACTTTATACAAGAAGGCTGCACGACCGACCTGGATGCTGTTGCTCCACGAATCCATGTCGGGCTGAGAACCGTTTTCGATAGGGAAGTGTGTGGCGGCAAATTGATCAGGGTTTGCAATGAAGTAGCCTTCACCCCATCGACGATCAAAGGTATACGCCCCATTCACACCACGATCTGAAAAAGAGTGGATACGACATTGAGTGTTAGAAAAGGATGTTACACAAGAAGTTTCACTGTTTGGGATGACGGAAAATGGAAAGAAAAACAATGTAATGTGTTTTGTGTTTTTTTCGCATTATATTGCATACAAAAAAGAAAAGGTACTCTATGGATTAATAATATATATAATATATATGTATTGCTCATCCAGGGTAGACTCATCAGTAATTGATACTGTTCTCCCTGAAGGCCCTGGAGCCATATTATCATGCCGGCTTTCGCATGTTCAATGATAAGTCGCTCCAGCATTCAAGGAATTTCTTCCCACTGGGTACCCATTTACTTCACATGGGTGGAGAATGGCAAAATGTAGATTTATGCCCTGTCAAATGAGATTACTGCCGTGTCAGGGATTCGAACTTGAAAACATCAAACGTCTCGTGATAACGTACCTACTAATGGCGGATTCAGGAGCACATTAAATACATGAAGTAAGGAAAGAAAATCTGCTCTCTGACTGTGCCCAGGCAGCAATTTTAGACCAAAAGGGTAACTTTAAATGTCATAAACATTTTTTTTTTCTTGTCAGATGAAAATATATATTATTAAAAATACAAATGTCATAATATCATCGTCAAGGTGGATTTCACAGGCATATATATAAGGCAGACCTGATTACGTATAAATGGAGTGTTAATCCTTACTCGATACGCCAGCAGCCCAAGCCGAGTCACAGAGATACCACTGATCGTCTATCAGCACCCGGTTCCAGGCATGTCTTCCTTGGTCCTGCAAGTAATCCGTTGCACCAGGATAGAACCCAATCGCCTTAGAAACTCCGAGAATTGACTCGCACTTTATTCCTGCTAAGCTGCACATCGAAATAATAAGATTATTATCCATGTAAATTATTTCATTGCAAAGACGACCTCATTAAGTGAGAACACTCCTACCCAAAGCAAGCTTTATGCAGATTAGTTAATACAATATTTGATATATGAAATTCTCAGATTCTCTGGATCTTATAATTGGTCTCGGAATAGATATCATAAAACATCGTCAATGTGTCGTCTGTACAAAATGTGTCAAAAGGTTGATTGCAAATTACATGTCAAGCGCTTAGAGACGTAGTATTAAGCGACAGATTATTATTAATAATGTTATTATAAACGACTATATAAAAAAAAATAAAGTAAATTTTCGATATAGTGAGAAGTTAATACCTGGA
Source organism: Heliocidaris tuberculata (assembly GCA_025618425.1). NCBI lineage: Eukaryota > Metazoa > Echinodermata > Echinoidea > Camarodonta > Echinometridae > Heliocidaris > Heliocidaris tuberculata. Next base: position 5,018,169 of record CM046840.1, read on the forward strand.
CATTTCGCAGAGAAGTTGGGTGAATCCTTCACAGACAGCTGCACCAGTTCGCAGGACGGTAGACGGAGACTGATCAGCCCGTGTCCCGGTGTTCAAGAACTCACTGTCGTAAGATATGTTATGCGAGATCCATCGAAATATGGCTCTGAACTTTTGGAGTTCACCTTCAGCCGTCTCGATTAGCTTAGTAACAAGTGATTTCATATCAGTCTGTGGTATTGTCGGACCCTGTAAGTAAGGTTGAAACGGAATGTTAACGAGTGTGAACAGCTGAAATATCGTAATGGCTTTATACGAAAGCCTCCAGGTATAATATGCTCTTCATGGTTAGAATATTGATCATTTTGTGCTTCTTATTTTATCAGATTATTCATGATAGGTCAGCTGTAACTGAACAAAAAAATAAAAAGTATAGGAACAAAGTGAATACATTACTAAGAAAGGCAAAGAAACATTACTTTTATTTACAATTTGGAAATGTAAAAAAATTAATAACCTGAATAAGTCGAAACATTCATTGCCCTCGTATTTAATGAAAAATGCTCAAATGATTCAAAATGAACAAAATGTTGCAAATGAATTCAATTTGTACTTTATTTCCTATTGTACCAGTTTTTGTTTAAATAATGCAAGTCAAAATAATGTTATTTCTCATACAGACTATTTGACTAGTCCCAACCCTGTTTCATTATTTTTTAAGCCTATTACTGAAAGTGAATTAATTCAAGTTTGTAAAATGCTGAAAAATACAAATTCATGTAGATATGATAACATTGGATGTAATGTACTTAAGCAGATTATTAATGCTATTGTCAAACCTTTGGTGTATATTTGTCAAACCTTTGGTGTATATTTGTCAAACCTTTGGTGTATATTTTCAATATGTCACTGTCAACTGGTACTTTTCCAAGTAAACTTCAAATTGCTAAGATTATACCAATTTATAAAAAAGACGATTGTCATTTATTTCAAAATTATCGTCCAATATCTCTGCTGCCTTGTAATAATAATAATAATAATAATAATAATAATAATAATAATACATGTAACTTATATAGCGCCAAATCCACTCTGTGGAGTGCTCAAGGCACATGTAGAAATTAATTAAGAATTAAACAGAAATGTTTTTACATGATTTTTAAAAGAATCAGAAGTTATACACTTTTGTATATCAAAATTTTTAGAGAAATGTGTTTATAATCGGCTGTATGATTTCCTTTCCAAAAATAATACACTTTCTGATTGTCAATTTGGATTCCGGCGTAATCATTCTACAACTCATGCTTTAATTGATTTACAGGATAAAGTGACATTAGCAGTAGAGAATAATAAGTTTTGTATTGGAATATTTATGGATCTGTCGAAAGCATTCGATATAGTAGATCACTCAGTACTCCTGTCCAAATAATATTATTATGGCATACGTGGAATTCCTTTCCAATTTAAAAAAAAAAAATCATTTAAATGACCGTCGTCAATTTACTATGTTTAATAATTATGGTTCTGATTTTGCTTACATTACGAATGGAGTTTCTCAAGGATCTATCCTCGGTCCGTTATTTTTTAAATTTATATTAATGATTTAACTCAGTCCTCTAGCAAACTGCAATATATCATGTATGCAGATGACACAACTCTTTTTTTTTACTCACAGTTTGGTTTGAATAATTTTGAACATAAAATTAATAAAGAATTAAACAATGTGTCAAAGTGGTTTCAAGCTAATAAACTAATACTTAATATTTCTAAAACCAATTTTTGTATATTCCAAAATAGAAATCGTTATATATTTCCAGCTTTCTTGATGAGATATCTTTAACTATAGACTCCACATCCGTATCCAAGTTAAATGTTATTAATTTTCTTGGAGTATTAGTAGATAGCAATCTTCGTTTGGATACCCACATTGATAACATTGTACACAAAGTTTCTAAATGTATTGGTGTTATGTATAAACTTAAGTTTAATGTACCATTGCCTGTATTATTAACCTTATATAACTCCCTTATATTACCTTATCTGACATATTGTATTGTTGTTTGGGGAAATTCATCACAAGGAAAACTAGATACTTTGTTCATATTATGCCCATTCCGCTCCTTTATTATTCCCTTTAAAAACTTTGAATATTTTATATCAATTCAAATATCATATTGCACTGATTGGTTTTCAGTATTTCCAAGAACTGCTTCCTAATAACATATCAGCTTTGTTCTCAACCAATATTCAAATTCATACCCATGAAACTAGGCTTCGTAATTTATTTCACTTATGGAAAGTAAAAACTTCATTCTGTAAGAAATCTGTTAGGAATACATTGCCGAACATTTGCAATGCTATACCACAGGTCATACGTCTATACAAAAATAGTTTAACATTAAAAAAAAAAAAAAAATTACACTGAATTTGTATTCTAAGTACAACTGAAACATCCACCCAACCTTTTTATCTTCTGAAGCCCTCTAATCTATATTATAGTTTACTCTTACATTGTATAATTTTATGTTATTATCCTTTGTTATGTATAATCTATGCTCCATATATTAATTACATATATTTTAGTGGGAACTTTGCCTTTACAAAGCCACCACTGGCTTTTATTTTTAAAGTTCTCCTATTTCATTTCATATTGTAAAGTGAAACATTCTTTATACATTGCGAATGATGTTAGTTACTTTATATTACTTCATTATTTTGCTGTATGATTATATGTTTATTTACTTCGATTGTATTTTATGAAAATGAAATTAATAAAGGAATCATTAAAAAAAAAAGATATCGCTCTTCATATCATCTCTTTCTCATCCCTTTCCTTCATCTGCTTCCTTCTTATTAACTTCCTTCCTTTGTCTCTATGAAGAGGAGACCCCTATCTTCGAATAGACATTAAAAACCGATACCACTGAGATGTGTGATATTGAAAGCGAAATATCATCTTACGTTTATTACAACCTGATCCAGCTTTTCCATGACGTCATAATCAGGAATCAGTGACCATTTTCCGTCCCAGAATGTATCTTCGATGTTACGTAATCTTGGCGTGATGTTGTCTTTTCTCATCTCATCATCAGAATTCCCATCTTCAAATTTGATACTGTCATCGAAGAGTGATGCATTGATATCCCTCCACTGAACGACCGAGATCCGACGCCGATGTGACACAGGTGGGACTACAAGGCCGCCGTCATCTGGAAGCGGCTTGGGAACGATCGCAAATGACTGCTCGGTAACGGTAGTGTTTTCGATCTCGATGATCGATCGTCTGCGCGGTCCGGCTCCAGTCGACAGAAGGTTATCCGATGTTATCTTAAATGTGGTCAGTGATGTCCTTGTGTGTTCTCTCATCGATGTCGGCTGAGTGGAATCGTCCTCCTCATCGACAGTGATGACTGGTAGGCCAGGAGGGGAGGCGACCGGTCCACCGTCATCGTCGTCTGGTAGACTGATGACAGGAATTGATGCCATAATGACGGTTGATCTATTTATCGGAAAATATAAAACAAAAGACATCATTTAAGGAGGAAAGATTACTTAGTATATAACTAGAGGAGGTATCCAGGGGAGCGTTTCATTAAGCGTTTTGTCAGTGATTTTTACCGACAACTGTTATAAGCTACTGAAATCCTTGCATCTGATTGGCTGAGAGCAAATTTGTCAGTAAAAATCACTGACAAAACGCTTGATGAAATGCTCCCCAGGTATAGTAGAGGGGTGTTTGGGTGATCTGATTGAAAATCCACTCATAACCACTTAACAGTCACCAACCCTCCTCGTGCAAGTTATTCAGTCCGATATATTAATGCAGGGAAATGTAACTTAGATTTCCCTGATTAATGATTGTGTGATTAAATGTTATTTCTGAATTCAATAACAGGATACAATGTAATCTAATATTACAGAAAATATATAAACACATTTTTAGACATTAACACTTTACTTCTAAATGCAGAGAAAATATGCATATGGGAAATTAACATTTTCCAATTAACAGAATTTGTGAACGCATGCAGGAGACCGTCCGGTGATGGGATGGAAAAAAACATTCAGTGCAGCGAGTAGAATGGTAGGAATGCAGTATGGTGAGAGACACCTTAGTAAACCGACCTATCACTATAAGGTAATAAATATCACATCGGTATATACCTAGACTTTACATAAACCATATCCATTTAAAGGTAATGCAGACTCTAGTGTTACAATATTGCAATAGTGACGCCAGAACTGTTTGAATGAAAAGGTAATGTGGAACAAAATTGCAAATGATAATGATTGCAGAAAATTACCCTCAAGAGAGAGAGTTCCTATATTCTGTTTAATCACTTTCACCCATAACTGTATGAAGTGTGAATACAGTACTTGGATTGTTAAATCTATTCTATTTCAGCCGGTACCTCGCTTGAAGATTAAATCTATCATCTTGATATGCCTAAATTTTTCTTGCTATTTTGGTTTAACAATTTTTTTTTCATCCAACTTGAGTATCAAAAGACTATTGAAAGGCCATATTCACTCGGAGTTAACTGTCACCTGGACTCACAAGCTTATTCTACATTTATTTGGAATGCAATCCAGTATCTCTATACAGAAATAATACTAAAAGATATGTTGAATGTAGGATACCAGCATCTCACACAAAAAGGTGATGGTCCCATTTAAAACGTTTCACGGAATTACTCCACCAAGCCGTGACACCTACGCACTGGCGATAGAATGATGATGATAATTTCAACTCCAAGTCCATATCACAATCCATTAAAGAAAGCTATAGCTGGAAGACAGGTCAAATAAAATGACTTCTGACATGATTGAGAGATGTTTGGATTTGGAGGAACGATTCGGTGAGATATACTGGTGCTGACGCGATGGCCTTTCGAAGCGATTTGTGATCATTAAGAAACATTCTTGCCCTATATATACCAGTTTGTCATCATTTGGGAGAAGGGTGAGTTTTGACAAGGTACAGTGATCATTTCTTGCCAACCATCCTTGTAAGAAGGAAAATCAATTCCGCCGGCCATAAGGTAATTGATTAATTGGATGACATTACCGCCTTTATCATTTCTTATTGTGGGATCGTGCGGGACTAACGTTATAGGTTAAGAGTCGGTTCACTAAACTTACCATGAATAACCGAAATGGCTGTAGATTCTAACCAAAAACACATCACATCAACTTCAGATCATGTGTCTGTATACTCTCTATAAAATGTACAGGATTGGAAACCCACGCACAAGGTAAAGCATCACCCCCAGTGCACCTGCCCCCTACCCTCTCTGTCTATCTCAATCTCTCTCTCTTTCTTTCTTTCTCTTTGCTCGCTATTACCATTTCTCGTCATCAACTTCCTGACGAACTACTGACACCATTAAGGACAATAGGTACCTCCCCACGATCTGTCAAGCAAACAGATCTAGTTAATCATGTTCATATGTTTCTCTTGCAGTGATGTCCTCGTTATGTGTCCATGCAGCTGCCATAAGGTCATGCTCTCCCTATTCAAGGAAAAGTGTTCCCGGTCGATTTGAGAGAAATGTGCAGACCCTGTGCAAGGTCAATGCAGTTTACGAAGGTGACGATTTTGCATTCTTACCTCGTCATGTAAGACCATTTTTATGAAAGATAAAGATCCAATGAAAAAGGGTGATGATAAAACATTGCACTCTTATATTATTGTTTATGCACTAGTCAATAATAATAGAGGGAATATCTTTGAATATATAACTCTCGAATGTTTACATGTTCTAAGAGGCAAATAAAATATCTTTTTGAAAATTGAAATGGACTGTAAGAAAAGTATTTCCCTAGTTAGAAAAATTATAAAGACGTAAATAATATTTGTTTAGGCCCAATTTTTCTCCCTCGCTATAAATTCCTAAAAGTACATTTATCACTTAGTAAATTTACTAACATCTTTATATATATATTTATATTCAAAATTATAAAGGCAAATGTTATTCATTTCTATGCCAGTATAGAGTGATCGATTCTTTGATGCTTTGCATTAATGTCATGGTCATTTGCTAAAACGTGCAGGTACACCGAATGACCCGTTCAACTTCTTTAAATCATACTTTCAACTTAAAGATCAACTGAACTGCATCCCAGGGTCCCGTTCACATATAACCTTGAACAAAGCATGCTTCACAGTGAGAGGTCAAGTGAAGATACGTGTAATGAGGTCAAACTTAATGTCACCAATCCTGTACGCTCCGGCGACAGCGGCCCGTGTCGGGATGTGCATTCCTCGCGTTAAAGGGGTGTAGTCGGAATTTCTTTGCAGCTACGTACATGTTGGAATGGTAGCACGTTTGTAGAACTTCAAGTTAGGTCTGCTCTCCGATATTTAGAATGTCGTGAAGTGAAATAAGTCCAGAGTGTAAGAAAGACAACCAAGGAAATAAACAGCGAAAAAATAATTCTTAACAAAATGAACTGTAAATAAATGCCACATTTTTTCACGCCCCGATTCTAAGCCTAATTGGATGTAGAAAATAAAGCCGTATAATATAGAAAAGAAAAACAATTTTCTAATTCTTCCCACCATGTTCTCCAATAACTGTGAGTACTTTTATTGAAAATTCGACCACGACAAGAAAATGTTTTCAATAACGTTAAATATTATCGTTTTGTATAAGGTCAAACATATATATTTTCTTTAGGCATATTCATCGACGATGTCACACATACAAATGCGTTGAACATTTAAATTAATTTTTTCCAGTTATTTCTTTTCTCATCCGCACCTTCTTTCATACACGGTTTATCTTATGACACTCGTGATGTTTTACATCTGCTTCATGTTTGGAATATCATAGAAGCCTTCCTTTATTTGTTTACATAACTCGAACTCGAATTAACCCCAGCTCAGACTGTTTGCATTTGCACGTTATAATTTATGACCACACTGCCCCTAAGTGAAAAGGCCATAGGGGCATGTCAAATACTTATTGTCTCCTTATTGCATATGGATGAAGTTCAACGTTCATTGTATTCATATGGGCGTACAGGCACTATTTTGCCAGGGGCTGATGCCTTTTGGCCGAATATAAACTCACCAAATATTGGTGTTTTCAATTTTTTCACGAGGGGGTAGGCTGCAACCCCAGTCCTTTGTATTGTACGCCAATAACTGAATTATATGACGGGGATCAAAACATGACCGTAACATTTCTGGTCTCTGTGTGGATAAGAATTATTGTTTAACATCTAACCAAGATAAAGGTCAGATGGCTGTATAGGGTCTGAAAGTGATGACTCTTTTAGTTTTGTTTAACGATGCTGCACGATGACTTGACTGTCTTCTTTGTTTTTGAAGTAAATTGCTTCACAAAAACAACAACAACAACAACAAAATTCTATCACAAAATAGAAAAAGGCTGGATCTCCTCCTGCAGTCCATGGTAAGATATTAAGGAATTTTAATTTCTTAAGTAAAGTTTTTGATCTAAGCCCTTATAGAAAGAAGCGGTGTACACAACAGCATGTAAGATATTTTTTAAATCAACATAATTTTTTATGCTATTTGACCGGCTTCTTTTCTCTCTGCAAGACCATCAGCCAGGCAAAGGACAAGATACACTGGAATCGTATATCATTGAATGGTCATGCAGACATGTCCCGATACAAGCAGCGCCCGTGGAGAAGGCGTGACATCTTGAAGAACACGTGGACGACTAACAACAAACAACCGCTGTGACAAATGAACAGGACGAATTCCTTGGTTTGTTGATTTAAGAAATGAAATAAATTAGGATACATTATGATATCATCATTGGCTCTAGGAAGGAATACTATATACAGTCTTAAAGGGGAAGTCTACCCTGATTAAAAGTTGGTTTTAAAAGAAGCATAAAAATTAAAGAAACGGATCAGTGAAGTTTGAGCCAAATACGATAAGAAATACGAAAGTTGTGGATTTTAAAAGTTGTAATCTATCAAACACGAATTGGCAATTCCGTAACGTATCTTCCGAGCTCCTCTCCCTTTTGCCCTGTACCCGAAAATTATTAATTTCCATTTTCTCTAAAGAAAATATTCAATCATATGTTCCTTAGATATAATAACTGTTCATATGTTCTTATTTATAAATGATTCTTTATGCATTGTTATTGAAATTTGCTATAGCCATGTTTACAAAGCTGTGTATGTATATTCTATCGTATTTATGTTGGATGTATTATTATAGCTCCATATTATTATGTTTCTTTGAATATTTCTAATACATCTACGATGTCTCTAAGCGCTTTACAGACAGTACCCGGGTCATGGGATTCATTGCTTGCCCACACACAATGTACGCACCTTCTCCACTCCCTGGAGAGCATTCCATTCGGGCGCCTTTTTACAGACACAATGCTGATCAAACTACAATGACCTTTCACATTCTACCGGGTACCCATTTAACACCTGGGTGGAGAGGAGCAATGTAGATAAAATGCCTTGCTCAACGACATAAGTGCCCTGCCGGGGATCGAACCCATGACCTTTACATCTCCAGTCAAGTGTTTAAACAACTCGACTATATACGACACCTATACTTATAATAAATATAATTTTAAGGAAATGGTTTTGAGCAATATACTAGTAGACAGATGAAAATATATCTAATCATATGAAAGTTGTATTGGTATAATATCAATTATTTCAATAAAAGAAATCGTCTTAATGTTGCACAGATATCGACAGTTCCTCAGCGTCATTATAGAATGCCTTATTTAAGTTCACAGACAAACTCAGAGATGCATCTATGATCTACTGGAAGTAAATGTACCACCGTTTTATCGGCTATGATGTAAAGAGATTAAAGTTATATATGGATTATAAAATATGATTTACAGGAACCGATGCTATCCATTAATTCTAATGTGGCAAACATGAAATGTTTAATGACTTTCGTGACGTTACCCATTAATAAAGCTGATTACCAGGCTAGTACAATGAAACCCCTCTTCGGCATCGAGATGAAAGCAAATGCTTCACCTGTGAAAATACTCTGACTGCTGACAGCTCTTTTATGAAGCCAGGTGCAAACTTATATTTCTTTATTTTTGTGAATAGACAAGTGCAGATAACAATAATATTCCGTTCTTGTATAGCGCATATCACATTATGATATAATGTCTCTATGCGCTTTCAAAGGACTTTGGATATTATTACCCTGACTTCAGCTCCGGCAACAGTAGCCGCTCAGCTAGTGCATTCAAGGAATAAATTTTACCAGGTACCCACTTACTACACCTGGGGTCGAGTGTGGCAAATGTAGATTAATGTCTTGCCAAAGGACTTTAGTGCTGTGGCAGGGATTCGAACCCCGTACCTTGTGGTTCACAGTCCGGAGACCTATCCTGTATACCACAGCAGCTCTACCTCATATCATGGATTTAAACTTTAATCGTGATGCAGACATGGAGTAATGACAAAAAGAACATCAAAGTAACTTAATAGTTTGAATTTGAAGTTATGTACGTCATCGTGAAAACAAAATGGTTTTTGTCTCATTTATACAGGAATAGGATAACAAATGATAAGATTCATTATCAAATTGGCTTCTGATTTGTTTTTGTTTAGGTTTTTTACAATCGATATTTGCAACCCATCCACATGAAATATATATTTGAAAAAGAAAAGAAAATACAAGGCAAGTGTATATAACCATATATATATATATTTCTATAAAAATTCCTCATGAATTTAGGGTGAAATCTCTGAGTAATCGTATTTAAATAATGCAACAATAGCAACTACATGTATAAAATAATAGAAAAACACGGCGTCATATCGTTACTTATTTAGCATCTACTCAAGATATTTGAAAATCTATTAAAAAACGAATTTGAGAAAGGAATACTTTTAAATGACATATTGAGTTTTGTTTACTTTAATTCTGTTTTTCTATCAAATGGGATCCCAAACTTTTTCAAAATTCAATTCTGCCCACGGCTATTCATTGCAATACGCAACTTCTTTCAAGGCGCTATATGTAACACATTGAATAAATTAGCAGTGCCTGCCATGTGCACACATGGAATTAAGATATACGAGGATATGTCGTTTGACCGACGGGTTTCAATAGGCTTCACTGAGAGAGCTATTGAATGTCAGTAATAATCATATCACATGTCTCAAAGAGATAAACCCGGGGATCTTCTGTCATCGTCTTCACGGGGCCCATCTCATCTGAACCGCTTGTCAGACAAAACCAAAGTATGCGACAATTATTACCGGGACTTATTATTGGAAAGTGATCTGGCATTGTCTGATCCAAAACAAATATGGGATACTATACATTGCCGATGTCGTATTGATATCAGCTTCCCCGCATCCTTCACAACAAGCTATCATGTCCCAGTCACATGCATGCACCAACGGGGCTGACACCAGACCGAACAAAGAATACGTTACCCCTAAAATGATCAAGAAAAGGTCGGTTTGGAGTCCATTAACCCTTTCAAGACAATTGACCACATTTTGTGGTTTGGCTCAATAACCTTTGATTTAGAGCTCTAAAAAATATATCGGATACATGAGTAGAAAGAACAAAGATTTCTGAACACACTACATGCACTATATCCATTTTTGTTGCATGTACATAATTATTGCATTTGATGCCAGAAATTTGAAAAAACGAAAATAAGCTTTAAAATCCTTAAATTGCCAACACATTGAGATGTTCAAACTCATTGCTTTTTATCAAACTTGGCAATTTTTAAACTTTTTGACAAAATTCCTGATCATGTATATTGTTTTCAAAGACATTACACCTTATTAGAACCATAGCACTAAAAGATAAATATTATTGTTGCCAATTTTGAGAACAAAATGTGATCAATTTAGCCCTTAAATAATTCCTGTCATGAAAGGGTTGAGAATGTTAAGCGGTGTAAATAAGCACTGCAATTCGGTTTGCTTTCTCTCTCTCTCTCTCTCTCTCTCTCTCTCTCTCATGAATGCAGCTGCAAGGATTCATCGTGTTTTAATTTACAAGAATGTGATCCATTTTCATTCTCCATATTGACTGACAGTCTAACAATTGGATACACAGTTTGTACAAAGTTTGGAGGCCGAGATGCATACAGGCAGACAGACAGCTACGGGGGAGAGGGGAGTATAGATAGACTGGAGCGATGAGCCTCCGTGGGCTGTGGTGATAGGGGTTTACATTACTGGTAGTCTACTTGAAATTCCAGAATTCTTTTCCCATAACTCATGAATTAGACATGTAATAATTATACCAACTAATTATTACTCAAATGCTTATTGACAATATTAAGCTTCGAGCGATATACGTCTTTTTGTAAGTTAAAAACATTGCCACTGAAGAATTATATTAGAGCAAGACGCGTTGCAAGCAATAGTGTTTGACTCGAAAGGATAATAATCAACTCAACTGATTGCTGGCATCAATGGAAAGACAAGCGTGCAATAAAAGCAGATGATGAAGAAACATTACACGATGACGATAGTGCTACAGACAAACAGTTATATGTATGCAAAACTAGAGAGAGAGAGAGAGAGAGAGAGATAATTATGTGAGAAAGGGGTGAGGACCTATATGTTTAGCTTGTATCTATGTTGTGGACGGGGGTAGAATCACTACTCCAATTAAAACTGATAGAAACAATCCACAATTTTTCATCATCAAAATAAATGCATTTTTAAATCTTGCCTTTGATTTTTGAACAGCAAGATAAATGCATTTTGACATGTTTGATAGGCCTGTACCTCTCATTCTTGTACAGTAGTTCAAAGGTGTCTACTAACTGACATGAAAATCATACTCACGTTATTCGGTTACCCACGGTCTGGATGCCTCCAATAAAGATGCCGTTTCAGTCCTGGTATAAAGTGACAGACAGGGAGATGCTCCCAGCAACATCCATCCCGCATCATCACCAAGAGCTGTGTGTCCTCCAGGAGAACCGCACGCCTCTGTCTCGCTGGTCACAATAAACAGCACAATGCTTGACATCCTTAGTTTGCAAACACAAGACCTTGTCAGTCGTCACTCGTGACAGAGGGTCTGAAATGTGAGACTATGGAGACCGCAGTCCATAGGCCTTGTACTGTAGCTGCTCCTGATACTGCTCGTGACTGACGAAGTTAGGCGAAGCTCAAGGTGTTATGGAATTGTGTTTAAGTATCCAAATACAGTCTGTGTCTGCAGACTATAACATCCAGGCGATGCCTCCGTCTGTCTCGCTCATAAACATGATATGATATTAAAACTCAATCTAGCTCTTTATCAGCTGGTATAGTGCGTACCTGGTGAAGTGGGGGGGGGGGGGGGCATCTGGAGTGCAACACTGGGTGCTAGTTAGTCTGTAAGCGTAAACTCTGAGTTGACACATGAATGAGTTTGGCCATTTTTTAACTGAAAATGAAACCTGATGGGTTTAGACAGCAGAGTTCTAGAACATGATTTTTTTTCAGTCACCTTCTTCAGCCAGGTTCTTTAAAATGTCGCAAAATACAATTTAATAATTCGGATAGAATACTCTGCGTCTTGGCGTAGGGCCGAGAGGGGGACACCCCCGTGATGCCCCATTCATCGAATGCTAATGCACACCGATTGTCTACTGATGATGACAGTAGTTATGCCCAGGGACCACTTCAGAGTTCATTTCAACAGTGTCATGTCCGTCAGCTTGGATAATTATTGAGCCTTGTATAGTGAGAGACGGATTCAGAAATCCCAAAATCGTCACTCAGATAATTCCTTGTGAACATCTAGTCTTTAATTGAAAGAAATAAATCATACTGAAAAATGATTATTAAACCATACAAATCAGAGGTGGATTCAAAGGGGGGGGGGGGGAGGACGTTCCCCGTCATTCAGGAGATCTACGGTCCTTCTATTTGGAGCTCTAGCTGTCCTTCAGTGGCGTATCTAGGTGTTCTGGCACCCGGGGCAAACTATCAAATCTGCGCCCCCCCCCCCCCATGCCTAAACTCAGATTAATGAGCGTTTTTAATTTAGAAATGACGGCACTACGTGAGAATGGGTTGTTAGCCCATATTTGATGAGTTATTGTATAAGCGAGGGAGCAACGCGACCGAGCGACAGATTTTTTTTTTTCTCTCATTTTCACCCCTCAAATTGAAATTTCTTATGTATTTTACCCTTACAAAAAAAACAAAAAAATAAATCCAAGGGAATACAGCGACCCAGCAATAGATTTTTTTTTTTTAAATTTTGAATATTTCTATTTGGGGGCGCACAGTGAATGAAAACCCTGAAGAAATATATTTGAGGAATTTAGTAAGGCATTGCAAGGCAAATTTATGATTTCTTTCGAATGTTCTATACTTTGAAAGTGCTTTTTATGCACTTATATCCTATCATGGGGGCGCAAAATTTTACAAGCTCCTGCCTTATGCAGGGGGGGGGGGGTGGGAAAAACAACTAGAGTCAATTAGTGGTTAACACTGGGAGCGTGAAATAGCTAGATCTTGAATATAACTATGCGAGGGAGCAAAGCGGCCGACCTTTAGAAAATTTTCGCATTTGAAACCCTATAAAACACAATTTCTTACGCATTTGGCCTTGACTTTGGCGCAAATAAAATTTCTTGTATTTCTTCCCCTTTTCTTTCTCTCTTTTGCGTTTTTTGCGCCCCCTTCAAGTGTCACCCGGGGCACGTGCCCCCTCTGCCCCCCGCGTAGATACACCACTGCTGTCCTTTACTTGAACATTCCTGTTTCGATCCATTGTTTTCCAGCTTCCCCGTATTAAAATCTTCTTCCCCTCTCCCGCTCTCCCTCCCTCCGTCTATCTCCCCTCTGTCTGTCCGTCCCTCTTCTCCCTTCCCCTTTCCTTCCTCACCTACTCTCTCTCTCTCTCTCTCTCTCTCGCTCTCTCTTTCTCTCTCTCTCTCTGTCTCTGTCTGTCTGTCTGTCTGTCTGTCTCTCTCTCTCTCTCTCTCTCCCTTCCACTCTATCTCGAATTATCAAGATGTTGTACACCATACATTGTTAACGCTAAGTAACTCCACATAGTCGGATAGAAATTAGATTTTGAAATATTGGTTTACACAGTTAAAAGATTTATTTCCAATTCAATGATATAACATATACTAACATAATCATTTTCGGAAAGCATAGGCTAGGAAAGCGGATGAAAATCAAAATAATGTTCTGACTACTATTCCCTCATCCCAGTTTACATAAGGATCTTGGTGAATGACCACATTTTAGGAAAACCTATCTACAAGCGAGAGCCGTCAGATCAGAACAGCGTCAACAATAGTCATTAAAATAGGCTCCGGTCAATACATTAATTCCATGTATACTGATGATCTGAAGAGGGGCACATCATGGGGGGGGGGGGGGGGGGGGGTTCTCCATATAATTTTTTGTCGGGGTATCGAAAATTTATAAGAAATATCTGAAATTTCTAAAGAAAGCAATAATGATAAAAAATGAAAATTCCTTTTTTTTTAAAGGGTTCGAGTGCTCTTTTAAGAACAATCCGAAAAATTCGTGGATTTGAGTATCTCTTTACTATTTTGTGCTTGTTTGCAATTATTGTATGCCAATTTGACGCCCCCGTTCGTATTCAACATGAAAGTACACTGATTATGCCTGTTTCGCGCACGTCAAGTTCTTGTAATGTATGAGGACGCTACTTCCATCATGTCCATAATCAGTCTGAACGTGATAATTCATTCAGGAGCGTCGCCATAGAGGTTGGGGATGGGTGACGTGACATCCTTATCTCATCAAATTTTGCAGTCGAAAAATCTGGAATTTGCAGGATGAATGCAAGTTGCTTTTCCAAAAATGAGGAGTTTATTTTTATCATCAATATATTTTTCTTGTTTGAAAATTGTCAGCTATTTTTGTTGGCAAATTTGGTCCGACAGCCCCTTCCCCATTCAAAATGGTCCAGCAATGCCCCTGAGTTCAATTGAAACAATGATGAAGCAGAACAGCCACAGTATAATTATGACGACGTTATCACAATGAGATAATAGCGTAGCCAGTGGCGTAGCAACTACATGCTCCTGTGCCCCCCCCCCCGCCAAATCACATGGCGAAAATGAGAAAAATTAAGAAATTGGGAAGAGGGGAAAGGGAACATGAACCATCCTCCCTCGAGTAAGACGGGTGCCATCCTATTCAATATCTGGACTAAGTATATGCCACCGAGATCAGTAATAGGTGACATCTTGGCTGGTTTGATCACATTTCTTGGGATGGCAAGACGTTCCTCTACTGTTGAAAGTACAGAAACAAGGCGGCTCCACGGGCTCGGCTCCCGGTGACAGGTTCTGAGTATCTGGAACGCGACGGATACAAATAAAAAAAAACAAAACAAAACAAAAAACAAACAGGATATTTTAATAATTCTGCCTTTTGAACATTGGAAACTATTTTCAGTCGACTATACCGTTTTTAAGCGGGGGGGGGGGGGGGGGGGCGATTTCCAGCTCGCAAAACCCGGCACAAAAATAAATTTTCCCACAACAGAATGAAAGTTCGTCAGAGTTTCCAACATGGGTTGAGATATTGCAATCTTTATTGGGTGGGGTCGATGTCACGAACCCCACTCACCCCCCCCCCCCACACACACACACATAAACATACTCCCTCACTGGTAAACTAATAAACTGAATAAATGAACAGGGTAAATACATTTGGAAATGTTATAGAATCTTAAACATTTTGATAAGTTATAAGAAAAAATGAATTGATAGCGAATAGCGTATTCAAAGCCTGATGATTTTTGTAAGCCTATACAGTACCATGTACACCATAGCCGTGAAGAAACATGTTTCTAGAGAGTATTGGCGATATATAATAAATTAAATTCAGAACAAAACGACACTAAAAATAAGCATTCTTGTTGGGCTTCAGACCCTTTGATTTACACCCCAATCATGCTAATCCCTAAGAATATATTCGAAATCACGTGACTCTATTCGGAAGATAAAACATAGAACAAGGGCGTCGATCCATATTCAAAATTGGGGTGGGGAACGCATTAACCGTATGCTCCATTTTGTAATATGTTTGACGAGAATCAGTCCAATTGACTTTGCTTCAGTGAATTCAATATAGTACTTGTCTTACCATGTACTATCATTAATTTTGTTCATTTCAGTCTATTGACAAGCTGACAAGAGTAAAGTATAATGCTAACTGAGAAGTTTGTTTAAATTGAAAAAAGAAAGAAAGAAAAATTCAGGGCGGCAGCATTATGTTCCAGGCATCATGGTTATGCTGGAGAAGAATGAATATGGAGTGAATTTAAAAGGCTCTTTTTGAAAAGAGAAAGAAAAGGCCATATTGAATGACTTTTGAATAAAAATTCAAAACTCAGAAACTCTCCAGGTCCAGCATGAATAATTGAAAAGTTTTTCTCATTACAATGTACCTGTATTTTGAGGATTGTTCGTCTCTGCGTCAGCTGACAGTCCATTCTCTTCACGAGCGTTCGTGTTGGGATTTGAAGCAATCTTGCCATGAACAGAGTTGTTGAATAAAGCCAGCATCGCACACACCATCATCATCATGATCATCATTGAGTTCGCCATGTTGCTTTTAAACTTGTACTTCCCCGCCGGTATAGTGTCTAGAGGAAAAGAGGAGTAATATTCATCAAAAATACAAAATCCTGATGTTTTATCGATTCCTTCAATTATATCATATAGATAGTCCCCCTTCTTTAAATTCAAGTATATAGAAATCAGTTTTTTCCCTACCCGACACAATACAAACTAAATGACAATATATCAAATACTATATGAGTAGGCCTATAAAGGACTGCAATATGATATCAAAGTATTTTATTCATGCACTGGAGGGTGTTTTTATCCTTTGTTTTATTAAAAGGAAAAAAGCCAGACCAACTTTTTTCAAGCATTTTGTAAAAATCTATAATAATTAATAAGAGCATTAATCCAAAGAACTAAAAAAAAAAAAAAAATCCGAAGACATTAGGCAAATTATGAAAAGAATTCAAAATAGGATTATATACTTACTTTCTCGATGCTACAGTTGTTATCAAAATGCAACTTGATTAAATTATTGCAGGATCGACTCAAGAAGAAGTTTCAATGGATGTTGATTTTTTTTTCTTCCGGAAAGCAAATCTAGGCAGCGTACCTCACTGGAAACGTCAAAATGTGGACTGCTGCTTAACCTTGACTTCACTGCTTGAAATGAATCCTTGCTGAAATTACCAGCGAGGTGTTTTGTTGTTACCATGCCAACAAACATAAACAACCCTAACTTTCGACAGAAAGAGGCCTTTTAATTAAATCAACTGAAAACGCTCAAGAAAACTTCGCCGACCATTATGTATTATAGTTTGGTCTGTTTGTTCAGATCAGTCGCTGACTTCGGACAAAGTGCGTCGAGACAATACAAGGAAAGGGCCCAATTAAGGGGTTTGCCGACACCCTCTATACTTTGTTATACAATCAATTAAATGCCCAACAATAGAGCTCATTAAATGTACAACACTAATCAGACGAAAAGGGTGTCGACGGGTTTCTCCCATGTAACAAGATTATGGCACCGAGCACTTGAAGAACAAAATGACCAGACGGATTACGTTTTATTTGCTGGTGTTTCTTTTCATTTTAAGACGAAATCTATATCAAGATAAGTCAGGGGCGGATTTACATAGCGGATAAACCTGCCCATGCCCCCTCTTTTGAAACCCTCAACATCAAAATTTGCCCTCTTGTTATTGTGTAGTTCTCGGCATTGTGCCCCCTCTCTTATACAAAATCCTGGACCCGCCCTATATTATAAGCAAAGTAAGTCAGTAGGCCTAAGTAAGTAAGGCTCCCATTAACCAAGACGTCTAGTGACCCCACACACCATGCATGATTAAACTTTAAACAAAATTTACTTTTTTTTTTAAAAGATCCCATGTTTGCGATACTTCATTCATGATATTGTCTTTTGAATTGCTCAAATCCTCATCTAAATTATTTGAAAAAGGTCAAACTAGTAAAATATATTGTACCATTAACAGTGACGTATTTTAACCCCCCCCCCCCCAAAAAAAAACACCAAACCCCAAACAAAAACAAAAACAAAAAAACAAACAAACACATATAAAAAAAGACACGATATTTTTTGGGTTTTTTTTTGGTGAATACTCGCCAATAAGCACTGAAATTGAGTTAAAGATTCCAAATTTGAAAGTTGATAAATGTTTTTCTGTTCACTTCTAAAAGGGGGCGCAAAATTAGCAACGCAACCGAAAAATAAGATTCCTATCAAATGTTTAACCTTTGCAAATGTTATTTTATACACTTTATACTTAACAAGAGGCTGATAAAACTCACAAGATAGCGAGCAAAGCGACAGAGCATTAGGAACTTTATGGATTTTAAAAGGCCCTCAAAAAAATGTATTTCTAATTCATTTACCCTGCGGATTGGTGGAGCATAGTCCTTATAATGATCATAATTTTTCTTCATTTCTCCTCTTTTTCATTGACGTTTTTGCGCTCCCTGCAAGTGCCGCCCGGGGCACGTGCCCTCTGCCCGGCCCCCTGCCCCCCGCCACTGATCATTTGTTATTTTTCAATGATGGTATTCAGCTTTGATCATCTGTAAGAATCTTCCTTTCTATTTGTATGTTGATGATAATCCAAATTTGTGGATTTTATTTCAATAAATTGATTTGATTGATTCGATTTGCTTTATAACTTTTTATAATGCCGGCGAGTTATAATAGAGGAATATTCTTTTGTTTTGAGAAGCTATTGTAGAGGAATTAAGAGACAAGGAACACAACCCGGGCCCGTGCCCAACCCCCACTAAAACCCAAATGCCATTACTTTAAGGAAATAACCTCCGGGGCAACAATGTTATCCTCCTCTTGTCAGGTTAATTCTTTTTCTTCAGAAAAATTGTCAGAAAGTGTTTGGATATTGCGCCCACCCTCTACTACAAGTTCCTGGTTCCGCTGCTCTTGTAGCTCAGGGCACCGTTTCATGAAAGTTGTCAGCTCTGACAATTAAGTTGTCATTCTCTGACAATTTCAGTAAAAACCTTGGTTTTGATTGGCTAAGAAGCACTGGTCACTGACTGTTACTATGGTAATTGCCAGAGAATGACAACATGTCAGTGCTGACAACTTTCATGAAACGGTGCCCTGTTTTCAACCGAAGATTTGGTTTCTAATTTTAAGTATTAATTAAAATATTATGCCGGTAATGTGTTCAAAAATTAGGCCTACATTATAAGTGCCATTTTCGAATATTGTTGTGTATATCGATCCTTTCTGTTTTTCTTTCTGTAGGCTACACCTTTCTAGGGCACATTAGTTTTATGGGGTTCGCATTTGAAGGATCTGTAAATTAACATAAAAGTTATGACTATCGACCACACCTTCTAATCTATGTTTTGAGTGATGCAACCGCCAATCTACATTAAGGCCACCGCACACTACACGACCGAGGTCGTACGACCTAGAGGTCATACGACCTAGTCCACGACCTCGCAAAAATTCAACATGCCAAAACCTGGGACCTGATCGTGCGACCTGGTCCTACGACCTGAAACTTGGGTGTTTGGTGACGTCATACCGTATTCAGAAGGTCGTACGACCTCAGGTCGTTGTAGTGTGCGGTGGCCTTTACACGTTGGCTAGCGCTAGTCTCTATTTTGAGACATTATAGTTCATATCTTCCCAACATTGTTAGATTGTTTGAGTAGGCCTACATATTTTTTGAAAGGTTTAAAAATAGATTATGATTCTCAACTGTACTAGTTCCTCGAGTGATATGGAGTTGACCGATCAAAGACCATTAATGGCATTATTCCCTCAAACCTGTCTGAATATTAGACTAATTTATGTTATGAAGTGAGAGGAAAACGAAGCCATGCTAAACAGAAGGAAAAGAGCTAAATAGATTGAACAGTAGGATGAGATGAATCATGGTAAGTCTCTAAAAGTTTAATATGAATATGCGAGAACATTTATCTTGGCAGAGAATGTTGTAAACATGAAGATATTGACTTACGTACATTTGAATTAGCTTGAAGATCCAATCCTTAGTCCCAGATACTGTTTTTTGTGTGTATAAAACGCATTGCCACTGTCATTGACCAGTTTTTGTGCATTAAAAAAAAAAAAGAAAAAAAAAAATGAATGGATGAATGAATAAACGAATGAATGAACGAATGAATGAATGAACAGATGGATGGATGAATGAATGAATGAATGAATGGTGATGATGATGGAAATAGTTGTTAATGCTATTGTCCCACTTGTACTTATTATCACTTAGAAGTTAGATCTGTAACATGTACAACTACAAGCTTATCTGAAGATAACCTTGTACTCAGACTAGCTCTTTTATGGGTGAATAGGCTTCAATAGCTATTGTGTGTATCAGCAGGCCCTTTTATTTTCCAGGCTAGATCATTCATACAGGAGAGGAAAATAATTATTTAAAATTTCACTTTCAATTCTGAATCTCCTAATTTGTGGCACAGTAAGAGTGGAAGAGTCCATGAATCAGGTAATCTAGCAAATTTAAGAAAATTAAATCTTGCTTAGAGCAATTTTGTTGTCTGTTTTTGACTGCTGCAACAGTGAATGTTGGACACAGTCCCACATAGGCAAGGGCCCATGAGTGGTTTTTATCATACTTTTTGTAACTTAAATACACAAAACCTATTGAAGCCTATTCACCCGTAAAAGCTATTGTGAAGTAGAAGCTTATCTTCAGATAAGCTTGTACGTACGTGTGTAAGTGCTTAATACAAGCTTATGTGCCATTATTATTGTTATTAATATTATCAGGAATTGTAAATTTTGTTATTCATTGTCCCGAAATAGCTTTAATTGATTTTGAAGGAGCTGTTGAAAGGGATTATCACTTCAAGGTTAAGTTTTATCCACTCATAGGCCCTTTCATTCACTATTCACTATTCACATTCACTATTGCAGCAGTCAAAAACAGACAACAAAATTGCTCTAAGCAAGATTTAATTTTCTTAAATTTGCTAGATTACCTGATTCAGGGACTCTTCAACTCTTACTGTGCCACAAATTTGGGGATTCAGAATTTAAAGTGAAATTTTAAATAATTATTTTCCTCTCATGTATGAATGATCTAGACTGGAAAAAGGCCCGCTGATACACACAAAAGCTATTGAAGCCTATTCACCCGTAAAAGCTAGGCTGGAGTAGAAGGTTATCTTCAGATAAGCTTGTACATGTATAAGTGGGTTTTATTGTAAATATCAAAGATTTTAAAATGCAGTGTTGGCTTTAAATTGGGAGATATCCTCCTTTATTTGCTTGTTATTCTTTGACTTGTAATTCGAAGTGTAGAAAATTGTATTTTGTACAGCTTTTTCTCGCTCCTTGCGTTCACGATAGCGAGGCCTGGTTCTCGCTACCACCGTCTTGAGAATGAAAATGGCGCATGCCCAATGGCCAAATCGAGAGAGATATGGTGATCGACCCAGATTTTGAGTCATAGCCTATTGAGAGAGATTGTTGTGATACATGTACAAGTGTACGCTCGAAGGTCATTTTATGTTCCAGTTCCAGTCCGAATGGTATTCGGGGCTCCGTGAATTTAACCTGTGAACGAGCACGTCTGTACGCCACTACTGTTTCTGTCAAGTAGCAGTGTCGTGAGTTGTGTTTTTAATAGTTTGTATGTGTATGAGTGACATAGACCCTAACACACCACACCATAAAAAGAGACAATTATATAATCATGGGAGAACCACAGAGTAGTCAATCACACTTTCTTAGAATAATGAAAAATCATGTCCCTCAAGTCAGCTGACCCCTTTTCGAACATACCAATAACACTATAACTGGAGAGAGAGAAGCACATTTATTACTATTGCAGCCAAACTTGCACAGTTAGTAAGTGGAGCTATGGCAAGATCACCTCTGTGCTAGAGAAAGATATCACCAAAATCCGTTTCTACAGTTATCTGGGAAACCTTGCACAATAACGATCCCATTGGTATTGGGTATTATACTCAACCAAACCGTAAGTTTCCCCTGACACTTTTTAATATAAAGTGAGAATTATTTGATAAAATCTGTTCATTCTAATTGTATGCAGAATTTTCTTACCCACATTTTGATAGGTAGTTTGTTTATGTTGATTATATTTTCGTAATGAAAATATGTTTTTTATTGCATTCAGTACAAGAAAAAAATTGCACTTTGCATTTCACAACTCAGTGCAGGGTGTACATGTGTGTGGACTTATTCACTTCTTTTGTCAATGCACAGGCCACATGTGCATGACTTGTAATTCAAATTTATGCAACTGCATTGAAAAAAATTATGGTTTTTAACGCAGTTTCATTGATCTAAATGACAAATTAGGTATTTTTACATGAACTGAAGATGAAAAGAATTGCATACACTGTATATGTAGCTAATATTTTTGAGTTGGCATATGACAGATTTTGTAGTTAATGGTACCATTTATGAGTAAAGTAATCTTTTAGTCATTGCTTACTGGAACCAGTTGGTTCATCATTCATGTATGAAGTCTATTGTAATGAAGGAATTTAGTATTCAACAGGTTAATGGAAAAATTGAACTGACAGAAATGGTAGAATAAAAAGTAAACCAAATAATTATTATGATTTGCTACAAAAAATATGGTTTTATATAAGTATTATGAAGCATAAAGATGGGGTCGGGATATATGTCATAATGTGATTTTATATTTTACAAGATCAAGGTTAAGAAAGAGTTGTGATGACACATGGATGTCAGTCACATGATGGGTATGAGTCATGTGACTTCCTTTTTATGTGAACATTCTATTTACAGGTTACAAGAACTCTTGCTTGCTTAATACAAGATAATGTGGTCTATGTGGTTTGAAAACAATTGTTGTATGAATCATAGCATTAAAAAAAAAAAAATTGTTAAAGAGTTTGGAAACTAGATGTTTAACATCATCTGAGCAGCAGCGAACCAACTTGACTGGCCTATTTAGGACTCCCCTTACACAGACTGCTAGCATGGTCATAATATAACAATTGTCTGTTTATATTTGAAGTGGCTATTGTTCAAAACTATTCATTTAAAATATTATTTGGGTTATAATTATACTGAAACTGACTCTTTAAAGATTTCGAACATAAGTTCAATGCTTACATGTTCACATATTGGCTCTGTTACTCTCTTTTCAAACAATATCCCAAATTTGGCTAATTTTCATGTACATACATGTCTTTCTTTAGAGGTTTAAAAAGTTCTCATTAATTTTTTCCTGATTTTTTCCCCCAGTATGCCTCACTTCTTGTTGATCATCCCAGCTAAGAGTCAACAATGAAGTTGTACATTCATCAAAAAAGCTTCAGAGGTGAGTTTTCATAAGTTCACACTTAAAAAAAGAGAATATGTCCTTGTTTTTGTAAGTACCTATTGCTGTCAGCTGACTGTCATTTATGAAAGAGTTTGTCCCATGCTAATTTGGCAATTTAACATGCTAATTGTTATAGTTTTTGCTTTAAACCAGTTGTTGTAGATGATTTAGTAAAGAATCATGACAATGTTAAATTTTCAAGTATTGTACCTGTGTATTATGGTTGTATGATATACCATTAGTCATGTACATTTCATATGCGTTGTCACTACGGTGGTCGGCGCCGGTCGGAACCTTCCACCACTTGAAATTTCTGACCGGCACTCAATGCAATATCACACCCGCCCGCCCGGCACTAATTTCCCCACTGACAAAGAAAAAATACTACGATTTTGACCTACGAACATGCACGTTCTGTAATCTGACAGCACTCACAGCTTGTACAAAGTAAACCAAATACTAGTACAGTAATGCTTAATGCTGCAGCTACAGTACAGTGTGTACTGTGTAGATACATGATATTTTTACTGTTAAACTATAACTTACAAGCCTTGAACCCCGTGGCAAGGTGTCGGGCGATAAAATTTCCACCACTAAAAAGTCTCTGGTGACAACCCTGTATATATATATATATATATATATATATATATATATATATATATATATATAAATAAATAATTGTGAGAAATGAAAATGAGAGAATAATGGTTGCGTAGCTTAAATCAAAGTTCCCCAGAGCTGTCCTCCCTTTTTGAATTTTTGCAAAGGTTGAAAAAATGTCTCCGCCGGGAATCGAACCCGGGTCGTTGGCTTAGAACGCCAATGCCTTAACCACTAGACCACGGAGAAGGGCCAGTGATTTCGGCGACACCAGATTCAATTGACCGACAGATTGACAAATCTTCAACCTTATTAATTAATTCCTTTGTCGGGGGCAGGTGAGTTTTGAACAAAGACAAGCCGCATGCCTCAGCTGGATCCAAGCAAATGCTTTGAGATACATGTATACATTAGAATAATAATCATTATAAACAATTGTAAGGAAATAACATATACAACAGCTTTGGCAACTCTTGTGGAAATAATTATAATTGTGAGAAATGAAAATCTGTCGGTCAATTGAATCTGGTGTCGCCGAAATCACTGGCCCTTCTCCGTGGTCTAGTGGTTAAGGCATTGGCGTTCTAAGCCAACGACCCGGGTTCGATTCCCGGCGGAGACATTTTTTCAACCTTTGTAAAAATTCAAAAAGGGAGGACAGCTCTGGGGAACTTTGATTTAAGCTACGCAACCATTATTCTCTCATTTTCATTTCTCACAATTATAATTATTTCCACGAGAGTTGCCAAAGCTGTTGTATATGTTATTTCCTTACAATTATATATATATATATATATATGTGCTGATTATGTAATACACTGTATTTGTTTCATATACAGAGGAGCATGTAATCATCAATCCCAATGATTTCCCTTCAATCAAGATTGGAGACTTCCTAGAGATCTTCCATCCTGATGATAAACAGAGGTTAGTAAACTATGTCATTCATCTTTTCCACCTTCTTGCCTTCCTATTAGCGCGGTTTCAGGCCCATTCATTTATGTCATTTTAGTAGATGTCGCTGTATATTTGCCCTTTTTAAAGCCAATTTCATAGTTTTTACACCAATTAGTTAGTTGATATTTAACAATTAGTCCTTTAAATTCTGTTGTGGGTCTTTTCACTCATTTCATTCAGTATTTCAGGAACATTTTTGTTGTTGTTGAGTCTATATTATATAGTTGTATTTTTTTGCATACATGTACATGTACGTACCATTATTTTATCTAGTTTGATTAAATTATTAATTTTTTTTAATGAAATTGTTTTTCAGCCATCTTTTGGTCCAGGTACAGACACTAAGTGTAGAGCTACCTCAGAAAGGTATGTAATTAAAAAGATAGATCATACAAATATTTAACGCTTGTAGGCGAAATATGCAGCTGTTCCATTAAACTTGGCTGCATCTTTCACTGAAAGCATTTATATGACACACGTAATTATTATGATTATCACAAAAGACAGGGGAAGTTACATATGATTTGGGATAAATATCTACAAGATTTGAGGCTCCTGCTCACAAACCAAAGCGTACCCAGTCGTAAAGATGTGCATTGTAACAAATTATACTCACAAGACAATCTGTGTGTAGTCTCCCTGTACATGATGAATAGTGGTAAACAAACATCCAATTTCCACTGATAATTTTGCACACAAGTTTATAGAATAAATATGATCTGATGTGCAGCATCCATTGATAAAAACTGCACAATCTTTTTTGGTTAGACAAATATTGCAGTTAGAAATGAAGTGTGCAGCAAATAGTAAAAGTACTGTATATGTAGGTCAGATAATGTGCAACAGACCAATCAAATCCCTAGTTTCTCTCTGTCATAATGTTTTCATGTTTTTTATATCACTATTGCATTACAAAGGTATGCTTGCAACATATGGTTCTCTTTCATTTCAGTCTAAGGTGGTATGATGTTAACTTTGACAGTTGTTTTGTAAGTGCCAAAGCAAAAGTAACCAAATACACAATGTCACTTGTAGACTGTTCATGCACACATTTTAGTGGTAACCCTATTTGTCTCATATAAGATCTTATTAAAAAAAAAAAAAAAAAGTGAGAACATGCATTTGCAGCTATTTTTTGTTTGCACATTTTACATCATGTCATATTTTATGAGATGTTCTTGCTTCTCAACTCCACCATTTTATAAAGAGAATATCTAGAACTGGTGAAGGTGAAAAATAATTTGTAAGCTTTCTTCTCCTTTTTGTTCTTATGTGGAAGAATACGTAGTAGCAATGTCCCGTGAAAAGGATTGCACGTGGGAAGCCACTATATTCCAAGTGTGGCTAGAAATAGCCCAAAACTTTGGATCTAATTTTCATAATTCATCAGTATTTGTCGTCCCATATACCTATATCATTGTGATTGTCACACGGGAATGAGTCAATTTCTTATCATTTTGATGATTCTAAATAATACTCATAATACACCATATTGTACAACAATTGTGCAACATAATGAGCTTTTCCCAATAACTATTAATCGTTTCTCTCACATTTCCAAAGCATGAATGGTACTCTTTATTTTGAAGACAAATTAATTCTCTGATGAGAAATTCTGTATTTGCATCATTGTTATTGTCGTCTTCATTTCTTATATATTCTTCATCCCCAATGTAGGTGTGGTGAGTGTAGAACAAGGCGTGGCCTCCCTCTTCCAGCTACGTGCCTACCAGACAGTCGAAGTGAGACGGGTGGAGCCAGACAGTCAGGATGTGGCCTTAGACCTTGTGGAGTTGGTCTTCAAAGACCAGTACATCAGCAGGAGTGACATGTATAGACTGAAGAACAGTCTGGTGAGTACACTGTTCCTCTGATAGGATGTTAAACAGAGGTCTCAGTTATGCACAAGCCACACCCAATTCATTTGAAAATTGGATGTGTTTCTTGCATATGAAAATCTTTCTTGGTTGTACTGCTGCAAATTTAATTCGATTTAATGCAGGAAGAAGTAACCTCTCGGGTTAGGAGACTTACAGATATGACGATGATGAAGAAGATGATGATAATGATGAAGACGATGATTGTTTATTCTTTTGATTGCCACATTCTGTCAGGTTCAATGATACAGGGATGCTTTATGAAACCCAGTCTCCTATCATCATCAAGTTCTTTTATGATTTCAAAATTCTAACGATGGTGACGATGGTGATGATGATGATGATGATGATGATGATGATGATGATGATGATGATGGTGGTGATGACAGTAAATACTGATGTTATTTCCTTGACATATCAAATTATTTCTAATGTCTTATAGATAAAATATACTTGTATGATGTACATGTAATTCACTCCTGCATGGACATATGTTATTTTTGGATTGTTGTTACAGAAAAATTAATATTGTCTCCATTCTTCTCAGGTGAAATCATGTCTCCATATCCAACAGAAGGTCGAGAAATGTGGTATCAGAGCCCAGGTCCAGGACCTGTGGTCCAGGGGAGGGAATGTGGCATGTGGGGTTGTGACCAGCGACACAAGGGTAGCCTTTAGATCAGCTACGGCCATGGTTTTTCTCTTCATTCAGATGAGCTCCGAGATGTGGGACTTTGATACATGTGGTAAGAATAAACCAATAACCTCATTTATGAGGATAATAATGATGCACCATCAGTCTGGTTAACAACATGTACATTTATTCCAGGAAGCAGCATGTAATGTTCATATATATATATATATATATATAGTTCAAAAGTTCTGCTACAGAGATAAAATTAAAATAGATTTTTGTGTCTATCTCTCTCTCTCTCTCTCTATATGTATATATAAATATAGTACTGAATTTCATGAAGATGCATACAAATGTAGTTTGACCTTCAAGATTTTTAGGCTTTATTTTGTATGTGGCAAATAATGATAACTGTAGTTTACGTACTACATTCAAAGATTCAACAGATTTTTTATTGTGGATGCATTGTAATGCAGATGATTTGCTATACATACTGCACTTTTTTATGCAATCAGGCCTTAAATGTGGAGTTGATTTATCTGGAAATGTTTAACTCAGATTATATATTTTTGTTGTTTCCATGATGTTTAAGGTGACTTGTACATGGAGAAAGCAGTGAATGGGTTTCTCATAGAGCTCTTTACAAGATGGAAAGAGAAGAACAGTAATCATGAATTGAGTATTGTGCTCTTCTCAAGAACCTACTTTAAAACAGATTCCATAGGTAAGCAATTTGGTATTGATGAATACAATCATAGAGACATTATTATCATGGATTTATTGCTATCTGTAGGATGATCGGACACATGGTTCGGTGATGATTGCTCTGGGCTTTATTTTGTCAAAGATGTGTAATTCAGGTTATGGTTATAATTGGGTTTTATATTCTGTTTAGGGTTAGGGATCATACATCTACATGTATGTTATACGTCTTGTAATACTGACACATTTGACACTGCTTTGGTAAGGACTACATATTCATGTACATGTAGTACTTTACAAATACATTGTTAATAGATTAAGATAGAATGAAGAGCTTTCTTATGAGAGAAACCACTTCTGTTATGCTCTTTCTTTCATCAGACCATACATGTGGGTGTATCTTTTGAAGTTGGGGTTGGAACATACACAATAGCATACCTGCCAACTGTCCCTATTTAACAGGGACAATCCCGATTTTTGGTCAAAGAAAGAGCCACTTCTGCCACTGTGTCCCTATTTTTGCAAAAGTCTGTCTGTAGTAATGTGTAGGAAACTCAGAAATGTCCCTATTTTCTGCCTCTGCCTTGTCATTTGGCCCTATTTTTGGGTTTTCAGGGTTGGCAGTTCTGCAATAGGTATTATGAGGGAATGAAAGCTTGAATACTACATGAAAGAAACCAATGCATTGCTCTTTCTTTAATCAGACCCTATCTTTTCAAGTTGAGGGTGAAACATACACAATTGGTATTATGATGAGATTAAAACCCTGAATCTTAATCTCTTCACAGATTAATAAGAAGTAAGGGCTTACATACTCTATGAAAGAAACCACTTCAGTATGATGCTTTCTTTCATTAGACCCTGTCTTTTGAAATTGGGTGTGGAACATACACAATGTGTTATGAGAGATTAACATACCACCCCCCAGCATAGTGTGGCTATTGAAAATTGTAATTCAGGTGCAGTGACTTCTTGTGTGTAATTTCTGCTTAGTTGTATTGTGGCAACTTTGTTGTACATTTATGATGATGTTGATTACACATTTATTGCACTTATCAAAGAAATTTCAGGCTCAAATAACTCTGTATGTACATGAAATGTCACCTGATCACCTTGTAAACATGTAACCTTACTTCCAGATTGTTATCACTGCATAAATATATAGTAATGAAGATATTCACATTCATTTATACATATATGTACGTGTACATGTGGCTATGGCTATTAAGAACACACTGTTGTGTGAAGGAAGTGATATTTGGAATTTTTAGCCTTTTAAGGTAATTATTTTGATTTTTGTTTTATTTTGTCAGATAACTTTCCAGCTGAAATGCAGCCAAGACTTCATGTGCATGAAGATGGCCGATTCTATGAAGATTATTACAGGTAACTCATTACAGCCAAATTCGAGTACTCATATTGGAGATTCATTTCAAGAATACTTTCAAAAGTCCTTGTAAATTGTTATCATTTAATCATTTTAGTTGTGGTGTAGTTTAGGCCTGTCAGATGCACACCTCCCAACCTTTCCGCTTTTGTCAGAAAATTTCCGCTTTATTTTCCTGTTTGATTGAAGGATTTTAGGATTTTATTGATCAAATTCCATTCTTGCAGCCCAAAGGCTGAATTGCAATGGTTACAATGTAATGTACAAGATAAAAACAATGACACAATCAGTTCACAGAATACTTGTCAAAATAATGAAATTAATTAAAATTGTAGTAATAACAATATTAAAATTGTAGTAATAATATTTCCATTATAGTATCAAATGTCTGTTTTTCTGCTTTTTTCTATTATTTTCAAAAAAAAAAAAAAAAAAAAAGGCAGTTGGTGAAGAATTACATGTCTTCGATGATAGATGGCAGCATTCAGATATTGAATGCGGAAGTGAGATATACGTACACATACACTGCATTACATGCACTGCATTACATTCCCAACCAACGGGCCCGTCGCGCAGCGTTATGATGTTTTTGATGAAATTGTACGAATCTACCACCGCAAACTGTTTACACTGCTCTTTGATATATGGATATTTGGACACAGACAGATCATTTATTGATTAATCTAATTGTGTTAAGCATTGTCTTTTTTTTTGGGGGGGGGGGTTTGGTTTTTTTTTTAAAATGTAAGTAGCAATAAAAAGATATTAATTTTCATCATCATGATCATATTAACACTAATTACAAAAATGAAATTTTATTTTGTTTAGTTACAAACAATCGCTTATAAATGTGCCCATCATCAAGATGTGTGTTGGGTAGCTGCATGATGCATATATCTCGATAAGCCAGGCATTTCGCGACGTGACACAAATTTTGATGAGCCGCGCAAAACATTAGGAATTTTGAAATTCAAATGTTGGGAGGTCTGCAGATGTAAACAAAATAGCAAGAACTTGCTGAAAACATGGGACAATGTAGCAGGTAGACAGTGTTTGTGGCCCAGACATAGTCACAAGTCGCAACATTTCATGGAATGTTTTTTTTTTTTTAATTTCTAGTAACTCAGCAATTTTGCATTTTCATATTTTTCAATTACCTTATCCTTTTTCTTTTCGTTCTGTAGGGTATTTGCTCAGAATGAGAGAAGAGAAGACTGGTTGCAAGTCCTTGCTCCGCTCAAGGCCACAATGCAGCGCTATGCAAAGGACATTAAAGACTGGCAGAGAAAGGGTAGCTAAGAAACCTGTCTTTCTTGGTTCAAACATTAAAATGGATTTTATTAATGTTGGTAACAAAGTAGTGTAGCTCTAATGGGACCAATCACAAAAAAAAAAAAAAAAATCTTGGGTTTGAATATTTTTAAAGGTATTAGATAGTTTTGGGAAGCCCGCAAAAACTTTTCGTGAGATTTCTTTGATTTTACTTAATAAATAGCAGGGTACTAACATAACTAAGATGCTGTGAAGTTTTTTCCTTCTCAAGTGAAATATTTATCGAATTAGAGGTGAGAAGAATAAAAATCCCTGGCCCCAAAAAGAGGGGATGTAAATTCGAACAACGGCCACACACATTACTCACATGAGGATTGCTGTGTGTTATAGAATACGCTACACATAGTGCAAAGCGCTGGGTTTATTGTGTGGGGAACCTTCGGGTGGATATGGTCTCAGCGTGAGGCAGTGAAAAGCCGTTACCAAGCGTTTCTTTCAGATATTTACACTAAAATTTGTTCGAAATCGTGAATGGAATGTTAAATAATCTCGTACATGTGTCTTATGATAAAAGGAGAATAGTATGTGACTATGTTAGATAAGTTTCTGGCCAGTATGATTTTTGCTACCGAGACTGTCTATGAGCTTTAAAAAGATTTTCATGTCTTTAAAATACATTACTATTTTGCTCAGTCACTCTAACCTATAGTTTCAAAATTGATTATATACACCTTTAACATTACCAATACTAACTTCCTTCTTAAAGAATTCTTAGGTTATGACCCCATATGATATATCGTGTGTTGAGAACCAGGAGGACATGAACTAATAGCGTTCTATATTGACGTAACGCCCTTCTGGCTCTCAGCATACAATATCCTAAAAGGGTTTATTTAGGAAAGATAAGAAGTAGATGAATATTTGACACAATTGATTAGATGTCAGTTCCAAATGAAAAGTAAAAATATTGTATCATTCATTTGCTTGTATATGTTGACTTGCTTGAGAGCTATTGGTAATCATGTTTACTACATGTAGGTACATGTAGCAGGTATAGTAATAGGCAGCTTACGAAACGGGATGGGAGAGCAACCGGACGGGGGGGGGGGGGGGGGGGGGAGGGGGGGAGAGTTTACCGACTGTGAAGGTCCTAGCACTCTCCCCGTCTTGTTTTCAATCAAGTCACTAAAAAGTTGATGGCAACGCACTGCAGAGTTCGACTTCCTGTCCCCACTTTAGACCAGATGCTATTTCGCCCAAGAACCGTCCTGAAATCACTCAGGACGGAGAGATACTCTGAGTCGTGCATGCGCACATCGATTTTTCGCTTGACTTCCCGTCTTCAAAGGCTCACGTCCTGAAATCGTAAGCTTGCTAATAGTAGGAGGAGGGGAGTTGAGCTAGTGCAATTTTCACTATTATTTCCATTTTGAGTAATCATCAGTCTCATTTTCAGAAAATGATCTCTTCTTTTTCTTTTTTTCCAGTTGGATGTGTGTTGAAGGGTAAAAACTCCTCTGCATGTCAGGGGAATCTACTAGAGGCTCTCAATCTCACCTTGAATGGTGAGAACACATAAATGGTGTAAATGTACTTAATTACACATCTACATGTATGCTATATTTTCAACAGCAGTGGTACCTTGTATTATAATTTCATAATTTTCTGATGATCAAATACTTAATTTCATAATCAGATATTTATTATTGTCTATAATGTTAGGAAGCATCATTGCAAAGTTTTCATTATGTAGAATGCTTGTATATTATTATTATTTTGTTGTTGTTGTTCACATTATTTGTTTGTAGTGAGAGTTCTCTCTAAAACATGCATTTTCTTGATTAAATCTCTGTATTACCGGGATGTGAAATTTAAATTTGTTTTCATATATTATACTTATACATATATATATGTATTTTACTAATTATGGAAATAATGATGTATTTCAGTTCTTAATATTCTGCATTTGTTACGTTTACTAATCTCATTTTTGTTAAAAAGTATTAACAAGTATAACATACATTTGTTATAGGTGTATTTCCAATCGTATACAGTGGTAATACTGTGGTCTGTATTGAAGATAAATGGAATAAGGGCTCAA
Source organism: Heliocidaris tuberculata (assembly GCA_025618425.1). Lineage (NCBI taxonomy): Eukaryota > Metazoa > Echinodermata > Echinoidea > Camarodonta > Echinometridae > Heliocidaris > Heliocidaris tuberculata. The sequence continues at coordinate 5,051,025 of CM046840.1, forward strand.
ATCAAAGCCTAGATGTCCTAATGGGTTGCATGAAGGTGTCCTTGATTTAACTATATTATGAAGGCAATATGGTTTTTCCTGTCCAGTGTTCGACAACCACTACATGAATCGTAACTTTGACCGGACGGGACAGCTGGTCGTCATGGTAACGCCCGGGGCGGGAGTCTTTGAGGTGGACAGGACACTGTGCAAGCTGACCGAACAACGGATGATTGACTATGGTGAGTAGGATCACATTGGCCCGTATTCTGAACTCCAGTTTAACTTAAACTCCAGTCTAAGTTAAACCAGAGCTTTAATCAAAACTGACTTAAACCGTAAGTCCTGTCTAAATTTCTGTACAAAGTTAAGCCACACTAGACTAGAGTTTAAGTTCAACCGGATTTCAGAATGTGATTTTCTAAAACTCTAGTTCAAAGGGCAGTTTTAGACTGGGTTTGAACCGCACTTAGACTGCAGTTTAAGTTAAACCGTAGTGCAGAATACGGGCCATTGGGTTCATTGTCAACCAAGAGTACATGTTGAGGCTGGAACCAGAAAAAGTAACAAAAATACATGTATTTTAACCATCGATCTCTACCTCACATGGATATAGCATCGTACGCACAGCTCTATGCGAGCAAACTCAAACACAGTACGTGGGACCGCGTGGGGCATAGCGCCTGCTGTGTACGATTCCAGTGTACTCCTGTTCGAAAGATAGGTGATTTGATTTTTTATTTTAAAAAAGACATTATACTGATTGTCACATGAAATCGCCTTCAGAATTATAAGGGTAAACTAGTTTTTCCTGATTTTGCAGTTAATTCGTGGAAAAGACTTCACAGTGCTGAATTATTTGATTCTAAAAATACATAAAATTGTATTGAAACAGTACAGCGGCAGTGTTTTTTCTGCGTGCCCAAACATGGCGACCGGCCGCATCAAACATAGAGGGTGTTGCTTTATCCACTGGTAGAGATCGATGATATTGACCCTTTACCTATTGGCAGGGGGTGGTCTCTGTATTAAGGCTATGGGAATGAGATGATTCAGTAGTCAACGGGTTAAGATATCACATTTTCATTCTAGACTCGATTTAAAGGGTTCCAATCACCAAAAGATATTTTGTTCTGTATGTTAGAAGATCCATGTCGTTATACTATGTTCAGAATAATGGGCTTCAAATATCAATTCTATAAAGAGATATTTCAATTTTAATTACATGCTCTATAGGCGTAAAAGCGACTCATGAGTAGACTACTCGATGCACCCGTACGCGCTCGCCAAGATAAGGGCTTGCGCGGAACCAAACTCGGAGTTTGGTTCCGTGCGAACATTTTCATGCTATCTTTCATTTCATTCATACTCTTTAACGGTTGACCTATAGAATGCCAGATAAAGTTCTTTGAGGTTGATTTTATACTTTCTAACTGTACACAAATTATTTTTTTCAGGTGATTGGTACACTTTAACATTTCACCAGTACCACAGATAGATTAAGATTGTGAACAAAATGAATATTATAAATGTTAGGAAGCTCCTTTGGAAAGATTTCTGATTAAATACTTTAGCGGTAACTCCTATTGTCTGAGATCAGGGCTGCATAATGTTACAGCATAAATTTTTCTTTAATAAATGCATTTTGTGAAGTGAACCAGCTTCTTTGTCCTAATCATTGAGGATAGAAATATTTAGCACTTTGATCCTTTATTAACATAAGGACGTACACTGAGAAAGCTGAATTGATTCTAGATAAGAGAAAGATTTATTGGGATTTAAACTGATATATAATGCTTTGTAGTTACACTTCATTGTTCATGTTTTACAATCAACTGTAGGAGTCCTGCTACTATCATATAAGACTTGTAAACAGATATTCCATGAATGTTTCTCTTCTGTCATTTAGGAATTGGCAGTGATGTTGTGTGCTTGGCTGAACAACCCCTTCATCCTGTACCGCTCTTCAAGGTAAGATGTGAGCAGCACTACACCTTGTCTTGCAGATGGACAACACAAGTCTGATAGGTTCTATATTTCTGAAAACTAGCAGTTTCTGTTTTAAATTTTATCATGTCATGGGTCCATAAACATTTGTGCAGGTTACTTGGTTCAGTGATCCAAAACTTGACTGGAGATGCTAAGGTCCTAGGACTAGGTTCAAGGCCCTGTCAGGTCATCTGCATGTATGTACAGTTGGAGCCAAAAGTTTACATACACCTGGGCCCCATTGCATAAAACTTACCATTAACTGTAACTTTGCCATCAATGGTAACTCCCATGGAAACCTTCATTTTGATTGGCTGTTGAGTGATATTACCATGGTAGTTACCATTGATAGCAGAGTTACCATTAATGGTAAGTTTTATGCAATGGGGTACTGGGCAATCCACAAAAAATTGTTCACTTGACAAAAGTCATAAAATCCACTATATCTCCAGAAATATTTGTGCTACCATTACACAAATTTGGTATCACACAAAAGAGCTCATTGCACTCTTACTAGTGACTAGCATGTCATTAGGACCGAAGCACATTGAGGTGTGATTTTCTTTGAAAAAACAATAACTAACATTTGGGCAAAATTTGATGTCAATCTTGGATAAAAACATGTTATATTTTTGCTCATTATTCCTCAACACAGCATCATGCCACCCTCTAATCAATCATATTTGTTCCATTCATCTAAATTTACAGCAAAAAAAAAAATCTAATCTAAAATGCTTTTGGTGAGGAATAGTGAGCCAAAAACAAAATGTTTTGGTTAAGATTACATAAAATTTTGCCAAAACGTTAGGTTTTTAGAAGAAAATCACACTGAGATATACTCTAGCCCTAATGACATACCAGTCATATGAAAGAGCATGATGAGCTCTTTTGTTTGATATCAAATTTGTCATGGTAGCACAAATATTTCTGAAGATATAGTAGATTTTATGATTTTTGGCAAGTGAACATTTTGTGTGGAATTGCCCAGGTGTATGTAAACTTTTAGCTCCAACAATGCATACCTACTCTTTCCAACTTGGTGTGTAAGGTGGTACCTGATAGGATGTGAACCTCATTGGCCGGAATTCACAAAGGTGGTTTCAATTCAGACCATGGTTTATGCAGATTTTGTGGTATACATTGTAAGTACGCTTGATTTAGCGCATACACTTAAAAAGATCCAATAATGAATGCACGCCGGTCGCGTGTAGTTGGCAAAAGCGCTAAATTTACGCTTGTTGCCATGGTTCAGACCATGGTTTATTTAAATTAATTTACGTAAACCATGGTCTGAACCATGGCAACAAGCGTAAATTTAGCGCTTCTGCCTACCACGCACGACCAGCGCGCGTTCATTATTGGATCTTTTTAAGTGTATGCGCTAAATCAAGCATATTTATACCACGAAATCTGCATAAACCATGGTCTGAATTGAAATCACCTTTGTGAATTCCGGCCATTAGGGTTTGGTCAGCATTGTGCACACCTGTAACATAATGACTAGCTTAAATGCTTCCCAGGGAGTGGAGAATGTGCCTTTCTCCAATGACCGAGGTAATGATATACATGTATCTGTATATGTGCTTAGAGATATGGTATATACAGTATGTTGCAGACTTTATAAACCCTGATTATTATTATTATTATAATTATATAATAATAATAATAATAATAGTGGCTACTTGTATAGCGCACAGGTCCACCTTTCGGTGCTCATGGCGCTTAGAGAAAATTACATACAACATTCTCCTAAACATAGTAAATTAGAATATTACAATAATTACAACGAAAAGAACAAATAAGTTTTCAGTTGTGATTTGAATGTTTGTGTTGATTACAGTTGATGTAATTGTAGAGGGAGTTTATTCCAGAGTTTCGAACCCGTAGCTGAGAAAGCCCGATCGCCCCAAGCATGTTTTATTCTAGGTGTATGAAGCAACAGTGTGTCTGATGATGAGTGAAGACTTCGTGTGGGATTGTATTTGGAAATAGAATTGGGCAGGTATGTCTGGGAAAGAGAGTAAACTGAATGATGTACTAGTAACAGAATTTTAAAGATAATCCTTTTGTCAACTGGCAGCCAATGAAGATATACTTTTGCATTTCTCCTTCACATTTATCTATAGTTTCTTGATTCACTAGAGAAGGGGAGTGTCCCCTCCAAAGACAAATACAACATTCCGCACTGGTTAAACTACAGCTTCTATCTGTCACCTAGTCAGAAGAGAAGGTACCAGTCTACTCAGACTTCCTTTATCTCTAGACTGAGACTTCCAGACCGCATAGTAAGTTTTATTCAAAATACATTCTTATTAATTTTGTGATTAATTAATCATAAAATGTAGCATATTCACCCGAAAAGAAAATGAACAACCTAAAAGATATTAATTCACCATTTAAAATCAATAGATAGTTTCTTTAAGATTATAAAAGGGTGCTTGAAATTCACATTATGAATTAAACATCTGTAGGCAAAATTTGAACAGTGTGCTATATTTCAAATGCATGATTCTGCATTCTCATGTGAACAAGAGACTAGAAAAATTTTGTCAATGGATTTAGCTTCCTATTTATTTGATCAATACAAGTTTTAGAATTGCCATTTTCTATAACAGGATGAGGATTCCCCAAGAACACCTAACGGCTCATCGGCCTTACCCAAGGTGGAATCATCAGGTCGTTTCCATGGCGACAGCTGCAGGAGCGCATCGAACAGCGAGGGTTCATGCGGAGACCCCAAGATGACGACAGTGGATGAAAGAGATGAAGATGATGATGAGAAGTTTGAGAAGCATGATAGCCAGCTCTTCCAAAGGGGTAGGAGGAGAATGTCGAAGGTCCAGTCCCTGAACAATCCTTTCTGTCCAGATACACTGTCGGTTATCCTGACTGCTGACCGCAGGAGGTGGACGCATGCTTTTCCACATGGTATGTAATTTATGTTCCTAATTCTGTTTGATTAAATGTAATGATGCTTAGATTTATCTTTCATTGAAACAAATGTTTGCTGGGAAGAATGCTTTTTGTAGAGAAATTTTTGTAATGATAGTAATATTGAAATTCTATTTATGGATAGCACACATCAGAAATTAAATGCTTCCGTGTACTTAACTTCAGTAAAGCTGTCATGTATTGTGGATCATGGTTCGCAGCATGGGACTAATGTCCTGTGGCAATAAATTTAGATTTGTCACTCTCAACACAGACAGGAATAGTAAATAGGTATCTGTACCTGGTAGGAAGTACGTGTAATTCCTTGAATGGTTTCAGCGATTTAGAGCAGCTTGGCTAAATCCAGGGTAATTGTAGTGCTTTGTACATGCCTTGTGCACCCTCTTGGATGAGTACATGTATGTGTGCAATATAAATGCAGCCATCATTATGATTATTGAATTACTAATCTATTCCATGAATTGATGTTTCTCCAGGTCCTAATGGTGAAATGATACAGCTTCACCATCGTCAACTGGTCAAGGTTCCGAGCGAACAGGACATTCTGGACCCCACTCCTAGTCTCACTCCAGGAGACGGGGTGAGTCAGTCATCTAGTGGGTCCAGTCTGAACAGTGCCTCAGCAGCACTTGGTGAGTACTACCAGAACCCCCCCCCCCCCCCCCCCCCCCAGCAAGTGTACTGACTTGTGCACTTGCATTTACCACTGCTACTAGAAGAGTTAGAATTGGATCAAGAAGACTCTCAGCTGCAGGATTAGATCTCCAGATTTTCAAAAATATTGAGCTTTTTAAAAAAGATTTTGTTGATGAATGAATGCAGGAACTCCCTTATGCTTGCTCGACATTACTGATACCTTACAATGTATCTCAGACTAGAAGAAGTCCTTGAAAAAAATTTAAGAAGAGTGTGGTAGGAAGTCAGCGCAAAATCACGGTTTTTGAGGTAGAATCACCAAATTCATACCTCTGGTACACTTCTTAAAGGCGCAGGTCATGTTCGAAAATGAGTCAAATCTGACTAAGGTCAAAGGTCAAAGGTCTTTGAACTTTCTGCAAAAAGCACTGTAATCACAATAACTTTCTTTGCATTTGAAGTAGAATCAACAAATTCATACCACAGGTACATCTCTGAAAGGCACAGGTCAAGTTTGAAAATGAGGTGAATCTGGCCAAGGACAAAGATCAAAAGGTCAATGACCTTACAGTGAAAATCATCTCACATGTAATAACTTTTTGTACCTTTGTGGTAGGATCACCAAATTCAAATTACAAGTATATCTCTGAAGGTGCATGTCATGTTTGTAAATGAGGCAATGTAAAAGGTCAAAAGGTCAATGAACTTTCAGTGAAAATCAAATAGCATACTCTCATTTTCCAGGGATAAACTGTATGTAACATCTTCATTATTGCTTAGTATAATAAGCTGCCAGACCAAAGTTCACATTATCATTTGCATAGCGAGATGCAGGCGAGACAACGCTTGGCGTTTGCCTTGTTCATTTTTACTGTCAAGCTGTTGAATTGTAAGGTGTTCATTAATGGAAGTTGGTTTTATTTTGTTTTGTAGCTTCAGCCATCTCTCATGGATGGTGGGTGAGAGTAGATACCAGACGTCGTAGGGGGTGCGTGTGGGGTATCACAGGGGAGCAGGCTTGGACCCCTTTCCTACAGACAGGTAAATATGTGCGCCCATATGACTTTTTTGAACCCCTTCTGTTGCATGGTTTATTTTAATACATAGAAAACTTTTTTTTTTACATTCTTCTTGATCTCTAGATAGTATTCAAACTTAAGGATTAGAGTCATAGCAATTTCTTTAATCATTTGAGCTTCTGCTTTGATACTTTTCTGATTTATATATATATATACAGTCAAACCTGCTTTAGCAACCACCTGTATAGAAAGTCCACCTGTCTATAAAGACCACAATTTTTGTTTCCCTTGAAAAGTGTTTCCCATTGAAATGTGTATTAAAGCAACCTGCACATAAAGACCACCTGCTCATAAAGACCACTTTTCATGTCTCCCTTGAGCGGTCTTTATAGACAGGTTTCACTGTATATACAAATGTTTTATTTTTGTTGTGTCTAATGGCCTTCAAATGCAAGGATTAGAAATCACAGCAAATTTTGTGATGATTGGAGGTTTAACTTTGATACTTTTCTGCTTGATGCTTTCTCTCTGTGAAACCTGAAACTAGGGATGGACTGGAAATCCATGACATCAACGGCGTGCTTTCCCATAACGACAGACTTCTATCCATTAAAGCAAGCCCTTGATCGGGACTACCAGGAACGACCCTACACCATCTGTACCGAGGGAGAGAGTGATGCAGATGCAAACCTATCGAGTGTCAGCACAATATTCCAGGAACTCATATCTCAGAGGCTCATACAGGTTTGTCTGCTTTCTGTTTGAGGTAGAATGATAACAAATCAACTCTTTTTAAAACCTGAATATTTTCATTCCAAGAAACTTTTGAGAAATTTGTGAGTGGTCCAGATTCATGAAATTTTGTACCACCAAATATGGAATCACAACATTAAATGTTTGTAATTTACAAAAGTGGCATGATGCGAAATCTGCCATCTTTAGCAAATCAAGGAAGTTCCATGTCACAAAAGTTTCTTGATTTACAGGTATGAACCTGTGGTAGTAAGACTCCCAAAAGACTTGTAATCTTCAGTCTTAAAGATAAAGTTGAGTTCTGGTCATGTGATAAAATTGCAAAAGAACCTCTCTCAAATCAATTGGGAAAGGTTGATTATATAGTACATAAGAATTGGTGTTTGCTGTAAGGTTTTGGAACCTCCAGAATGAGAAGAAATTGACTCAATCCTGCTGAGAGTCACATGCACTGCACACAGAAATGTGTATATGGGACTACATACACATGTTCAGCTGTTTCTGGTCATATTTTGAAGATAAAGGCATTTGAAGAGCAGCTCAACTTTCCCTTTAACCTAAGGGCTAGGTAATTCAGGTTTAAGGCTGCAAGGCTTACAGCGTTATCTGCATGTGCTAGTGTTTAAATAGGCCTCCACTAGAAAATCCACGAGTTATACCAGAAGCAGAAAGTGACCTACCAATCAATTGTGGAAAACTAACTAAAGCGGAGATAAGAAAAGCAATTTTACTCCTGAGAAATGGAAAGGCGGCTGACCCAGATCAGATTCCAGCTGAAGCCTTAAAGGGGGACATCAACACAACAGTAGAAATGCTGCACCACCTATTCGAAAAGATCTGGGAAGAAGAGGTGATACCAGCAGATTGGAAGGAAGGGCATCTAATCAAAATTCCAAAGAAAGGAGATCTTAGCAAGTGTAGCAACTATAGAGGCATCACTCTCCTTTCTGTTCCAGGAAAGGTTTTCAACAGGGTGATATTAGAAAGAATCAAAGACAATGTAGACCAGAAACTTCGTGACCATCAAGCAGGTTTCAGGAAAGAGCGTTCATGTACAGATCAGATTGCAACTCTGCGAATTATCCTGGAACAGTCAATGGAATGGAACTCTCCACTCTATATATGTTTTGTTGACTATGAAGGCCTTTGACAGCCTTGATAGAAACACTCTTTGGAAGCTTTTAAGACACTGATAGCAGACTGACATCTTAAAGACGTCTTAAACTGGTCAAAACTCGTCCAACTCGTCATACGTCGTAAACATGACATCTTTACGATGTCTTAATGATGTCTTGTAAAAAGATGATTTTTGTAGCCAAATTAATGACAATAATATGACGTGAATAAGACGTCTTGAAGACGTCGATAAGACGTCTTCAAGACGCCTATATTAAGACCACTTTTGTCATTATTTTTTACAAAATTACGACATTTTAAAGACAATTTTAAGACGACTGTAAGACCACTAAAATACCATTTAAAGACATCTTTAAGACGTCTTTAAGACGTCTTTAAGACGTTTATAAGACGTCTATAAGACGACTCTATTAAGACCACTTTTGTCATTTTTTAAAACCAAAATACAACATATTTAAGACGTATCTAAGACGTCTAGAAGACCGCTAAAATACATTTTAAAGACATCTTCAAGACGTCTTTAAGACATCTACAAGACGTTAATAAGACGTCTATAAGACGCTTATATTAAGACCACTTTTGTCATTTTTCTTTACCAAAATACAATATCTTTAAGACGTATTTAAGACGTCTAGAAGACCACTAAAATACATTTTAAAGACATCTTTAAGACGTCTTTAAGACGACTACAATACCGCTAAAATACATTTAAAAAACATCTTTTAAGACGTCTACAAAACGTTTATAAGATGTCTATAAGACGCCTATATTAAGACCAATATGTCATTATTTTTACAAAAATACGATATCTTTAAGACGTATTTAAGACATCTAGAAGACCACTAAAATGCATTTTAAAGACATCTTTAAGACGTCTTTAAGACGTCTACAAGATGTCAGTAAGGCGTCTATAAGACGCATATATTAAGACTACTTTGTCATTTTTTTTTCAAAATACGACATCTTTAAGACGTATTTATGACGTTTATAAGACCGCTAAAATACATTTAAAAGACATCTTCAAGACGTCTACAAGACCACTTTTTCCCATTTTTGTCCAAAATATGACGTCTTTAAGACGTAATTAAGACGTCTATAAGACCGTTTAAATACATTTTAAAGACATCTTTTAAGACGTCTACAAAACGTTTATAAGACGTCTATAAGATGCCTATATTAAGACCACTTTTGTCATTATTTTTTCCCAAATACGATCTTTAAGGTGTATTTAAGACGTCCAGAAGACCACTAAAATACATTTTAAAGACATCTTTAAGACGTCTACAAGACGTCAATAAGACGTCTATACGACCGTTTAAATACATTTTAAAGACATCTTTTAAGACGTCTACAAAACGTTTATTAGACGTCTATATGACGCCTATATTAAGACCACTTTTGTCATTATTTTTTCCAGAATACGACATCTTTAAGACGTATTTATGACGTTTATAAGACCACTAAAATACATCTTCAAGACATCTTTAAGATGTCTACAAGACCATTTTTCCCCATTTTTGATCAAAATACGACGTCTTTAAGACGTCTATAAGATCCAACTTTTTGATATTTTTTCCCAAAATACCACATAATTAAAACGTCAATATAGATTTGCCATTTTCTTTTTCATTGTTCTTTAGGTCTAGATCTAGAAGACCACTAAAATGCATTTTAAAGACATCTTTAAGACGTCTTTGAGACGTCTACAAGATGTCAGTAAGGCGTCTATAAGACGCATATATTAAGACTACTTTGTCATTTTTTTTCTCCAAAATACGACATCTTTAAGACGTATTTATGACGTTTATAAGACCGCTAAAATACATTTAAAAGACATCTTCAAGAGGTCTACAAGACCACTTTTTTCCCATTTTTGTCCAAAATATGACGTCTTTAAGACGTAATTAAGACGTCTATAAGACCGTTTAAATACATTTCAAAGACATCTTTTAAGACGTCTACAAAACGTTTATAAGACGTCTATAAGATATTAAGACCACTTTTGTCATTATTTTTTTTCTCCAAAATACGACTTCTTTAAGACGTCTCAAGACGTTTATACGACCACTAAAATACATTTTCAAGACATCTTTAAGATGTCTACAAGACCATTTTTTCCCATTTTTTATCAAAATACGACGTCTTTAAGACGTCTATAAAGATCCAACTTTTTGATATTTTTTCCCAAAATACCACATAATTAAAACGTCAATATATAGATTTGCCATTCTTTTCTTTTTCATTGTTCTTTAGGTCTAGATGTCCGTAGTATAGTAGTAAATCATGTCACTGTGTGAAGCGTTTATTTTCGTAACAAAATTTATGACAGCAATATGACGTCTATCACTGGCGTACACATGCATTGGGGCAGTTGCCCCCCCCCCCCTCAAAAAAAAAAAAAAAAAAAAAGTTCCACGACCAAGGAAAAAGAATTCAGGAGAAAAATTAAGAAATTAAGAAAAGGAAAGGGAAAGGTTAAAATATGAAATCATTTTCTGGATATTGTGGAAAAATCTATCACAAAATTAGATTTTCATTTTAAGAAGGTCAAAATTTTCACTCTCTCGCGTGCTCGATGTTCTGCCCCCTCAAAATCAATTAAGTTGGCTCATTACGCCACTGGTCTTTATTATATCTTTAAGATGTCTTCAGGTCGTACTGTTTTTGTCAGTTTTGGACCAAAATAAATGCGACATCGCGAAGACGTTTTAAAGACGCCTTTAATACAAAAGCCCCTTTTATTGGCATTTCCCCGTCCAAAATACGATATCTTTAAGACGTCTTATACATGTACGGTCACTTTTTTTGTTTTGTTTCAAAAAGAGTGACGTCAAATATACATGAATCATATTACTTTTCTATGACTATCTTTAGTAATTTACTCCCTCCTCATTTCGTTTTTAACGCTTAGATTAAATTAAAAAATAATAAACGATTATTATTAATTATTGCACGGTATTTTAAAGCGCTATCATGTCAAAACAAAAAGAAAAGTTTGAAAATGTGTGCATTGCTATGATCGAGCACAACGATCATGCAGAGCAAGCAGAAATAGTAGCAGCTAGCTATAGCTTGCATGTAAACGGTACGCGTTCGGCCGCTGCCAGCCTAGCTAGCCTGAAACGTGCATATGCATTGCACGCATAATGCACGTGTCTGATTCCGACTACACTGACTAACTACACAGCCGAGGCCTGCCTAAGAAAATTTTACTTTACTTTTACTTTAGAGATCAGCATTCCCATTGAATTTATACAATTACCGGTACTCGGTCTACATCAACCTGTACTGAATTTGCATACCGTACCGTTTGTCTTTGTTGAGTAAGTCTAAAAATATTTTAAAATTTCTTTAATTTTTAATTCTAACATGTCTAACGTTAACTTAACGGTCGACGGTTGACATGGTTGACGGTTAAAAAACTTGAGCTGAGTGCTAGTGGCATGAGTGGCTATGGCCTTTTGTAACGGAAACCTGGTTAACCATGTTAACGGTTAGACTATTACAAAGTTAACGTTAGAGAGTTAGACCTGCTACGAAAGTAGTCACAGTGTCAGTGATCAACAATTGAAAGAGATTTTTTTTAAAATATCATCTGACTTTAGTAATAAAGGCAAAGCAAGCAAAAGTACGTTAATGTTAATGAAAACTAACGGCTTAATTGCCATGATTGCAGAATACCCTACCATTTTCTGGCTAGACTACATGCATATATGACATGTTATGTATGAATGCATCGTTCTTTAAATGTGCTGTCTAGATCTACTCTGTTATGGTAGGGTATTCTGCAATTGTTCCTAACTGTTACTGTTAGACCTAACTGTTACTATCTTGTTAGTAATTGTTAGCTGAAAAGTGAAACTGAAAGTTGACTAAAGTTATTGTAGGCCTTTCGCAGATGTGGCATAATTTATATCTGTGACCCACCGGCTCAAAACCACCAATAACTCGCTATGGGAATTTTCAAGCAAATGGCCGAAATAGCCGAGCTGGGGTGAAAAAGTTTATTTTCGGTTTTTGGTACGTTTTAAAAGAGTAGATTCTAACTATCAATTTACCATTTGGCTAGGTTTAAAAGTCAGAAGTGTAGTAGAAATATGTTTTTTCTTAGATTTAAAATGACCCCTTTTTTCGGTCAGTTCTCAAAATGGTTTGCTACGCCCCGATTGACTCTCACTGTTCGTACACAAGTATTTCGCTTAAAAATGCTGCAGAGAAATGCCTTTCCCGTACTTCATGTTTTCAATCCCACATTATTAATTTTCAAGATTTATACATTTCCGTCACTCATTCATAAACAGCATTTGTCATTTTAGTATAATATGATTTTCCACTTCTCAATATCATCTCCCTTTCCTTGTTTACGTATCAGCCTGCGGTTGATCTCTCTTTATCTTACTGCTTGATATACAAGATTTATCATGATATCACCAACAATTTTTAAATGAGAAGACAACCCATTTCAGATTTCCTCTAAAATTATATTCACTGGCACACGGTCAACAATGACAAACAATAGACATACGATGTCGTCAGTATAATAGGCCAATTTTCTTGATCTCTTCTGAATTCACTTATTCATGGAAAAGGTGAAGTTTGATTTTTATCACAGAAAACAACTGAGGATTATAAAAACCATGTTATGTAACAGGTTCAAGCTAACCATGCACCGAGATCGATATCTATACAAAACTTGTGTCAACAGGTCAAGTTTGATTGAAAACTTTTAATCCGTCATACATATTGTAAGAGAGTTTGGAGTCAATGCATTGTACCGCCAGACGATAGTGACACAGCTCAGCGGTTATGTCCCTTCTCTTTATAACCCATTTTCTCCGTTGTTTTGTACATGACCTTGAAAGACTAGCGTATTTCAAAGGGTAATTTATAAGCATTCAGACTGTCCTTGTTAGGCAAGCTATATATCATTTAAAGCTTAGAATCCCTTCTTTTAGGTGCTGTAAAAAAACAAGAAACCTAAATTTCCGAATTATTCGTGGTATTGAGCCGGCGAGTCACATTTCTAGTAAACTAAGAATATGCCAAGAGTGAAATATCAACAACTTATTGTACAATATGTTGTTTTTTGGGGGGTTTTTTTTTGTCACTGAAGCATTTCTTATTGCATCATTTCACAGAAGTTTTCTCCTCAAAACATTACAGAGAATCGCCAATTAAATGTTTAATTTAAAACTTGCAGTTACAGTTGAACTCTGCAAAAATGATACACTACCCCTAAACCTTAATTCCACCTGGGGATGATGGAGGAGGGAGCACAGTGAGCTAAACCAGGATTTCCCTTGTGTTGGCCACTCGCTGTTTTCTAGCCGTTTTGTCGCCGTTTTGTCGCCGTTTCTTTAGAAATAAGAACATGGGAAACGGACAGGAAACGGCTAGGAAAGGGCTAGAAAACGGCGACAAATAAACAAAAGGTTTTGAGGGTAAATATGGAAAGCTGAGTGTAAAAATCACATTGTATTTGTGACAAAACAGCTACAAAACGGCTACAAAACGGCGAGTACCTATTGTGCTAACTGGCAACGAAACGGCTACAAAACGGCTACAAAACGGCGAGTACCTATTGTGCTAACTGGCAACGAAACAGCTACAAAACGGCTACAAAACAGCTACAAAATGGTTACAAAACAGCTACAATACAACGAGTACCTATTTTGCTAAATGGCAACAAAACGGCTACAAAACGGCTAAAAAACAGCAAGTACCTATATTGTGCTAAATGGCAACGAAACGGCTACAAAACGGCTACAAAACGATGAGTACCTTTTGTGCTAAATGGCAACGAAACGGCTACAAAACGACAACTACCGATTGTACTAAATGGCAACAAAACAGCTACAAAACAGGAGTACCTATTGTGCTAAATAGCCACGAACGGCTACAAAATGGCGAGTAGGCCCAGTGATGGCGGAGCATCTTTCAAAGTGGGGGGGGGGGGGAGGCACCAACAAAAAGGGGCATCTACAAAGGTTAAAAAAAAAGGCGGAAAATACCACTTTGACACATTTGTATATACCGCTACAATCTGAATAATACACCATCGAGGATCATTTTCGACACATTATTGTATCTATCAGTGGCATAACCAGGATTAAAAAAAAGGGGGGAACACAAATGCAGGGCTGTCAACTTTGGGGAACTGCTTGGAGGGAGATTCGTATTTTTTTTTCTTCTCGCCAAAAAATTTCGCCAGCTCTCCAAAAGTCGCTCAGTGGGGGGGGGGGGGGGGTCGATTTTTTTTCTCGCCAGCCCTCCAAAAGTCGCTCAGGGGGAGGGGGAGGGCATCAGATTTTATGGGGTCCAGTTTTCCTTCATACTTCTCTGACGAACAAAAAAAAATTTTGTCAAAAGTTGTCAGGGGGGGGGGCAGTCTGCCCCCTGCCCCCCCCCCCCTTGGCTATGCTAGTGGTTTCTATCTTAACATGGTTCCAGATCATTTTTTTTTTAATATATACTTTGAAGTTGTGTGTGATGGTCTAATTATTCATTTGCGAGCGAAGCTAGTGATCAAAAATCTTAAGATTTTTTTCTAACGCTCCTAACATGATAAAAAGATATACAGTAAATGTGAGCGAGCTTTGGAAAAATTTTAGAAAAAAAAATCGTCTTCATTCCTTTGATTTAGGGGCACTCATTTTATATATTTTCTGAATTAATCATGTAAACTTGATTTCTTTCAGTCATTTGCTTTCTTTTTCAAAGCTTGGATTCGATTGTCGCAAAGTATGTTCATGTTCAACAGCGGGATGAAGATAAACTGCTTCTTATCGCCGCTCTAGTTTATAACTAGAGCTTCTAAAAATAATAATACCGTAACCGATTTTTGTAAAATTAACGCCCTGACAATTCTCTGTCTTTCCAAGTCACAGACCTGTATCATAATTTCGACAGTTCTTCTTGATTCTGTTTTGAAAGCCAACTTTCTTTTCTGTTCGCTCTTTACTTTTTCCCAGATTAAACAACGATGGCTTAAAACAGCTTCATAATAAAGAAATCTTTTTATCCTGCCCTAGTTCATTCTACCTTTTAAAAATGTATACAATCTACTAGTTCGTTCTACCTTTTAAAAATGTATACAATCTACTGGTTTCTAAAAGCTAAATTTCTTTTCTTTTCTCCATGTTGGTTAAAGAGTTATAGAATCCGCCCCTTTCAAAGAACAAGGATTAAGTCACTTCCTGCGCGAGACGATTATTGATTTTTTTTCTTCTCTCCCTCCTTGTCCTTCTTTATCACGCGCTTGTTTCATAATCTCGACACAGGTCCTTTTCTGTCTGGTTAAAAAGCTAAATTTCTTTTCTTTTCGGCTTTTAAACAAATTAGAGAATGGGCCACTTATCATGCTTATTAATCATCATTTTAAACGGCGGGATGAAGATAAAATGCGACTTAGCTTGAAAGTTATCGTTTCTCCCCGCTCTGTTGACCCGAACTTTAAAAATAATCATGCACTTGTTTCATAATCTTGACACGGAGCCTTTTCTTTCTAGTTAAAAAGCTAATTTTCTTTTCTTTCGGCTTTTAAACGAATCAGAGAATTGGCCGTTAATTATCATCATGTTAACTAGCGGGATGAATAAGATGAAAATAAACTGCGTCTTAGCTTGAAAGTCATCGTTTCTGTCCGCTCTTCTTAACTCGAGCTCTAAAAAAATCAGGCACTTGTTTTACTATCGCAACCATGGGTCTTTTCTTTCTAGTTAAAAAGCTAATTTTCTATTCTTTTCGGCTGTTGAAAGAGTTACAGAATTGGCCGCTCATTGTCCCCACGTTCAACAGCGAGATGAAGATAAACTGCTTTTAGCGCCGCTCTAGTTAACTAGAGCTTCAAAAAAAAAAGATAATAAATTCAACTGTTTTTTGTAAAAATTAACGCCCAGACAATTCTCTATCTGCTTTTTAATCTTTCTCGGTTCACCTGTATCATAATTTCGACAGTTCTTCGTAATTGTGTTTTGGAAGCTAACTTTCTTTTCTGTTCGGTTTTTAGATGAATAAGAGAATTGGCCGCTAATTCATCATCATGTTAAATGGCGGTATGAACATGATGAAGATAAACTGTGTCTTAGCTTAAAAGTCATCGTTTCTCTCCGCTCTAGTTAACTCGAGCTTTAAAAAATGTATACAATCTACTGGTTTCTAGAAGCTAAATTTCTTTTCTTTTCGGCATGTTATAAAGAGGTACAGAATTCGCCCCTTTCAAAGAATAAGGATTAAGTCACCTCCAGCAAGAGACGATTATTGATTTTTTTTTCCTCTCTCTCTCTCTCTCTCTATGTCCTTCTAAATCACGCACGTTTCATAATCTCGACGCAAGTACCTATCTTTCTGGTTAAAAGTTTTTCAAGATTTGCCCAATTTACTCAGGTTCTAGTCCTTCTGTCTCATTTTGTCGCGAAGGGTCACAATAATTCCATTGTTCCTGTTCTTAATCGAGACTTAAGCATTTTTTACTGAAAGTAAGCTGTTAGAGAAGTTCAAACTATATCCGTTCATGTTGTGCTGTACGACGTTCTTTAGTCGTAAAACTGTTCAGTATATCACTATCATGCTTATCAGTTTTTATCAGTTTAATTGTTGCTGTTTTATTAACACACTCGTGAAGGAGATCTATGTCAAGTTCTTTCTTTCTCGATCTAGGATTATGTTGCAACGAGATTATAAATTGCAGTTTCCATCTGGTTTCTCGAAAACGTCATTTGTGTTTGTGAAAAGGCGTTTTTCAGTGAAACCAGGGGTATCGATCCGTGTTCACGATGGGGGCGGGGGGGTGGGAGTATCCCCCCTCCCCCACCAGGGACAATGCGAGCGAACGAATTTTCTTCGATATTTTCGCATTGAAATTATGGCATTTATTTCCTTCTAATCATTAAAGAATGTGATGGTAGTTCAAGATCAAACATAATGAGTTTGAATAATTATTAGTTCTAATTTAATGTATCATAATTCTTATTTATTTTATCCCATAATATTGAGGGGATGATAATACAGGCCATCCCCCACCTCAATTTTATTTTTATTTTTTTTTTTGGGGGGTTATATATACCCCAGATCCCCCCCCCCCCCAGATCGACACCCATGAATGAAACAGTTTCTATAGGGATGTCCAAGGACCCTGAGAAAATGGCCGATTGCGGCCTGTACTTATCATTATATATATCTCTTCCTCCTTTTTAAAGACCGTATGACACCAGGCATTACTATTTTCATCACTAAAATGCATTGCAATTTCCCTTTTCTGGCCATTTCGTCGCCATTTTATCGCCGTTTTCTCTCTGCTAATCAAGCAGTGTTGTGTACCGCCGTTTCCTCTCTGTTTTCTGGCTGTTTCGTCTCCATTTTATCGCCGTTTTCTCTCTGCTAATCATTCATTGTTGTCACCACTGTACCGCCGTTTCCTGTCCGTTTTCTGGCTGTTTCGTCGCCCTTTTATAGCCGTTTTCTCTCTACTAATCATGCATCGATGTCACTATTGTACCGCCGTTTCCTCTCCGTTTTCTGGCTGTTTCCTCTCCCTTTTATCGCCGTTTTCCCTCCGTTTCCTAGCCGATTATTAGCTATTTACTCGCCGTTTTGATAAAAGGAAAGATTAATTTGTTTTGGAAAAAAAGGTTTTTCAACCATGTGGCACTCCGTAGTTATCAAAGAAAGCCCATAGAAAACAACAGACTAGCCGTTTTGTAGCTTAAAATTCTCTCCTTTATCGCCGTTTTGTAGCCGATTAAAATGGCGAATTTTGTGCAAAACCTTTTCCCCCATAGGAAATAATACAGTAAACGGCTACAAAACGGCGAATTTCTGCACTTTTGCACATTTGGTTCACTGTGTCTACTTTGTTAAATCTGGAATCTCACAATTGCAGGACCTAACTGCCTCACTCTAATTGTGTATCTGTGCATGGTTGAAGAGCTAACAAAAATGGCTTAAATGCAAGTCCTTTATGACACCTCAGTTTCCCAAATGTTACTCATCTGGGCCCTGTTTCATAAAACTTATTATCAGTGACAAGTTGCAATAACTGTTATAAGCTACTGAAATCCTTGCATCTGATTGGCTGACAGCAAATTTGTCGGCAAAAATCACCGACAAGACACTTGATGAAATGCCCCCTTAGTGTCAAAGAGAGTAATATTTCAATAATCAAAAGTTATTGTTTAAAATAAGGTATGTTCTTATTCATTAGAAGGGGGCATCCTTCATTTTATACTTGACTTTTGTTTCCTGATTGTTTCTTTCAGGATTTTCAGCTCGTTGTTCTGCCACAGCAAGAACAGGCCGGTTTGACACACAGAAACAGGAAGGACCAACCACTTGCTACTGATCCGAGCAAGGTATATTAGAATCATTGGCTTTTCAAGAAAATTCAAAGAACTTCTTCAGAAGTTCCGGCTGCAGGGAAATGACATGCTAAGAAATGGGCCTTTAACCGTTCTGATTTAAAGCTCATGTACAGTATTTGTAACAAAAAAGAAATTGGAAAGAAATGCATCAAATGTTTAGTTTTGGTACTCCCTCAAAACTTTTCGTCTGATTACTTGGGTTTTTGTTGATAAATAGCATGATACTAGCAATACTAAGATGCTGTGAAGATTTCACCTCCTAAAATGAACTATTTTACAAATGAGAAGTAAAAAATAATTTATGTACCGGGCTAGGGATATAAACTCCCAACAACGGCAGCGTGCACTATACACTCTAAACACATGCTATCTCCTCGCGAAGCCCTGAGACTGTTGCGTGGGGAACCATCGGGAAGGAAAGGTCCTAGCGTATAGGGCAGTATGTTACCGTGATCTAGCATTCCTTACAGATATTTACACTAAAATTTCACCGGAAATCATTGATGGAATACCACGTAATCTTGTACAAACCTCTTTTGATACAAGGAGAAAAACATGAGACTATGATGAACACGTTTATTTCCACTTTCCTTTTTGCTACCAAAACTGTCTGTGAGCTTTAAACAGAATGTTAGCAGTGACCATAATGCTTCTTATGTCTATACAGGATGTGTGTGTGCTAAGCTATGCCAATGCCTTCCATAAGCTAACCCTGAGTGCCAACGATATTGAGGTTGTTCTCTACACACCCAGGTATGTAATCCTAATCACATTGTTGCCAATTTGTTGAAACATTGATATCCCTCATTACTATCAGAAATCAGGATCTGCAAAGTTCTTTATCACTATTCCATTTATCACTAACCCCCAAAATAAAAAAATTAAAAAAAATATGTGTATGTCAGTTTGTAACTACAACTTCACTTTAACTGTTACAAAACACACCAAAAAAACTCAATATACATGTATGTTCATGATTTCTTTTGGGGATACATCTTGGAGGTATTTAATTGATCACAAATCTGAAAGTGATTCACATCTATTTTTCGCCTCTGGGGTTCACATGTAATTTTAGGTCTATCTTTAGAAACATGATACTCTTCAGGAGAAGATGAAAATATATTGTTTTGAACATGATATAATCCATTTTTATTTGAAATGTCGAAAATTCTTTGTTCTCATTTACAAAAATATTTATTTTTCTCTTCTATCACTGCGACTATCAGGGAGAGTTGTCCAAGCCCCAAGCTAGCCTACATCTACTCCCTGTGGCCCCTTCACAAGCATTCCTACGAGATAGCCCATACCAGGATGTATCATAAACCGGTGGAGAATGACAGGTGGAACTATCGGGATAGTTACATCTCCTTCGGTGGGATGGCATCCAGAGAAGGCTTTGAACTACAAGAGGTATGGAACTTTAGAAGTAGAGCATGGAATCCATAAACAGCGACAGCCTGTATAGTTATACTTAGTATATGATACAAGTGTCTTCAATTAAAACTTTGTCCATCATTTAATTTGAAGAATTTAAAGTACTATCTATCATTGAAGGTCCTTTGTCTAACAGTTGGCAGTGAATGAAATATTTTTGTAAAACTGAAATTTGTTATTAGAGGAAGTTTCACTTTAAAGGGAAATTTGAGTTCTGGGAAAGGTAAAAAATAATTTTTGAGCTTTCTCATTTTTTTAATGTTAGTTTGGAAGATTATCATAGTAGATATGTCCCCTGAAAAGGATTGCTCATCAAAAGCTGTCACATTCAAAATATGACAAGAAACAGCTGAAATGTTCGGGCTGAACATTTTTGTGTAGTCCCATATACACATTTCTGTGTGCAGTGCATGTGACTCTCAGCAGGATTGAGTCAATTTCTTATCATTTTGGTGATTCCAAAACCTTACAGCATACACCAATTCTTATGTGCTACATGTATATAATCAACCTTTCCCAATTGCTTTGAGACAGTTTCTTTCACAACTCAATCTCATGACCAGAACTCAACTTTATCTTTAAGTTTTCTTACTTTCATTCCCCAAGTGGTTGAAGAAGACAAAAATAAGAATTACATGTCATCTTTTATCAAATTACAAGTGAAATTGTTTTGCCCACTTTTAATATATTATAAATGAAAATTGTGGGTTGAAACTTTTCAGTGTGCTTTTCTTTGTATTTTTTGAAAGATCTTTGACCTACATGTATCAATGGTTATATTAGATATGTTCAGATTTGCACTTAGATTCAGTTATTTATGTCTTTATTAACATATACAGTATGACAAATTATAATTGTTTCCCCTTTCCTGAACAGTGTGTGAAATTTTGGCGGTCAAGGTTTGTGCTACTGCCCTCACATTCGTCCACCCTGCGTCAGATGTCCGAGAAGGGTTACCAGGGTAAATTAGATGTCTTCCAGAGTGAGGAAGGGTCATCGAAGCATCATCTTGTAGAGGGTTTCCTAAGGTTCTTTGAAGGGCTCAACCGAAGACGGACCCGTCTTAATGTACCATCAGTGAGCGGCTCCAGAAGTCAGGTAGGATAGAGAACTTTCTTAAGAACTATTGCTCGCATTCTTGAAAGCTGCCATACTTAGGTATATACTCTGCCTTCATATAATTGCTTATAGTTGATATGACATTATCTCTTCCATTACAAACTCAAAGAGAGTATCTCAGGGAGACATCAGTCAGAGTGCTACCAGTCCTGGCTACCGTAAGATCGCCCACAGTGGTACCTCGACCCCCACTGGCCTCCACGCCTCTCTAAGCCTTACCACCGGCTCCCTGCATGGCCTGCTGTCTTCAGTGGTAGCCAGTCGTAAGGAGGACCCTTCCAGTGAGCCGGGGAGCCCCAAGTCTCCAGATAAGAAAGATGGTAGACCTCATCAGGCTAGCCCCTATGCTACCATTGTCAAGGCCATGAGAGATCCAAGGTAAGGACACACAACATGCCGACATATAATATGCTTAAATATTTGATTATGATAATGTGGTCTTACTTTCTTATGTTGACCTCTTCAGTACTAATACTGTTTTTCCTTAAGGCCCTGCAATCATTATTACCCCAGTATTGCCAGGTAATGATTAAATACCCCTGGGATCAAGAGGGACAGATGTGGTTAAAACACCTTGTCAAAAGATGTAAGTGCCGAGAAAGGATTGAACTGAGGACCTCTTGTATGATAGTCAAGAGCCTTCCCAATATACCACAGTGCTCAAACTTGAGTTTTGATTTTAAATTTAGGATTTGATCCTTAAAAAACTATGATTCACAATTAATAGTTTTCTAGAAATCTTTTGTTTTGCTTTGTTTTGTAGTGTAGGATACATGAGTTTTGGCTAGAGTTTTAATGTTTGATATGCATCTGAGCATAAAAAGATCAGGGTAATGGCTTGACCCTATTTTTTTTCCATTAGCACTGGGCTGGGTTTCATAGGAGGTGACCATAGAGGGCTCCCTTCTGATTGCTTTACATCGGCAGAGGCAGTGAGCTGGATCAGGAAGGCCTTCATTGATCAGCCTAGCCATGAGCAAGCCGTCAAAATCTTACAGGTAAGATAGAAAATGTTTTATGAAGTTTTGAAATCACAAATTTTATTGGATTATTTTTAAAAATGAGTAAATTTTGTTATCATAAGTAAAATTTTGATTAAATATCATCTGATGAGAGTCAAAATGACATTAACTCATCTACCTTTTCTTGGATTTATTGAACATCTTATATATGGAAAATTGTATGAATATTGAAGTGAAGAAATTGTACTGAAATGTCATTATGAGCTCTTGAAAGTTTGTAATCATGTTCATTGAGCAATGGATGAGCAAATTATGTGTTCTTGAGTTCTCTTGCAATTTCGACATATTTGCAAATCTCACAAGCTATTATATTGTTCATTCCCAGTAGTAAAATGATATTGACTGCAAGGTGTTGAATGGATGAGTTGTCAACTAGATGTAGATTGCATGATGTTGATTGCATGATGTAGATTGCATGATGATGATTTCATGATGTAGATTACGTGATGTAGATTGTGTGATGTAGATTGCGTCATGTAGATTGCGTGATTTAGATTGCTAGATGTAGATTGCGTGGTGTAGATTGCATGATGTTGATGGCATGATATTGGCTGCATGACGTTGATTGCATAATGTTGATTGCATGACACAGACTGCATGATGTTAATTTGATGGTGTTGATAACAGCATGTTAATTGTATGATGTTGATTTGATGGTGTTGATAACAGCATGTTAGTTGAATGATGTTGATTTTATAGTGTTGAATCATGATATTGATTGCATAATGTTGATTTCTTTCATGATGTTAATTATACCCTTTTTCTGAATATTCTCACCCACAGGGGATGCTTAATGAGGGTTATATCTATTCAGTGTTTAGTATAAGAGGAGCCAAGCAGATAATCTATGGCTACTATGTCTACTGTCTACCCGATACCCAGTCAGGTAAAATTCCAAGTTCTAGATATGAAATTAGTTCACCTTAGTGGCACTAAATTCTTATAGAAATTTATCAAAAATTAACATTCAAAAGTCAAATTCGGGCTTCATTATTATCCACTTTCAGTTCTGGGAATTACCTTCAGATTGTTTATTCTCTTTTTGAGGAAGAAAATACAGTTACATGTATAAATGAAGAAAGAAAAGCCTTTATCGTCTATCAGTCAGTGGCCTGTCTTGGGGCTGGAATGACATTACTATAATTTGCTGTCTACCAGGTCTTTTCTCAGAGTGGAAGGCTCACAACATTGTGCAATTTTGATATAAGTATTTATAGGATCATTTAAGACCACTATCGGAAAGAATCTATGTTCTCAGCTTTTTATATCTAATGATAATGCAATTTTTCCCCCCCAAACCTGGTCATAGGCCAGTGTTACGATGTCTGACGGCCCTTATAGACATGTACCTGTCAGTCTCTTGTCAATACAAACTTTAATTACACAAAGTATTTTTTAATGTTTATCAGAGTCTGTGAAGAATGGTTGGAAGCTTGTGATTGGACAGCCAATGTATGAGATACCCCCTCAGAGGGAATGGTTTGAAGCAGCGTGTACCATCTCACAGGACAGACAGAATGAACAAGAACACACCGATGGACCAGGTACGGAGATAAGTATCGTTTGGGGGGTATGTTTATTTGTATAACGCATAGAAATAATGTAGGCATGCGCTCTCCCCCACCATGCAATTTTCGTCTAACCAAAATGGATAAAGCATGTTCGATCACATACAGGATATTGTACAGTAGGGTTTGCACCGTACAAGCAAGATGCAATGTTTAAGGTGGATTTTATGCACAAGCATTTATGGCATCGAATGGTGGGGATTCCTCAACTAATATGTTATTTTCTGAAAATTATCGACCCCACACTGCCAAACCTGCCAAACAACTGGTGACAGTACGATATGTTAGATTACATCCATCTACTACATTCACTTGTTTTTAAAATCACCAGTGGACATCCAAGTTCAATAGCGGAGAGGAAATTGGAATGGAATTTGTTGAGTGCATGAGTTCCACTTGTATCACTTAGATTTACCAGATATTTTTATGTCTGTCCATGGTTTCTGATAAATTTCAGTGTACCATTTATGTCTCCTCTTTCTATATCATTAGGGATCTGTGTTCTGCCTGTATACAAGAGCATAGTGCTTGAGATGTGGAATACAGATCTAGAACACATGGAATACTGTCACGCTAGTTTCAATAGCAACTACCAACCTGACTATGCCTTTGATATGGAGTTACAGTGGTTGACATCTATGCCTGGACTGCTGAATGATCTGGTGAGTTTTATTAGTGGGAACTGAGCTTGTATATCAGTGCTGTTCAGAGCTTCATGTTAAGCCATTTGAAAGTAAAATGTAGAATAACAGGATTTGAAAACATATCTATTCTGAAAGCCTATGCATTCATTCAACTCAGACTGCCCTGCTTGGTACATGTACATGTAACTTCTATACTTTAATTCCAATGCTGACCCAGGCAGCAAAGTGCTTTGTATCCAGTGGAAATGGTGCTATGTAAATTGCTATTATATTATTAATGTTTTGTTGTTATCTTTCTCTCTCTCTCTCTGTGTCTCTCTTTGTCTCTCTTTATCTCTCCTTCCTTCTACTCCTTCTCTTTATGTTGTTTCCCCTATCTTTTCTTTAATCCTACAGATCATGAACTGGATGCGTCGAGCCCAGGGTGCAGGCTTTCACCTCGTCCCCTCCCATGTTGATCCCTTCTGTTTCTGGGAGGACATCTCTGACCCCCTCTGTAGCCCAGTCTTCATCCCCCTCGCCCTACCAGAGGGGTCAACTATGGACCCTAATCTACTAGCAAGGGTGCAGGAGCTGATCCTTACCAGGTAATCACAAACCAGTCATAATAAATCCCTTCTTAGCTATTCCCTTGTTATCCTTTCTGGAAGGATATCTCTGACTCTCTGTCGCCCTCTCTATCCCTCTCGCCCCACCAGAGGGGTCAGTCATGGACCCTAATCTACTAGCAAGGGTGCAGGAGCTCATCCTTGCTAGGTAATTGCAAATCATTCATAATAAATCCCTTCTTAGCTATTCCCTTGTTAATCCTTTGTGGGAGGATAAATGTATCTCAGACCCCCTTCATCCCCCTTGCCCTATCAGAGAGGTCAGGCATGGACACGGATATATTAGTAAGGGTAAATGAACTCATCCTCACCAGGTAATCGCAAAACACCCATGAAATATGTTAACCCTTCAGATACTAACATTGCATTTTATGCACTGTAACAAAGTCTTATAAAGAGGAGGTGAGATATAAGAAAAACATGTTGTATTGAATGAGTAATGCCCAAACATAAGCCCATAGATAAAAGGTGCATGTACAGTGTATGTCTTTGAAGTTTATTCTTCAATTTTGTAGTACTAATCATCTGTTTTAACACAAATATCTTCACCATTTTTTTCATTCTCCCAAGATTTGGGTTCCTAGCCAACCACACATCCTGCGTGAGTCCCTTGCCAGGGACGGTATCGAAGGACTCTCCCTACGCAAGCATCCATGTGCAATACATCCATGTGACCGGCGTGACCTTTGCCCTGCCAACCCCTACCCAGGCAGACACTACATCACCCCGCCCTGACGAGCTGCCTTGTCTCTGCTCTGCATGGACAGGTAGGAGAGTCTGCTTCAACTCATACAGGATAGGAATTTTATTAGGGCTAAATCGATCAGGGTTTCTTTTTGAAATTGGTATTACATCGATAATTGGTATGACACTGGTATTTTTCTGTTATTACTACTTTAATAGTAATAAAAAGTACATGTAGCTTAAAAGAATATATATGTTCAGAAACTAAGAAGAAAAAAATAGCAACTAAGAAATTGCCAATTTTAAAAGTTATTTTGAACTTTTCTTGTTACAAATTTAAAGATATTAAATATTAAAATATTGTTTTTATGCCGGAGGCATTATGTTTCAGTCGTCCGTCCTTCTGCCCGTCCCGCTTTCTCGTTAATGCGATATCTCAAGAACCGTTTGAGATATGAACTTCAAACTTGTATGTATCACCATAGGAAGACGATAAAGTGATCAGACTTTTGGGTTGAAAGGTCAAAGGTCAAAAAAGGTCATATAACATGTAATTATAAACTTTTTATTCTGGTTATCACAATATTTCAAGAACAGTTTGAGCCTTGAACTTAACAACTGAATTTAGGAGATGCACTCGCATTCATTAATTTTTTCCTTTTTCCTGAAAATTTCTGATGTACAATGATTTGTGGTAGCACAACAAACACCCTGCCCCCCCCCCAAAAAAAAAGAAGCACCTTTTATTCTGTTGCAAGATATCATGACATATTTCCATGGATGTATGTCCTACATGTTCTATTAGTCAGCACCACTGTTGTTCTGGTCTTTGCATATTTCAAGATATCCTGGTTTATCAGTAGCATTATGAAAACTCTTTCCATCAATTTGAATGATTCTGCTTGGACCTTTTTGAATAGTGTTTCACAGAAGATCTATTTTCTGTGATGCATATAGAATTCAAACGTGCCTTCTTTTTCCTAACAGAATCGCGTAACAACAACTCTGATGTCAGCAGAGGAAGCCACCTTGGCCATTCAACCAGGAGATCTAGAAAACGAGAGACTCCTGCAGAACCAGGATTCCTGTGGGTCAACAACCATCTCCTCACTAAGAAATGGAAATCCAGTGCTTCCGGGGATGATGCCTTCAGAGAGGCACTCCTCAATGACTTCAGAAGGCTCTGCGCCAATGAGGACGGGCGGCTAGATGAGTTGGTAACTATGGCAACAGAACAGCAGAGTTCGGGGTAGTTCTTCTGAGGGGAAGATGCATTTTCGTGAAAGTTCTGCAATGACTTTAAAAGGTTCTGTGGCTAACAAGGATGTGGACATCCAGCTGTGCTGGTTACTATGGCAACCAAATAGCAGAGGTCTGATTATTTGTCAGGGGGAGGACACATGCAGGTAGAGAAGGCTCTGTGAAGGTGCTGGTTACTATAAGAACCCGCAGAGGTGTCATTGATACATGTCTGATGACATGGAGTAATAATAATATTAATAATACAATACATTTATTAGGCCCTTAATACTGATGTTTCTAAGCGCATGGTTTACCGAAAAATTAAGATTAAATCCAAAATAATACAAAAATACAAAAATTATTAGAAACCTTATGTAATTCAAACAATAGATACAGTGTGTAAATACGGTAAATGAATACTGAAAATCAAAAGTCGGTCGGTGTACACTCGTAATTATCGTTTCAAGAATTAAACATTTACTTGATGTCAAGAATGGTGTGAGAGCAGTATGAGAAAGAATATTATATGAGAAGAAAAGAGGCTGTTAATTTAGCTATGCATACATGTACATTTTTTATGTTTTTCTTTATACTTAAATCATATTTATAAATGTGCCTTTATATTTAAGTGATCATGTCACTTCTGCCTTGATGTTGCTATTGCCATACAGATATCTGCCTATATAGATGTTCATATTCTTGTGTTACATGTACATGTATGTTATAAATACATGTTTAACATGATTGCCAAGACTTTCAAGAAATCAACTCAAGGGCAATTTCAGTACCATATTTCTTTAGAAATCTTGTTTGAATTACGTAGTATGTCATTGTAGTTTTTGCACATTTCCAAAGGTGATGCATAAAGCTACTGAAATTGCCTGATACCTTAGTCACTCCAATGAGACCAACACAAGACTGACACCAGACAGAACGAAAAATTACATTACACCGAATGGCAAAAAATCGGTCGGTTTGGAGTCAGTGTAGAGTCGGTGGGGAGTCGATGTGGAGTCGGTGGGGAGTCGGTGGGAGTCGATGTGGAGTTGGTGGGGAGTCGGTTTGGAGTCGATGGGGAGTCAGTGGGGAGTTGATGTGGAGTCGGTGGGGAGTCGGTGGGAGTCGATGCGGAGTCAATGGGGAGTCGATGGGGAGTCGGTTTGGAGTCGATGGGGAGTCAGTGGGGAGTTGCTTTGGAATCGATGTGGAGTCGGTGGGGAGTCGGTGTGACTGAGGTATTAGGTTGATTCCTTGAAAGTCTGTGCGATCATGATTTTGCAACCTACATGTGTAATTGATACAAAGCATGATGCAAACCTCAGATGATGAGCTAACCTACAGATGTGATTTCCGACAGCTTAGGACAGTTTCAAAGGGCTTGGAGCCTCTGCACATATGTTGCACAAGTATTGAAATAGATACCAAGAGAAGTCTTACATGTACAACTGTTAGTAAGTTCAGTAGAAAAATACTAGAAGAATACATTTGAATAATACGTTTGAATAATACGTTTGAATAAATACTTACTGAAGCTTTTTGTCTTGTTAAATTTTAGTTCAAATGTCCACACTTCCCATCCCGTTGTATATGAACGGGTATTTGTACGTTTTGATTGCATTTCTGTCACATATTTCATCAGTGTTCAAATGCATTGGCAGTATATATGTTTGTATGATCTTTGTTTATGTATGCACATAATGTCGATATCACTTTTTCTACGCACAAAATTGATAACAATTACAGCAGTACTGTGCTATAAACATTATTTATCTCAATTTTATTGACTTTCATTCGATAAATCTTATACCATAACTTAGTTGGCGTACAGTCAGTGTATGGATTACAACCCATACTTATAATGTAGTATCAAGTATAAAACAAATATTGAGGTACATGTGCATGTATTTGTAGAATCGTTTTGAATAATCACTTTTGCTGCGATCATGTCAGTTGGTTTGATTTTATTTCTGTCATTGGATTAGAGATGACACTTTGTCTTTCTTGTACTTTGTTTTAAGTTCATCCGAGTGCCTTGATCTCTTGTATTTCACATCATTTCATCATCGTGAAGAGTCATGTATGATATTTCAGCCACAGAATCATTACAACTTTCTTGCCTGTTATATTTATAGTGTCGGCCTGCTCTTTAAAAGTGATTTAATCATTGTTATCAAAGAAGTAGTGATTTTGCAATTATGGGTTGTTTTAATATCAATCATGTTATTCTTGTCTTGTTTACTAGAGAGAATTAGTGGTATTTTATATTTTTGTAGTAATCAAATTTGTCACTTTTTGTAAGATATTTGTTACTTGATTGTTAATTAGGAGTAAGATATGCATAGAAAGAGACTTTATAAATATTGATTTTCCATAGACTCCAGTCCAAGTTATCTTGTACATAGTATTCAATAGGATAGTGTTTTATTTGCTTTACAACTTGGAAAGTTAAAACTGTTCACATTTTCCCACCCCCTTTTGTCTTCTCTCTCTCTCCCTCTCTCTTTCTCTTTTACTCTCTGTCTCCTGCTTGTATCATTATCTTTCTCCCATTTCCCCCTCGTTCTATGCCTTCCAAGTGGATCTTCACCTATCTTTTTCTCTTTGCTTTTCTTTTTTCTCTTTCTTGCTCTTGCTCTATCTCTTTCTCACTCCTCTCTCTCTCTCTCTCTCTCTGTCCTTCGATCTCATTTTCTCTTGCTTTCTCTCTCTCTCTCTCTCTATTTCTGTCTTTCTGTCTCTCTGATTATGAAGTGTGTATGCATAGCATTACAACCCATTCCATATAAATTACGTACATTTGGTTTGACATGTGCAGAAGAAAACTAAGTTTTCTCTGGGTATGTTTGTTCTCTGAATTGTAAATACTATGAAAACTGAGCAAACACTTTGACAGGGTATTTGAATAGTGTTTCCAAGTCTCAACTCTATCCTCGTAATGCCATTGAAAGTACCTTGCTCTTATTTCTACATGGTTACGTACTATTTCTACATTAATGTATTCACTGATACTTCCCATGTCATAACAAGTTTTATGTACATGTACATGTATATGGATATTTAAGTAATTTAGTTTGTAAAAGTAATCAGTTTTCATACTTTGATATTCATGTTTTCATACAGTGGGAGATTTGATTCAATCAAATGATATTTTGTGTAACGAAATTCAATAAAATGTTAATGGGAGTATTGGGTTAGGTGTGAAACACTGTCATATACTGAAAGTGTGTTGAAAGTGGTCTTTGATGATATGCATGTGATAGCAAATATGAAGTAATTGTTAATGTTGTAGTCTAAAATATACGCATTTGAAATTAGATTGTATAGTTGATTCTAATTTGTGTGTTGCAGCCTATATTACCTGTACATGTATATGGATAATTGATACTGAAGAAAATAAAATACAATATTGTTTGTAGTAATGCAACACATAACATCTATCTGATGCACCTACATGTACATGTATTTTGAGGGGCAAAATTTGATTGATTGATAACAGAACTAATTCTCCTAAGCAGGGCTTGGTGAAACTAATTCCCCTTTTTGTAGAGGATATGATCAACTATCATACATAGGAAAGTTACATGTTGCATTTTTTTTTTCATGATCTGCGCCAAAATGGGTAAATATTCCAGGCACTTGGTTTATGCCATGGAAACATCGTTGAAATTTCAAGAAGTAAGAGGAGCTACATGTATGAGAATGATTCATTATTTTTCTTTTCTTAGTAATTCAACTTGACTTATACTAGTATGAAGAATGAATATTTATCAGCAATATGTTTTGTGTGTGATATATTCTAGTACTATATCTTGGGAATAATGTTCTTTATCAAACTGATTTTTTTTTCTATTCCAGAAATTGCACAACAGGATAGTTAACTCCTTAAGGACAAAAATTTGCATAAGACTGAATTATTTATTCAGTTTTTCTTCTAATAATAAAGATGTACCTAAAAAGAAATATATGGATAGAGTATAAGAACTGCCAATTTGTATGGTTAAATAGTGATTTGAACTTTTCCACATGTTGCCACTTTTACGATCTTTAAAGATCCGTAATGATAAAAGTTTTGAAAACTCCCGGTTTCTATGATTAAACAGTGATTTGAACTTTTCATTGTGTTGCCAATTTAAAGATTTGTTGTTGTTGTTGATGTTTTTTTTTTTTTTTTTTTTTGGGGGGGGGGGGAGGGGGGTTCCTGGCAGCAAACGACATTGTAATGCAAGAAATAAAAAAATACAAACCTACAGGTTGTGCCAAAGTTTGTTCTCGTTCTGCTCATGTATCTGGAATATATATTTGTAGAACTCTGTTATTGAACCATACCACAAAATGTGGAATTTTCTCCTGAATGGGTCCAGTATGCTTGGATGATATTCTTCTCCACCAGGTCACTTTCGGTCAAACTGATTTAAGATAAACTACCTAATTATTTACATCCTTGAATTCTTCCATTATGATATCAGGATTTGTACATTGTTTGGTGATTGCTTCTTTGCAAAGACTGAGAATACAAGAAATAAATTGGTTATATCAAAATATACGCTTTGTAACACACACCCTTTTGTTCTTTCAAATATGATTTACAACATGTGTTATTTACACAGCAAGGTGAAACGATCATGGTGAAACATGGCTGCTGGAGATCAAATATAATGTGTCTGTTTTGCTGAGAAATAGATAAAAATCAGATCTGATTACATTAGAAATTATTGTAATACACATTTGAATAGGCACAAAAAAGTCATTAGTCTCACAGGAGCAGTATTTGCTTCCATATACCATTAAGAACATCAGAAACTAGTGCAGACCCCCCCCCCAAAAAAAAAACAACAAACAAACAAAAAACCAACAACAAACAAACAAAACAAAACAAAACAAAAAAACAAAAAACAAAAACAAAAAAATCATAAAAAATGGAACCAGTAAATGTTAATCCATTTTCTAATTTTCTTAATCTAGGCCTGGACTATTAGAATGTAGTTTGCACTCGTATTTGTTAACAAATCAACAACAGTAACAATGACAAATCTGTAATAGAAAGCAATACATATACTACATTCTGAGTACTGTATAAGTGGTTATTTTCGCGGTGGTTTTATTTTCGCGATTTTCGCGAGTCGGTCCTCGCGAAAATTTCCACTTCAATATATGGCTGTTTATAGTAACAAAAACATCACAAAAATCGCGAAATTAAACCCTCGCGAATTTCCCTACATAGTCCAAAATCGCGAAAATATCTGTACGCGAAAAAAACAGCTTATACAGTATATAATACATGTAAATAATTATCAAAGATATGTTGATTATGTCGTTCTTTTAAGAATCAGAAATACATAGACAAAATCAATTCAAATTTTGTTAAAATCTTGATTCAGCTTAGAACTTGTGTGAAACTCCGTCATGTACAGCGTTTACGTCCAGTAATTGTTCATATTGCATTTTATTACATGTATATGCTATATATATTATACATGAAGAGGGGGGGGGGGGGATTAAAACATTGACAAAAACATTGCGATGCAGTGTAAAAACATAAGAGTAAGTATTCAAATAACCTTATAAGCATTCTTGATAAGTTGATTTTGAAAGAACTTTCAGTAAATCCGTTCAAGAAATTCCCTGTCGTCATTCATAAACTTGTTTCTCAGTTGATTCAAATGTCATGAGTAATAGTCACCCCATCACGCTTTTTACAAATAGAAGACAATTGGCAGTGATCTTTTTCTGGTCCGATCTTGCGGCAAAGCGATATGAAGAAGAAAGTACCTGTAGCCCAGCTACAAACCATGATGATCTGAAGAGCGATGCCGAGCTGATTGAAGATGATAACATAGGCTGGTAACATGATGGATCCAGCTATGAAGCTAGACAGTGCTGCCATAGAGTTAGCGCGAGAGAGTGTCGAGATGGAGTAACGACTCCGAGATTCGCGATCGGTGTCGGGGCCGTGGAGGTACGCGACACCGTAGTGCAAAGTGAAGTCAACCGTCAGGCCGACGATCAACGCCATCATAGACGACTCGAATACGTTGAGCTCCCAGCCAGCGAAGACCAGAGCCGCTAATGCTGTGATCACCGCGCCTCCGATCGACAGAATGATAAGGAGAACCATGATGATGTTACGATTGGTTAGGAGGACAACTCCTGCAGCAATCGCGATGGACAAGGCCAACGAGGTCTGGGCTCCTCTGGCGAAGCTTAGGGTGTTGTCAAGAAAGTAAGGTTGTTTGTCACTGAAGGTCACAAACCAACCGTTACGGAGACCGTGAGGT
This sequence comes from Heliocidaris tuberculata, assembly GCA_025618425.1. NCBI lineage: Eukaryota > Metazoa > Echinodermata > Echinoidea > Camarodonta > Echinometridae > Heliocidaris > Heliocidaris tuberculata. Next base: position 5,084,444 of record CM046840.1, read on the forward strand.
GCAGATTCCATTTGGTCACTCACCCAAGACGTGGCATTCATCCAAAAATCATATGTCTCTTTATACTCGAACCTCTCCAGAACAGAGCTTTCGAACTGCACATAAAGAGCACTGATTGAGTTGTTTAGGCCAAATCGTGGACCAGGAATAGGCGAATGACATGGATATTTCATGCAACGATCTGCCATGAAGCGCGGAAGACATGCGTCGAAGAGTACCGATGGAAACGGGAAGCTGTCTTGACCACAGCATGTATTCCCCTGATCACTTTCAACTGCTGAATGTGCACACGGTTGTTGCATGAATTGCCTGAAATATTCAATAAAGCAATCTTCGGCGATCATTGTCGGTCTCTGATAAAAGCTCAGTTGACGCACCTCCTGGCAAAAGTTAATAAGCCACTGTTGACTGTCTTCGCCTGACAGGTTCAATGATTCATCTAAGAGCACATGGCCCCTGTCATCTGGGTTCCAATGATCACCGTTGTCTGATGGAATGATTCCCCAGACAACTATGATAGGAAGCTGAGAAACGCTTGCTTTCTCAAAGTCGAATTTCATCTTTAGGACTTGATCGTACATTTCAATGGGATGCGTTGGTTTATACAGTTGTATATCGCCACTGGATGGGAGAGATAGCCCGGGTTTGAAGAAAACAACGAGTAGCGACCCAACGAAAAGGACAGGAAACAAAATCAACCAGACAAACCAAAAATTAAGAACAAGCTTGGGCAGATGAACTCTAAAGAAAGAATTAATAATATCACCTAATCTTCTCTTTTTCTTTGAAAACAACGCTTTGTGCTTTGCGGATGAGAGTACGGATACCCCTCTCCTATTAACATACTTTTCTGATATCATGACTGCTGGTGGTAGCCAGATGACGGTAAGACAAAAGTTTGCTAAGATTACCATACCCGAGTAGATGGAGAAGAGACGTACGGTAGTAACGGCACTGACCGCTGTCACAAAAAGCGCGGCGGCATTCGTGAAACTCGTGACGAACATGCAGAGTGTGGCCTCCTGGAGTGTAGTCTTCAAGATATCCACTCGAGACGCGTCAGGTTGTATCTCTAGATTCTTCCTCCAGATGTCAATGAAGATGAAGGCGTCGTCCGCACCAACAGCTACAACCAGAATCACGGCCAAGAGTGACATGAATGGGAAGAACGCGAAGCGAAATACGACGAAATGGAAGAAGTAGCCAAGCATAAGTGACAGGCCCATCTGCAACAGGACCAAGACGGCTGTGAGCAGAGACTCCATATAGATCCAAATGATTGCCACGATGACGGCACATCCTATCCCGACGTAAACGAAGTCTCCTCGGAGTGCATTGGAATAAGTGCTTAGCTTAATCTTCCGCGTATCCACACCAATGCCAGTAACTTTGGTAACCCCATCATCCAGTGACTGGCGGTAGATGTTCTCTAAGTAGATCGATTTCAGCGCTTCCGCATCATCGCTTAAGGGATACATGTGAAGGTTCAAGTTTAACTCAACATCAGTATTTAGAAGAGAAGAGGAAAATGATCCGGGAGTAAGAACGTAGAAGATGAAATATACTGCATCATCACTAATACATTCCTCTGGTGCTCGCGATGAGCAATTCTTGTCTTCACTGCAACCGGGTTTCAGATCGCTAGAACTATAAAATAGTGCGCAGCGCTGCAGGAGGGTCTTCATGCTGGCAACATCATCGTCCCTGATGTCGAAGCATGAACTCCTGTTGTTCAAGCCTGCGATGTAGTTGCCAAGAGACCAGGTTGCACAGCATTCACCCGATGTGTCTTTCCTGCAGGATGTTTCGAAGTGAGATGTGTTACGAACGATGACGTCATCATGACGACACATTGAAATCAGATGATCCCGTGAGAGAAGGTCGGGATGAGATTTAGATGAAGACTCGAAAACCATTCGAAACCCACTGACGTCTGCATTCAAAGTATATGGCATAGAGAGAGAGAGAGAGAGAGAGAGAGGAGGGGAAAGAAAGAAAGAAAGCAAGCAATTAAGCAAGAAAAGGCAGTAGGGTGGTGTGACGAAACACTGATGATGATTATGGTCTGTAAATCTATTTATTTATTTTTTTTAATCGTATTTTATTTTATTTTATTTTTATGTTAAATCTTCATATAGAATTTCTATCCCGGTAAATGGGAAGAGATGATAGAAATGGAGGTACAGTGTGGAAAATTAGGGTGAAGGCGGAGGGGAGGGCTTTACATTACTGCGTAACATTTAAATATGCAGAGAGCCAAAGACTTGTCTTTGGGATCAGCTTTAGTTGGTTTGGTTTGGTTTGTTTGCTTGTGTGTGTGTTTTCTTTTTAATAATCTTGCCCTTCATTTAGGGATCTGTAGTTTCTCATTTCCATAATATGCAGACAGAATTTAAAGATAATCTGGTAACTGTTTTTCACTAAATGTTAATGGAATCAGTGATACATATAAAAGGGAAAGGGTGTTTACATGGTGCAAGGATAAGAAAGCAGATATTGTTTTTTGCAGGAATTGTGATCAGTCAGACATTATCTCCTTGAAAATAACAGGATATGTGATGCAGTGATAAGTGCATGATTCCTTTGATTTTCAGCACCAATCTGCTGGATTAGAAGTAAATAGATTAGCATTCAAAAGTAAATTTCTTTTCTTTTTCAAATATCTAAACTACAGTGAATCAATTAGTGACTATCATCATTTTCTGCGGCTTTTATTAAAACAAAATATATATACCTTGAATTCCACAAAAATGAATGGTGCCGTCTGGTTGGGTGGTGTCTTCGACGGCTTGTGATACAGAAGGGACAACGGATTCGTTCAGGGGTGCGATGTCGACTCCGTCTGGTACGACAGAGAAGAGTTCTTTTTCTCTTAATAGATTCTCAAAGGCGATGAGGCTATCATGGATGGGTGTCCCTCTAGATTCGACACCCTTGGGAAAAGCGGAATGTGATGACAATGGCAATTTTATACCGATTAGATTATATTGTATTATACAAGGGACGTACATGTATTTTTTAATGATGCTTTTCAAAATATGGTTAAATACATTTAAGAAGAAACAATGATTTCGCATTCATTCCTGCACGAATAGATTCTCATTTTTTTCTACTATATTTTAAAAGGGGAAACATCTGTCTATTTATGCATCGTAAATAAGGAACATTAGCACTATAACCATCAATATCACCATACTGAAATATAATCTTAACTTGTTTATACCTTAGACGCATCATCAAAGGTTGGCAAGCCATAAAAGGAGACAACCGTAGCGCCCATTAATATAAGCAGCACTAACTCAATTACACAGACAGTCACAGGAAAACTCCAAAAACACTTGGCCAATCTGAAATTAAACATTTGAAATAGGACGAGAGGTAAAATATATGATTTTAGCAGATGTAAGTTTTTCTCAGACTTTTTCATTAAAATATTGCTCTGATTTTGTTCATCCATCCGAGCCAAATTTCTTTGAAAGGTTACTTTTCTGCAAATATATTAATTAACAATAGTATGGCCACACAAAATCAATCATTCAATCAAATATTGAAATTTCTACTAGAAAATCGCAACTTACATGCCGAAAAATGAGATTTTCTTTTTCGGTAGTCCTTCTTCATCCTCGTCAAGAGCCCATAAGCTATCTAGCCATCGAGAGAGTACGGAAGGAGGAGGAGGTGGAGGAACTGAAGTTACCACAACTGATGAAACTTGGTTAGGCATGCTGATTGATTCTTTTTTTTTTAAAGAGAGAAATATTATCAGACGAAGATAATCACAATAAAATAGTCTGGAATTTGATGGCGCTGGTGTAGAAGCAAGTTATTGTTTCATGTCGTCTCAGCATTCCCGCTCTGTTCTGTGAACAACTGAAGACACCCTTTGGTTTACCAAGACATTATGTGTGGGATAACAGAATGTATATGTAATGCATGCATAATTAATGAAGATCCGCGGTTCCACAGTAGGGCTCATGCCAGCGGTTCGACAGCTTTCACGAACCAGGAAGCTGAAACGACATGAATCAAAATTTGGGATCACATTACTTTGATCTCAAACAAGGCACGCTATCGTGCCTTATTCCGCATTGCCCATTGCTCCCCTTTCCTCTCTATTTCCCTCTATCTCTCTCTCTCTCTCAAGCGATCAATCTCTCCTAAGTTTCCATTACCTCTAGGGCCTATTGTTATACTTTTCCTGATTAATTGATTTCATTTTCCATCACATCACATTCATAAATGTTCAATAAACGTCAAGACAGCGATTGTGCGAGTTATATGAGTGAGCAAATATCAAAACTGTATAGAGATGACATGTAGTGTATTGGTGCATGATTAAATGAATTCTTTATGGTTTGAGAGCCCTTTTCTTTGGACTTTGGACTTTAATTCATCGTTGATTTTCTCTTTTGTCGAGGCCCAAGAAAATATTTCACTGCAAAAGATCAGATATCCGCAAAATAAGTTGTGTCTGGATTTCGGTCCATGCGCAGATCTACTCCCACTCTTTCTTTTCCCCATGTTTCAGTCTTTCTCACCCCTCTTGATTCCCTTCATCATCCTTCGCCCCTTCTCTCTTGCATACTCCCTTATCATATGGCAATTTCATTTATTTTGCATGATTTGCCCATCTCTCGTTTTACCTTCTCTCCACTTTATTCATTTTCACCCCCCCTCTCTCCCGCTCTCACCAAACTCTCTCTCTCTTTCTCTCCCTTGAATACTCACCCCCCCCCCTCTCCATTCATTTCCACTTGTAAGGTACTCCATTACAATAACAGAAAAAAATTAAGTCATCTTTTCAAAAATTTATATCATACTGATATACTCACTTTAAACATACTGTTTTGTGTATCACACATACATATATTACCATCTATACATCGAGCATTGAATAATACTTGTTTATAAGAACTTGTCCATTTCAGCTAGCACTGAAATTATATCACTACGTCATTCAAAATAAAGGAACTTATGTCTTCAGAGGCTGGGTGGGGTCTAGTATCAGTATTCATTGAGTGTAGTTAAGTGTAAGTAGCTGGTGCATTTCAAGTCATTCATGGACACATAATTACCTATTTATTCTAATGCTGGGAAATGCAATATGAATACAATAGACAACAATGCTTAATACCCATGAGTGAATTTTAACTATACCATTTTAGAATTAAAACCAAACTACTGTTTGAACAGGGTAGATATCACGGGAGGCTATTACAATGAAGTTTTTATTTCAATGTCAGAATTCAATTATGGGAATAAAAACAGAAAAATGAGTATTGCATGCAACTGTGTGAACTCCCAAGGCATAGAAACAGAAATACTTCAGACACTAAAAGGGGAAGTCCACCCTGATTACAAGTTGGTTTTAAAAGAAGCAGAAAAAATAAAGAAACAGATCAGTGAAGGTTTGAGCAAAATATGACAAGAAATAATAAAGTTATTGATTTTTTGAAGTTGTAATTAATCAAGCACAAATTGGCAACTCTGTGAATATCTTGTGAGCTCCTCTCCATTTGACCTGTACCCCCCCCCAAAAAAAATCATTTATTTCCATTTCCTCTACAAAAAATATTCAAACATGCATGCACCTTAGATATAATCATTGTTCATGTATTTTCACACACAACCTGTATGAAACAAATTTATTCCTTCATAAAAAAATTTATGAAATTTTCTGTACTGAGCAAATGGGGAGAGGAGCTCGCAATCAACTAAATACCAGGGTGGACTTCCCCTTTAAGCATTATTAATGATAACATATGGACAAACAATACGGTACCTGAAACAATTGTTGCAGGATCAAATTGATGATAAATGATAATGAAATTTCAGTTGATTGATTTATGGTCGAGTACCATCGAGTTGGCTCTCGCAAGAAAACAAGTTATAATGATGTTGTTTACGAGCATGATATGAAACGATTGATTGATAGATTACATAATAATCATGGTTGGACTACAGCAATAATTTCGGATGGGGGTTTGTCTGTCCGGATACTTAAAGGGAAAGTCCACTCTGATATCAAGATGCTTTCAAAAGAAGCAGAAAAATTAAAGAAACAGATCGCAAGATACGTCACGGATTTGCCAATTTGCTTTTGATTGATTACCAACTTCAAAAATTCGTAACTTTCTTATTTCTTATCAGATTTTGCTCAAAGTTTCAATAATCTGTTTCTCTATTTTTTCTGCTATTTTTCAAATCAACTAAATCCTAGGAAGGACTTCCCCTTTAACAAAAATAAAGCCATCACATTTGCTGTTGAATTTCATGAAAAATATGCATCTAATACAACTAACCACCAAGAATATCTGTCATTTGCAATATTGTCCAAGATATGTTTTAAAAGATTCATGAAACACTGCATGCAAACTTCTTCAAATTGACAAAGAAAATCATCTTTCTGGATTACCTACCTGTCTGGACTCACAACGTGTGGGTACACTACAAATGTGAAACAATAATGTACAATTAGGACTCATACATGTACATACAGTGGAACCTTGTTACAACAAACTCCTTGGGACCAAGGAAATTACCTCTTCATATTAAAACCTTGCTTTATTAGGGCTAAAAACACTAGAATACAAAGAAGAGTTATAACGAGAGTTTGTTATAACAGTGTTCTTTATAACGAGGTTCCACACTACCAGTATTCCCATAGAATACAGGTCCCCAAAAAGTAATGATTTATGCATGTACAAGTTTATCTCACTCATTTGCTCAACTTGTTGGACACAAGTCGATTTTGGTATAACACGCATTCTGCATAGACTCCTACCCAAGTTATCTAGAGCTTAGTATTCAACGGGTATTAATTTGTTTCAAAATACAACGGTTACCCATACACTTTTGTGCGGACGAAACTACACTAAAATAATATTTGCATTCACTACCCAAGCACTTGTGCAACAAAGCATAAACATCACAAGTGATGTGATAATCAAACATATCTTTCTGGAAGCTTGCCTATTTCAGATGAAATAGTTGAACTATCAGTTGGAATATTATTACAAGCAATGTATTATATGGTTGCATTTACTTTGTTTTCATTAAACTATCATCAATATCGCGACAACTCTATCAACAATAAATCATTAGTACAAGCGGTTCAAGAAGACATTGACATAAACTGGCAAAATTTCTTTTAAAAATAAAGCCAAGCCTCCCTTTTTTCTACCATTCCTCCCTCCCTTACTCCCAACCACCATAACAATTGCAGCACAAAAATAGTATCATATTGGCACCAGGTTGAGGGGAAAGAATTCAGTTGCTTTACAAGTTATCAATGCATGAGTTCAATATTTCTAATGACTATTAAACCAGTTCGTAGTAATTAGTACGTGGTACAAATGCCCCCAATTGGTACGGGCACGCGCATTTGTTTTGGTGAACACGATACTTGTTTGACAAGTAAAATCGCACCGGTGTGCGCATCGCGGCACATACAAAATGTCAGCGTACTAAGGTCAATTGAACTCGGTACAGATGACCTTTATCTGCACATGCGCAAATTGTAATTACGAACTGGCTAATTTACGACGTTAACTGAATTACCGACATCAACTCTATATCAAACACTGTACCTACATGTAACACTTGATCTAACCTACAGGTACATGTGAAACTAAATTGCAACCCTGAAGCCCACCGCACACTATATGATTAAATGCAATCCAATTTTGGAAGTAAATTGCAATAGCATTAAATATGGTCATTATAACAAATAAAATCTACCTAATTCAGATTCTGAACAATAATATGAATACTAAACATAGGATTTTTGTGTGTTGTCATAATTATACACAGAATAAGGGCCAAATCAGTTGAAAATCGTAGACAATCGTAGGACTGCTCTGACGTCACTACGACTCGGAGCCGATTTGGCCTTTTCTCCGACTAGGAAGCTTGCAATAGGCGGTATCTTCGATTTTACTATCTATATGACTATTTAGAACCTTACTAAAAACTAGTCCAAATGTTCATATGAAATGCTATTACAGTTTTTTCCGAAATCGGATCGCAGAGCGCATATCGTATAGTGTACGGTGGGCTTAACCCTAACACGATATGTTTGACAAAATAAAACCAGGAGTAACTGTCCCTAGAGCATGTCTGAGCACCGTTCAATCAACTCATTTATCTTTGGTATGTATTCACAATAATATGTTTCAAGACAACAGTTTCTGCAGCACAGGTGGAAAACAGAAAACAAAACATCATGAGCTGTTCTACTCAACATCAAAAAAGGAAAATACTTCAATAATATACCTTTATGGTCCAATATGCTAAAATAATCCAAATTTGCAGTCAACTTATAATGTAATCTTAATTTGACATGTAATTAATGATTGAAAATAAATGAGAATTACACTCTGTCCTGATTAACAATCACGAGGCAAGATTTCTGGCTAAATCAAGTTAGTTCATTTTGTTGAAGTTAAAGTGTACCCATCACCTGACAAAAAATAATTTGTGTACAGCTAGAATGTATAAAGTTAACCTCAAAATACTTTACCTGACCTTCTATGGGTTAACAGTTAAGGAGTACGAAGAAAATAGATGAAAACATATAACACACTCGCGCAGAACCAAACTCCAAGTTCTTATTTTGTGCGAGCGCGTATGGGTCCATCCATTAGTCTACTGGCAAGTCGCTGTAATCTTTATTTAGGGAGTATTTAAACTTGCAATATCTATAGAGTTAATTCTAAATCTTATACTTTGAATATCGTATGGTGGCATGAAACCCCTAACATACACAGAGGCGGCAGAACATCGGGCTCCGACAATGGAAGTGGGGGGGGGGGGAACCCTTTGTCCTCCAAACAAAAGGTGCCCCTCCACTTCCAGTGTCCGATCCCGTCGTTTCGCCGCCTCTGAACATACAGAGCAAAATATTTATTGGTGATTGGTTCACTTTAATCATCAAGTACAAGCATGTGGTTGGGTTCATTCCCTAGGGTCTCAAGTTCACCGGCTCATTTCAAAATGGGCAAGAATTGAACATAAACTAAATAAGATAAAACATTTGCAGCATCATAAACATATACTTTGCATTGAGGTTCCAATACCTTTACAAGGACTGTCAAATCATTGACAAGCGGAAGTGACGTACAGGTAAGACTTACAATAAAAAAGGTAACACCAGAAAGTACCTTGGAAACTATCCTGAACGAAATTGACGAATATCACATAAAGTTTAAAGCTCTTTGTACCTAGTTGATAATATTTTAACATTTTGTCCTAACTTTAATGTAACATAAGTCAAATCACAACGTATTAGCACAGTAGATTTAAAGATACAGTAATCTAGAATATATTTCATATCTAAAGGCCGATCCACATTAAGGAAAGCAAATAGGTAATTCAACTTGCATGGAAAATTACTTCATGTCTGCCTCCTCCTGGGGTGGAAAGAGAAAAATTGTATCAAATCATGAAATTATAAATATAATCTGGAAATAATCTTGGAGGGAAAATTAAATAACACAATCAATTCCAAGTTACTCAACATGCAATATATACATGTAGGAAGACCAGACAAAAACAAATGATTTCATTCAAGCATGAAGGAAAAATACTATTGTGTGCACATCAAAAAATATTTTCTGCAAAAAATGAACAATATTTACCATTAATATATCTTGATAATTGCACTGCAATGCACAGCTTTTTTGATAATTGTATATATAAAAATTATATGGCATGAATAGCAGAAACATTAAAAAGAGAGAAACCTTCTTATATGATTTTGATAAAGTGCATTATACAAAGTAAGGAAACACCAATGATTATATTATATATCCTACAAAATTTTACATGTCTTATTTTGTTATCATTTCTTTTAAATATTCATATGTGTTATCACTATCAGGGCTGATCATATACCACATTCTAAACATAATTTCTACATGTACACTGCTACATGTATATGTACAAAAAATAAAAAATTCCAAACTGATATCCAAACTTATGTCCACATTTGTGTCCAAACTGGTGTCCAAACTTTTGTCCAAGCTTGTGTCCTCACTTGTGTCCACACTTGTGTCCAAACTTGTGTCCACATTATTGTCCAAACTTCACACTTGCATCCAAAGATGAGTCCAAACTGATATGAGGTAAGGTCATAATCAAGCACCATGGTATAGGGGTTCATACACTTGATATGGTTTCAAGTACTACATTAGTAAACGTAAAAAATAAAAGAAAACATGTCCAAGAGTTCACAGGGAGACTAGGCACACGCAAATACATACACATGTAGGTAAAAGTCCATTTAGCATTTCTACTCCATGGTAATATAAGTTTAGTACCGTATTTTCCGGCTTAAAGGCCGCACCGCCCCAAAGGCCGCACCCCAACTTTGACAACTCATTTGGAAAAAAAAAAATATGGGGAAAAATCACAAGCATAAGAAATGTTGCCCCCCAAAAATCATACAACGAAAAAACAAGGACCAACTTTTTATTGTATTAATTTTTGAAGACGATTATTCCTAGATGTCTTTGCTTTTATGTCATTAAGAATTTTAAAAAAGGAAAAGAATCTGATGAAGTGTAGTGCTCGCAAACACGTACATCTTTGTAGGCTAGTATTACGGTACGTGCACAGTTTTCCTACTATATAAGTTCGACTACGAACGGGACTATCAACCGTGAACGCAACTCGCAAATTGAGGCTCAATCACAAACAAAATTGGAAAGGAAATGTTTCCACCGCTCTAAAAAATCGTGAAGATATATCTTACATGGGTGCATATTCCATCAAAAGTTCCCTAAGTGATTTCCAAAGACAGAAAAATACATATACAGCATGATGGTTTCGAGGAGGAAATTAATAACGTTGCCACGATTTGCAAGCTGAAACATGTCCTTGCCATGAACAAAGATCGTAAAAGGGAAGATAGGACACTCTCCCGATTTTGTACAGGGTCCGATGTAACGTCCAGGGGAAGCGCGCCCTTCCCCATAAGGCCACTTCCGTTACATAAAAATAGGGGGAGTGTCCTATCTTCTGTTTTAAGATCTTTGCCATGACCTACAGTGTAGGATAACGTGCGCCACGTGCACTATGAAAATCCACTGCGATAACTGTCCGTTCTCCATACAAAATACACACTTCTTCGCGAAGGATCCCGCAAGGATACGACCGCGCTGAAATAGCGCGGAGGTGGAGGGGTGCCATCGATCTCTACACTATGCTCTACACATACGAGGGGTGCGCTCAAAAGACAAATTAAAACTTACAGAGCGCCTATAACGTCCATTACAATAGCTCATAGTACAAAAAATACTTTGCCTCTTTGATACTACCATAATATCAACCCAGAAAGAAAATTTGGGTATTTTTCGAGACTGATTTCAGCATGTTACTCGAGCTCAATCGAGCTTCGTACGAGTGCTTTGTCAACCTCAGAAGACCATACGAGGCCATGCTTGTAATTATATTAATGAGATATTTTGTTATTAGTTCTGAATGATATATTTGTGAATGAAAATATTTAAATACTTGAAAGATAATTACATCGATAGAGATAGAGCACAGGCTCACTGTAGATCTAGTCTCGTCAATTTCAATACGTGTGGTTTAGACCAGGGTTTTGGAGGCAGTTTATTTTTTGCTTTGTTGCTTGTAGGCCGCACCCAGACTCTGTGATCGTATTTTGGGTGAAAATACCGCGGCCTTTACGCCGGAAAATACAGTACACCCATTATCCCAGAATGGGGGATACAAGTAGCACAGTGACCACTAGTCATGGAACCAAGAAATCTGCTTTGACCCCTTGTTATGGGCAGCAAATTCCAACAAAAGACTTTGAGTGTTGAACAGTGTGTTTGGACTAAGAATATTTGAGGTTTTCTTTCTTAAGATACAAACAGGTAGCTTCATTGTGAAGTTTACTCCCAAGGAATATATTTTATGCCCAATTTAACAATGAACAGACATTATTATAGCACAGAATTTAAAATTTGTAAGTTCATTTAAGACAATTGTTCAAAAACCTGGTGGAACGGGCGGGCTTGCATTACCTAGCCCCTTTGAGAATACAAGGCAATGGGCTTCCTGGTAGCCAATCTATAAAGACATGCTTCTTATTTCTTGAATTGCATCACAGGTAAATGTAGATTCAACACACATACTGTCCATATGTTTTGCTTGCAATCAAACATATTACACATTGTCCTGTCAAAATCAAAACGACAGAGTCTCAGTATTTTCAAGCCAGAAATCAGTAAGCTTCCCCTTGACATTCCGACTCATACTAATCAGTTCTCTCATAATACTGTCATACACTTTCTCATCTCCGCAAGCGCTACAGCGCCATCTCTTGGTCAGCATGTGGTTCATGGACCATAGAAACCCTACGTTATTTGATCGTCCGTCCATGTGCTTCTCGCGCACCTCCCGGATGCTCCCGCTGCGCATCGTCCTTCTCTCTTCCACGAAACTGACATCGGGTTCATCCTCATCCATGGTGTCGACGATGTCAAAGCTGCTGTCACGTCCCACCATGATGGGGATGCCGCCACTGGACTTCCTCCGTCGAGGAGCCTTCACGACCTCACAGGGTGAACCCCTTCCTGTTGGGGTCACACTAGGGATGATGGGAGTGTCATCAGGAGAGTTGATTAGGGAGACGAAACACACCCCTGATTTATGGATGTACTCCATCTGATGGCCTCTCCTACTGGAATGGAAGCCAAACCCATCAAAGGTTCCTCGACTCTTATCACGTATCAGGATGAAACCAAACCTGAATGAGAAGAGAGCAAATAGGAAACACACCAAATACTCAATGCATCTTGTGTTGTCTACACTTAATGTTTGATGTCAGCTACACACAAGGCACCATTTTTCTTCTGCTATTCAAGGATGTACCAACATATAAATGCTAATAACGGGCTCAGATGCAGCCCGTAAGCATAGATGAAACTTCTTGACATGGGTGCTATGACCCAATGGAATGTTTGCCATGACAGAATACTCAGTTAGCAAATCAAGGAATGTCCACAAACCAATGGGAGTGTATACAACATTAACTTGACTCCTTGTGTGCACATGGCCTTATCTGTATTGTCAGCTAATTTCTGAGGCATGAATTATTTGCAATTGAACAAATCATTTGGCGTAGAAGAATGAGACCTCATATGCAGCCAGCACTATTATTGGTGAACTCAATAGTTTTTCTGTGATATTTTAGAATGTACGGAAAGAAACATTTCATCTTCCGCTTACTTGAATAAACAGTTGGAAATTTTGCAAAACATCTTTACAGAGATTCAACAAAGACATTGGAGATTGCTAACTCACTTCTTCATAATGAGTTCTTGGAAGAGATCGATGGCCTTGTTCCCCGCTTCCAGACCATGCTTGCTGCTACCACCGATGCCGTCCCCATCCAACACCTCCCCAGCCGTGTACCTCCGATTCAAATCTTCCTTCAGGGATTGGATGTCCAGTGGTATGAAAAGGGGGCAGCGAAGGGGGTTAGCAAACTCAGGGTGTTGGTGGAAAGGGTCGGTGGGGGCAGGGACGAGATGAAAGCCAAATGTGTTGGCCTTCCTAGACCACCCTTGAAGCTGTGTTGCAGAGATGAGATTTTAAAAAAATGCATCACAAGAAAACAGATTAATACTTAGATAAAAGTGGATCGCATCTCACTGAATTTGTAATACGTGTATATTTTTATCTCATTTTTCTTTAGTTACAAGTTTCATTAGACACGTGTTTGATTATAAATATCTCAGAGCCATCTCACAGAGCACCTGTCACCTCATTATGCAGTCTTCTAAATGTTCATATCACACCTTGCACATTATGAGATGATTAGAACAGTACAATATCAAAGAACTTTGTAGTATTAATCATCTCTGTACAAAGCTTTTCTTCAACGTTATCCCTTGATATATGGAGAAAAAAAAAATTCCATTACCTATTTCAAATATTGTTCAGTCAGTTCTACACTTAAAAATATAATACCTGTAGTAACTATGTACAAAGGAACCCTTTTTCAACAAATATTTTCAGAATTCGAATATAAATGTACCTTTGGATGATTCAGATAAAGTTACTTGTACACAAAAACTAACCATATCATTCAAGAGGCTGGGGGTGCAGACTAGCCATTCAACCTGGAGGTCGAATGCTCTATCCACACTGTAGTTGCCATCATAGGTCACATGACACCATTCAACACGGTCTGTCTTGTTACAGTCTATCTCTAGCATTACATTCCTGATCTCTTGGGGCCTGAAACCTGATAGAATTTTAAAAAGAGATAAAAGAAAAAATCTAACCCTACATGTACATGTATATTCATCACAAAAAATAAAATTCAAATCTAAATGGAATTCAAAAAGAGCCTTTTTATGAAGTAATATAAGCCACTTATCATAACTGCAATTCCTTACATCAAATAGGCCATAATCCCTCAGCAAGTCTGCAGCTGAATGACATCAAAAAAGGGGATCAAAATATCATCCAGGAAACCTTTGCGAGGTCTTCCTTGTGTCCTCTTTCCCTTAAAACAACCTTCCACGACTCTGATAGAGATGTCATATCCCATTAAGTTTCCTAACCATGTTCTTTTTGTCATATTCTGATCATTTTCAGTAGCATACACTTCTCATGAACACCTTCTCATTTGACAGAAACATGTTTATTCGGTAAAAACAGAAAAACAAGTCTATTTATTCTGAATGTAGACTGAATATTAACTCACTCCGACTACTAGAAGGCGTGGATCCAAAGCCTGGAGTGGTACCAGCCATCTCACGCATGCTCCATGGTGATATGGGATGAAAGCCTTTATCTACGCCACTGCCTACCATCTCATTGGCTTTCTGTCTCCATGACAACTCCTCCATCACAGCAACCTGTAAGGTAGTACAGTAAAATGTATCATAGATGCATACCATTTTAACAGTCCTTAATTAGCCTTTAAAAATAAGGCTTAAAAACAGAGGTGATAGAGCCTAATATCATGTATAACCCAGCAAACTGCATCCCTGTTTCACTATGTAAATGTCGTTCTTTTCCTCCTCATTCATTCTTCTTCCTACTCCTCTCCCCTTCCCCTCCATCTCCCCTCCTCCTCCTCATCATCCCACTTCCCTTCATTTACTTAATCATCATCATAATCATCCTCATCATCCTTATCGTTATCATCCTCATCATCCTCATCATCATCATCCTCATCATCCTCATCATCATAATCATCCTCATCACCATCATCATCATCATCATCATCACCATCATCATCAGTGATCACCATCATCATTACCACCACCGCCTTCAATAACTTCATCATCATAATCATCATCATCACCATCATCATCATCACTATCATCATTGCCACCACCTTCTTTAAATTCATCATCACCAACACCACCATCATCATCATCATCATCATCATCACCAATATTACCATAATCACCATCACCATCACCATCACCATCACCATCATCATCATCACCATCACCATCACCATCACCATCATCATCATCATCATCACCATCATCATCACCACCACCAACTTAATTAATTCATCATCCTCATCATCAGCTTCATCATCATGCTCATTTCTGATATTTTCGAAACCAATTAAGATCTTAGTAACCAGTTTTGGGACTACATGTATGTTCTCTACATTACCACCAACATCATTATCATCTTCATCATTATTATCACTAAATAACATCCAACAAACTACCGCAAACTCTAATGTTTTTTTTTTGGTTGTTTTTACCTCAAACCAATGACTAGGAAAGTCTGTGTTGACAGGGAGCTGAGGGATGTAATCACACCAGGAGTGAGAAGACTTTGTTATATCTGTCATGGGTGGTACGTTCTCTGGAAGCATCAAGCAGTAGACGTAGAAGCCGTGGACGAAGGTGATGTGAGGAAAGCCTGATGCATGCTGGATCAACTTGTTCTCTGACATGTTCTGAGTAAAACAGAAGTTATACAATGTAATTATGTTACTTGTTTTTGGCATGGCATTCAGTATTTCATAGGAAGCAACTACATACATGTACGCTACCAGGAAAAGAACATGTATACATGTTGTTATATAATTGAAGAATCTTCTGGAAGGAAGTTTTTTTTCCAGTTTTCTTTGTGAACATAGAAATTTCTAGAAGAGAAATCATTATTCAGATGTAAAAAGTCAGCGTACTCTGTAACAGTGAAAGAATCATTAATTACAGATTAAATAATGCACATCCAGTAGAGGAAGATCATTCTAGATCATTACATTATGTCTGATGTACTGTATGCTAGTAACAATGCAATTACATGCTAGAACATGTTGTTTACATGTACCTGACCTTTGCATGAACTTCTTAGTAAGAGTGAAACATTGCAATTAGTCTATAAATAGATCATTGGAATCCCCTTCTTTTGTTTGTTACAACTAGAAGTATGTGGAATTAACAAGAAAGTTCCAAACCTTCATGAATGATGTAGTAGAAGGTAGAAAATTATATTTAAGGGTTGAGATTGTATATAAGCTGGGAGCTTCCACAGAAATTTCAGAATTTATACCCAGACCACATCGTGGAGCATATATTGCATAAGTTCTCAGTTAACACCATCTGATATTGATCGTATTGATATCAACCTGTGGAGATTGTCTTGGACCTTATCTTGGACTTAATCTTGGACATCATTCTTGACATCGTATTGGACATTGTGTTCAACATCGTGTTCAACATCGTGTTTGACATCGTTACTGACATTGTGGTCAACATCATCGTCGGCATCGATGACTTCCTGAATTATCTTTGACATTCTTCGGCTAGATCTTCTGGAATCTTCTTTTACCAGTTGGACACCATACCATTCGGATTAACTATTGGGATTTATAATTGTGGATTACTCTACACTTCAAGAACATTCTGGACTCATACCTTGCATTCATATTCTGTGGATTACAAGTTTCCCAGCTGAGAAATTGTAAGTCTTTGCTAGACTAAGTATATGTGACCCGGCACCACAAAACCACCAAAAAGTCGCAACCCGTGATTTTGTGTAAACAGCTGAAATGGAAATTTGGGTTGGAAAATTTTATTTTGGGATTTTTGGTTTTTCTGAAAGATCGTTCTTTTCTGTACCTTATATCAAAATCTGGAAGCTTAAAACACAGTAGAAGATGAATTTTTAACAGTTTTTCTAGACCAGTTTTTTTTCGAACAGCTTCGGTTTCTTCCTAATTCTTCGCCTTCCCGTATGATCTTTTTTTAATCGGTACCGCTCACCCTCGTAAAATCACTGCAATCTCACGGGCCTTAAATTACCTTTTCCCTAATAATTTTTATACTGATAGAAAGAATAAACTTTCAGCAATCTCATCATACTGATATTACAGTTCACCAATAGTCGCGAAAGCAAATTACAGAGCAGTTTTAAGTTCCATTTCGATGACGAAACAGAGTCTGAAAAAGGACGAACGATCAAGTTTATTCATGTGAGCAAGGAAAGAGTATGTAAGTTCTATGTAAAACAAATTGCATAGGTTAATCAATGTGAACAAGAAAAAGAGTAGGTCCTATTCAAGTCAATTATAGGCTAAATTACAAGTTCGGTGTATGATAACAGAAGGACTACACAGGTAACAAACCAGTATTATATAACAGGGAACAAAGAAAGACATCCCAAAGGAGTGAATAGGCATTGTTTAGTGCAGGTGTCAGGCCACCGAGGTGTGCTTAATCTCCCATTAGAACACTCTCATTTGCATCATAATAACTTTCGAACAACTAAAGTTCACAATTTGAAGTCTTGGCAATGGAATGAATAAACTGTGTTTAACACTCCTACAAAATATCAACCTAATCCGACAATTCATTCATAGTGGGTGCTATGGCCTTTTGATTCACTCTCCATTGATTTTCTCTCTTGTTCTTTTTTTTTTTTTACTCCGCACGCTTGAATAGGCCTCAACTTTAGAGCTCATTTCCTCCTTATTTAATACCAGCGAACCTCTCTTACAAGCTCCTTTCATTCGCTGAATTAAAAGGGTTAGAAAGTTTCAATTATAATGAGTCATATATCATTTTAAAGCTGAGACTTTTTTCTATCCAAATATGTTAAAATCAGAAAAATTATTTTTTGCGACTTTTTGGTGGTTTTGTGGTGCCGGGTCACATATGTAATGTAGTTATAATTTAAACTTGTAATTCTTTTATATCATGACATATTGAAGGCTTGTAATTCTTTTATATCATGACATATTGAAGGCTTGTAAATATTAAAGAGAAACCACATATCATCTAAAGTTAATATCATTTTTTCGGTTCTTATCTTTTGTGGATTTTGGATCGTAACAATGTATTGTTATATAGCTAATATGGCCATCTACATACATGCACTGTGCTACTTTGTGGTACTAATAAAAATTCTACAATGAGTCGTCGACTTAACACTTTTTTCTAAGTCTATACTACATTTGTGTATCAATTCAAGAAACTTCAGTAGTCACATTAAGCCAGAGAACATGACTGTATTGGCTCAACTGGCCTTTTTTGAAGTGATATATTATTGATTTTGGCCTAAACATTGAACTGCTAGGAAAAGATGCTTTATGAAATATCTTTTGGATTGGACTGAATACTCTCTTTACTGGAATAAATTAGTTCTTACCTTCAGCAGCTCAAAAGCTTCCACATCAGTGACCTCACCGCTCAACGACCTTTGAACCCAGGTCATAGCCTCACCAGACATGAAACAGTTTGGAGGGCTCCCTTTTTGTCCTGGGGCTATGAACCTTAACCCTTTACTGGAAAAGATGCAAATGGATAGAGAAAATATAATCAGATACATGTATGTAACTGCATAGGAGGTAAGACTTCATTCAACTTCTAATTTGGGTGAGTGGCAAACTCATAATTGAGAACTACTCATCCAAAAACTGAATATTTTTATACATAAGATTACTTAACAGGCTGACGTAACATAAATGAATAAAATGTTGCTCATTGCAAATTAATCTTGGTGACATTGCAGGCATGTACATGGATGTGCACATGTAATGAACTAATTACTCTTTGGATGAAAAAAAAAAAAAAAGATTAAGAAAAGATTACCATATCTGACTATTACCTTCACCAACTATTTCCAACAAGTAAAGGTATGCAAGCAAATCTTCCTCGTCCACTTGGTAAAAATCTATTTTCATATCCTTTAGGTGAACTTGACAATCATCACATTATACTTGTTATTTTATGGTTTTAAAAAACTTTTAAACTAAAATGTACCTAATGAAATTACATAAGATAGTTCCTTTCATTGTCCCTAATAACTGAAAAGTAGTTATTGTCTTTGTTAAAAAAGGGGATTTCCCACCTTGGATCAGCCATGGCTTTAGCGATGGTTGGCAATGGAGTGCAGAGTGTAAGGGGTTCCTCACTGGTAGTAGCAGCAGCAGCAGGTGTACTGGTATTGGGAGGGTGTGGTGCAGGGCTACCACTGGTATGTCTCTGTCTATCAGGTCCAGGGGAGGATCTGCTTCCAGGATGTGTCAGGTCACCCGAGATGGGTGTCTGACGACCTGAAGATGCCTGTTGGTGGTATAGAATGGGGATGTTAGCAGGTGTATAAGGAGGGTGTGGTGCAAGGCTACTGTTACTACTACCATGTCTATGTCTATCAGGCCCTTGGAAGGACTTCCTACCAGGGTGTGTCAGGTCCCCTGAGATGGGTGCCTGAAGACCGGAAGAAATCAGTTGATGGTATAGAACAGGAAAGTTAGCAGGTGTATAAGACAAGTGGGGTACGGGGCGAAAATATTGTACTAAAGTGTGAAAGGACAGATGTTGCTCCCAATTAACTTTTCTCCAAAGTATAACTAATTCCTTAACATTTACCTCTGGGGGACAGAATCAGGAGGAAAGAACTGAAATTTAAACTATGATTCCTTGAACTTGAACTTCTGAAGTGATAATGAAAATAATGACTATGAAACAGTTTAATACTCATCTGCAAAATACTTTATAGATAATTTCTAATGTCACACAATATTTTGCATACCTTTGGACCTCTAGATGTACTTGTCTGTCTTCGGATACCATTCAGGATCTCCACAAATCTCAAGAATGCATCAGTCTGGTATTGTCTGAAGGCATGGTCCTTATCACATGATGCTGCCTCGGTTGTGCTGATCCCGTGCTCATCTGCAAAACGCTTCACCAGTACAGGCGTGTTGGGAATCAGCAAAAAGCGGCTCCTCCAGAATTTCAGAGACTGTGGGAGGGGGTCATATTTGAAGTGTTACAACCACAAACATAGTTCATCTTCTAAAAATTTAAACTTCTTCAGGCAGAAAATAATATGTGAAAGACATGCTTCACAAGAAGAGGCATAGACATGTACAGGCTGAGTGCAAAATTTGTAGCAATTAAAATTCAGATTTGGCAATCTTTATTTCAACTCTACTTCAATTGTACACTGTTGCAATGTTCAGATTAATCATCAAAATTTCACTGCACTGCAACAAAAAATTTGCATGCATTAGCTATCTATCTACATTCTCAGAATGTCTAAACCAGTTGATGATGATGCCTGAGATACCTTGGGCACCTTGGGCACCTTATACAAAAACAGGTTAGAGTATCTTAATATCTTTTAATCAATTTCTCAGTACATCCATAAATGCACATACATTCAAATTGCATTATACACTGTATCTACTGATCTATTTCATATATACACTTGAGGACTCATTACTAGAGCAACGGTCTCATAACCAAGTAAGAACACCATTGCCCTTAATTAATCAAGTTCCTAAGATAGAACTGATAGCTTGTAGGTCCCCTGATTAATTAGCTCCAAGCATATACTTGCTTTCGTAGTGGTCAGATAAAAATAGAATCGCCATACCATACCAACCTATTCTCATATCTGAAAGAAGTACTGAGAATAGTATACAAATATATATTGTCATGAGAGGGTCTGGTAGGAAATATGTGACCAGGCACCACAAAACCACCAAAAAGTCGCAAAAAATCATTTTTCTGATTATATCATATTTGGATAGAACAAAGTCTCAGCTTTAAAATGATATATGACTCATTATAATCGAAAATTTCTAACCCTTTTAATTCAGCGAATGAAAGGAGCTTGTAAGAAAGGTTTGCTGGTATTAAATAGGGAGGAAATGAGCTCTAAAGTTGAGGCCTATTCGAACGTGCGGAGTAAGAAAACAAGAGAGAAAATCAATGGAGAGTGAATCAAACGGCCATAGCACCCACTGTGAATGAATTATCGGATTAGGTTGATATTTGGTAGGAGTGTTAAACATAGTTTATTCATTATATTGCCAAGACTTCAAATTGTGAACTTTAGTTGTTCGAAAGTTATTATGATGCAAATGAGAGTGTTCTAATGGGAGATTAAGCGCACCTCGGTGGCCTGACACCTGCACTAGACAATGCATATTCACTCCTTTTGGGTGCCTTTCTTTGTTCCCTGTTACATAATACTGGTTTTTTACCTGCGTAGTCCTTCTGTTATCATACATTGAACTTGTAATTTAGCCTATAATTAACTTGAATAGGACCTACTCTTTTTCTTGTTCACATTGATTAACCTATGCAATTTGTTTTACATAGAACTTACATACTCGTTCCTTGCTCACATAAATAAACTTGATCGTTCATCCTTTTTCAGACTCTGTTTCGTCATCGAAATGGAACTTAAAACTGCTCTGTAATTTGCTTTCGCGACTATTGGTGAACTGTAATATCAGTATGATGAGATTGCTGAGAGTTTATTCTTTCCATCAGTATAAAAATTATTAGGGAAAAGGTAATTTAAGGCCCGTGAGATTGCAGTGATTTTACGAGGGTGAGCGGTACCGATTAAAAAAAGATCATACGGGAAGGCGAAGAATTAGGAAGAAACCGAAGCTGTGCGAAAAAAAACTGGTCTAGAAAAACTGTTAAAAATTCATCTTCTACTGTGTTTTAAGCTTCCAGATTTTGATATAAGGTACAGAAAAGAACGATCTTTCAGAAAAACCAAAAATCCCAAAATAAAATTTTCCAACCCAAATTTCCATTTCAGCTGTTTATACAAAATCACGGGTTGCGACTTTTTGGTGGTTTTGTGGTGCCGGGTCACATATGGTCCCCGAGGTGATGTCAACCACGAGTATTTTCATGAGGGGCGCAGCCCTGAAGGAAAATGGTTGTCTTCACGTCAACGACGGTACAATAGTTTAACTAGAGACTCAAATGTAGGTAGTACATATTTGGTTTATATCTGTCATCTTGAACTAAAGCGTAAATCTACTCATCTACTTATGATCATCTGCACCATAGGCCTATTGTAGAATGCACAATTATTTACACAAAAAGTTTTGAAGAAGGGATGAATTTGCGCAGATATCAAATGAGTAATGATGACATCGTCATGTGCCGGTGCCTAAAACAAGACAAAACATGTCGCAATGGACCAATAAATTGCGAAGATTCTTTTCATGATGGATATAAAAACTTACATCTACCAGAGAGAATTCACTATCATGTGATGAGATGTAATTGTCCAGGTAGTTCCAGTTGTATCTCTCAATCTCCTCGTGTCTAAACGTGGTCTGAATCGGGGAGTAGCCCTCATTCTGCACGGACCACAGCTGGTATGTGTACTGGATGGGTTCACAAAGGGATGGATGCCTGCATAGGAGAGATACATAATCACTCTGAATTTAAGAACAATGAAATGTGATTATTGTGAGATTATAAGGAAATAACTACAAAAGTGTTACATTTTGATAAATTATTACTGTTATCATACATACATGTAATCATTGATTTAATAATTAAAATACTGAATAATAATAATAATAATAATAATAATAATAATAATAATAATAATAATAAATAATAACAATAATAATAATAATAATGATAATGATGATAATAATAACAATAATAATAATAATAACAATAATAATAATAATAATAATAATAATAATAATAATAATAATAATAACAAAAATAATAACAATAATAATGATAGTAATAATAATAATAATAACAAAGACATCCTACTTGAGCTCATAAATGACCACTACAAGCAATAACTACTGCTTTATAAACATGATTACATGTATGTTGAACATTCTGAATCTTCTACATGTAGACAAGACATCATAACAATCCACAGCTTGTCATTAACTAATATTGCTTTTAAAATAAACCACAGATGCAAGGAATCATACATACATGTACTACATTTAAAAGACAAGATGTTAGACACATGCTCTGACGAGAAATGCTCCACGGTCAATATCCAAACTGCTAACTTCAACTCTGGACCGAACACTATATCTCAGCCCTGAGTAACCCGTCCTGGCGGAGGTCTTCAGGGATAACATCTACAAGGTACAAGGTATATACATGTACTTAACCCTAATCCTAAACAGATGTTTGAACTGTGAGGGAGGGGACATACCTTGGTTTATACATGGTGACTGATATCGTCTTCCTCTCCAGATGAAGACAAAGCTTGTGGAAGATACGACCAATGCTCAGCACATACTCTTTCTGTAGAGTGAAAATAGTAAGTACTATCCATTTAATGATATTTTTTTTTACTATATGTATAGACACATTCTGAGGGGATATGAGACCACATTTGCTAAGAATAATCATATAGTCTGAGGTCAATATGGTTACATCGAGGGCGAAATGGTCCAAAAGATATGGAGTTTTGAAGGTTCATGTCTGACTAGTAAGCTTCATGTTCTACATAATCAATTTAGTTATCCCTTCTGTACTACTAACTTTGATAATTATTACTGTTACTGAACTTTTAAGATTAAAACTTTGAGCTGGAAATTTGTTTGAATTAGAATTCAGTTTTTGATAGCTGGATTGGATATGAAATAACTTTTGAAGAAAGAACCTTCAGGACACCTATGTCTGTTTTTGTTTCTGGATGAAAGATCTGCCTTTTCTCAGCCCAAACATCAAGTTCATTATTGCCATTCTAGGGTGGGATTGCCACCTGTGGCAGGGAAGAGGTAAAAGTTAGTTCTGAAATGGGTGCTTACCCTTTCTGGATTAGTGATCAGTGGAGGATGACGTTGACTTCTTGTGACTGATGACAGGTCTAAGCTAGGTAGAAGCACAAGCTGAAAACCCTGGTATGAAACAACAACATACTTACAATGAAGCTCATACATGTATGACCTCATTCCCAGTATGTCTTAATAAGAGAACAGCATTCATGTACTAAAATTATGTGAAAACTCATTTTTGTTTTGTGAAAGAAAAATGACCATGCTTAGTCCAAACACATGCTACAACATTCCAATTCTTGGAAGGGTTGGCAAACTATGGTACAGAAAAGATCAAGGTTTTGTCTCCTCTTAGGACAAGTTATTCTCATTACTGAATGGACAAAGAGCTTACCTGAAGAAGCCTTTGGGAGATGAGCTCCTGAAAGATCGCCTCCACGGTCATGAAAGGACCGATGATGTCCTCCTCTGCTAGGAGCTCATAGTTGAACTCCAGGAAGTCCCTTTCCAAGGATAACCGATCTGGATAGAAGTCTGTCGACACAGGCAGACAGGCTGTGGCAGTCAAGGACTTCCAATCAACACCTGTGAACAGCAAAGAGATGGTTATATCAACCCCTTGAATGTACGTACAGTAATGCATGTCTATTAAACTTTTCAGGACAGGAATTATTTAAGGGATTAATTGATCACATTTTGTTCTTCAAATTGGCAACAACAACATTTTTCTTTCAGTTCTACATGGTTCTAATAAGGTGTAATGTCTTTGGAAAAAATATACATGCTTAGGAATTTTGTTGAAGAGTTGACAAAATTGCCAAGTTTGATAAAAAACAATGATTTTGAATCTCTCAATGTATTGCCAAGTTAAGGTTCTTAAAGCTTATTCTTGTTTTTAAAAATTCCTGACATCAAACACAATATGGTAATGCAACAAAAATGGACATAATGTGTGCAGAAAATTTTTCTTTTTCTACTCATGCATCTGGTATATTTTTTAGAGCTCTGAATCAAAAGTTATTGAGCCAAAGCACATAATGTGGTAAATTGTCTCAAAAGGGTCAAGGCCACCCAAAGGAAACCAAAAAAGAGTGGCCACTGAAGAGAGTTAGCCTTTCTAGACAGGTTCTACAACACATATTTCCTCCTAGAGGGAGACAAAAAAGTTGATCACTATAAGTAAGTGGCCTTTATAGAGAGGTGGCTACTATCATTAGGAAAAGTTCTAATACAGTGCGTATCCAAAAAAAAGTGAACACTTTTGAAAAATCTGTCAAAATTACATTTCAAGATATTTAGAAGATGTTTTCATGTCTATAGATGCCCAACAGTCTCATCTGTCAAATGCCACTAACAAAACAAATTTGCGTTCACGCATGGACGAACACTGACTGTGAATGTGAAAAAGTGTAACTTTTAAAAAAATTTGTATATGCACTGTATTGTATAGTTATTACTTTGTAGAGCAACGCTAGCCAATAATTCATTATCATTATAAAAAATGTCATTACAATGAAAATTGTGTTCCTTTGAGTGAAGCTGAAATGTTTGTATGTTGTGATATTTGGCAATTGATCTTCAATGTAAAGTATTTGAAATTCAACTTGGTTTATTAATCTTAGGTCTGTTTCTTTGTCTATCACAATCAATTACCATAAGATGTCCCACATGAAATTTAAATTTTTTCCCCCCTAATTCTCTAAGGACATATGTAACTTGAAATAAGGGATTTTGAAAACAAGTAGACATGTGTAAAATGTAATGTACTGGATTATAACATGTAGATATAGCAGGTACAACTATGTAGATGTATTTCATAGATACGAGTAGTGAAAAGAAAGGAAATCTCACATACACATGCAAAAATTGTCTGTGCATTCATATAAAAGACAGGAACAAAAAGGGTTTTGGTTCAGAGTTCTCAGAAGGTAACAAATTGGAACCTTACTGTGCAATTGTTTAACAAACATACATGTATATGATCAAGTGATAAATAGTGCTTTAATAACGAGAAGGTTGATTTCTGGGAAAGGTGAAAAATAATTTGTGAGCTTTCTCATTCCTTTTACGTCAGTTTGGAAGGACATCATAGAAGAAATGTCCCCTGAAAAGGATTGCTCTTCAAATGCCCTCATATTTGAAATATGACGGGAAATAGCTGAAATGTTCGGGCCGATATACCCATTTCTGTGTGTAGTGCATGTGCTTTTCAGCGAGATTGGGTCAATTTTATCTCATTTTGATAATTCCAAAGCCTCACAGTATACTCCAATTCTTATGTAAACACGATCAACCTTTCCCAAGTGCTTTGAGACAATTTCTTTCACAATGTAATCACATAACCAGAACTCAAATTTATCTTTAAGAAAATGTAAACATACATCATCCAAAATACTTATAAAGAAACTTAAAAGGATACATGAATAAATATATCCAATATATAACACCTAAACATAAAATAGAGGGCATCAATTACAACACACTACAAGTACTGAGGTATTATGATAACAAGAGCTTCCAACAAAGCAGCAAAAAATAAATCAATATAAGCAGGTAACAAAGGCTGTTTCATATGATGGTAGGTAGAAAGAAAATTGTTTATACATGATGATAAAATGAAAAAAAAAATGTATTACTACATTACTTCATGTATAGAAAAAACAAAATGAAATTAATGCAAAATGAATTAAGAAATATATAGAGGGTAAAAAAGAGCAAAATCTAATGTTAAAAGTGAAGTAATGATGAGAGAGAGTACACATGTACATGGAGCTGGATAGAAGTCATAAAATTCTTCGTGTATATGAAAGAATGTCATGAAACAAGAAAAAAGAGCATTTCCTTGGACAATATTTGTGAGAACATAAAATAAAACATTTTGCTTTGAATTCCTAAATGGAGAAAGATTTAGAAATCTCAATAGTATGAATGTGAAAAACATTTACATGGTAAACAAAGGAACTGAGACACATGAATAGACAAAGGCACATAGACAATAACACAATAAAAGGATAACATGTGAACAGAAGAGAATAAGAACATATCAGATATAAAGGCAATAGAAAAGAACAAGGAACAACACCAAAAAGCATGATACTGGACAGTACTTTGAATCTTTTGTTTAGCATATGCAGCAAAACAATGATGACAGGCAACCAATTTACAAACGAAATAAAATAACCCAAAACAAAGACGAGAGCTGGGGTGGGGGAAGGAAAGGGGATAAAATGAGCTCTATAATAGATAACAGTCCAAAACTTCAACATCAATAATAAAATACAACTTAATGGGAGAGAAAAAAAAAGAAGTTCAGAAAAATTGCAAACAAGATGCAGGAAAAGACACTGCAAGACATTTTACAAAAAATAAAGGATGGAGTAAAGAGTGAAACAGGATACAGGCAGATACACTTCAACCAAACAATTGAAAGAGATTAACTGACAAAGAAGGCAGAGACTTCAACTAGACATTTCAAAGAGGATAAAGGATGAAGCAAGCAGAAACACAGGATGAAGGGAAAGACACTTCAACTAAACATTTGAGGAAGGATAGAAGACAGAGCAAACAGAGACACAGGATAAAGGCAGATACACTTCAACTAGACAATTGAAAGAGGGTGGTGGATGAAGCAGGAAGAGACGGAGGGTATAGGCTGAGACACTTCAACTGAAAGAGAAGATAGATAGAGAGAGAGAGAGAGAGAAAGAGAGAGAGAGAGAGAGAGGAGGAGGAGGGCAAGCATAGCACCTGTCAGGGTGTAAGGGGTCCATTCCTGATCCCCTGTTAAGCTCCAGAGGATGTTGAACCTTCGTAGCGAGGGGTGCTGCTGCATGAGATGATCCAGGGAGCTTGGCCCTTCAAACAGACCTCGTGTGCCTGGATGAAAATGTGTGATATGAGATAGCACAAGCACATGGCTCCCTTCAAAGGAACATGTAAACCTATCATGGACGACTGGAAATAAATTCTAGGACACATCCAAAAGTTGTTTACCTGTGACAGTTTCAAAGTCACAGACACGGGCCCCATACCAGTTGTCTGACATTTATAATGCGACGATCATCAAAATGGCATCTTGCTGTGATCGGAAAAACTGGCGGCTAGCTTCAGTCTACCGGTACACATCTGAACCATAGACATCGAAACAGTTACACGGGTAAAAAACTTTTGGATGTGTCCTAGAATTCATTTCCAATAATTCAAACCATCCTGCTGAACTTATTCAGCAGCTTTCATGATCAGGCTTATGCGATTTTGCAAAAAAATGTATCTGTCTGGATGCCCCTCGAATGCCTCATTCACACATAGTACTAATCTGCCTTAAAAACACCTCTGCAGCAAAATAAAATGACCTTTAAGCATAGCATGCTTCACATTTCTGTGTTTTTAATAGGTGCATAACAAACAGAGAAGTAAGAAAATGTAGGAGTCTATGATGTGTGAAGATGCTTTTTTTAAAACCCCAATTTCTATTCATTCACACATAAAATGGTTTTAACTTTGCCACAGTTTTTAGGAAGCAGTTTGCCACATGGTGCGCGAAAGAGGCTGAACATTTTGCCAAATATGGTGGTGAGTTGGATCCATAGCTAGGTTTGTATAACTCGTACAAACTTGTACTGAATCGCAAATATTTTGAACCTTGTAATGTTCCTTGCCCAGCTTCTACAGCTCATGTAGGGATTATCCGGAACTAGGGATAAATCAGCACCCAACTTGAGAGTTTGTCATTAATATTTGTAAACTGAATACAGAAGAAAGCTAAATAACTAAATGCAGATATATTAACCTAGACATACATTTATTTCCTCAGCATTTAGTCACAGAAATACATGTGTACTTGTAATTTTTCGTAATGAAAATCATCTGAATACAGACGGCGTTCTTTCAAGTACATGTTATCATGAGCAAAATAATTAATACAAAAATATCACAGCTTTTCACTGATTTTTCTAAAACGGCCATCAATGAAAATACACACAAAGCAGGATCTCTTTTCTCTTCTTTCTTTTCCTCAATTTTGGCAAGAAATGTATGTCTTTTCACATTCTGGGATGAATTATTCTTTCAAAATCAAGACATTTTGAGTTTCATCCTGTTTATAAATTTCAGGATAAATATCTGTGTACTAGTATCTTGTCCTGCTGTGCAAATTCTCAACTGCATATGGTGATAGCAAAGCTTTTGCAGACAGGCATATTTGGCTGGCTGTATATTTTTTGTACATGAAGCTTGGTGAAAAAAAAAAAAACACATACACGTAGCTTCTATTCATATATTTGTTCAAGCATATACCAGTGATAATTTGTATGCAAGTTTAAGCAGATAACATAATGGAATCTATTAACAGATGCAGAAAATCTATTAAAAAAAAAATAAAAGAAAAAATACCTGCTCTTCCTTTGGCAATTTAAACAAAAACAGTTTTTGAAAGGTAAATAAATAATCATCAAATAGTGAAAACTACAAAATGTGAATGCAGCTTTTATTTTAAAGTTTACAGCACTGAATGCAGCTTTTGAATTGAAGCTTTAAAGGATAAAAATAAAATAAAAACTAAAACAGTACAAGACCTACCCTCTGTCTGGTCTTAAGTGTTCCATTCCATTAAACCAGAGTATAAAAGAGTTCAAAATTAATAAAATCAGATTAAATCATATTTCCCAATCTTTCACATAAGTTTACTAAATAAATTACAATTTAGT
This sequence comes from Heliocidaris tuberculata, assembly GCA_025618425.1. Lineage (NCBI taxonomy): Eukaryota > Metazoa > Echinodermata > Echinoidea > Camarodonta > Echinometridae > Heliocidaris > Heliocidaris tuberculata. Next base: position 5,114,174 of record CM046840.1, read on the forward strand.
ATCTATTGATCTGCAGTTCTGCACTATACATTGTGCACTAAATTAACTAAAATTTACACCAATTACAAACAAGAAACTAAGTGTTTCTTCCCCAGCCCTTTCTGCAAGCATATTTTAACTGTTAATCATTTCTTTATGGAAGACCAGATTTTTTTTTCCATGTTCATTCAGATCTGTTAACACACAAAAAAGAAGTTGATTCAAGCAGTACTCAAAGTATTGAGGCATGCACTTTCTCGTACAACTGAAAGTAATCTTGAGTTCTTGTGATGATGAAAAATAGATTCTGAAAGAATGAATCATAACATGCACTGAATGTTCAAGGCTAAAAATAAATGATATTTCTGCCAAAATGTATTAACAGCTGAGCAATGGCAAAGAAAGATCAGCTCATAGTCCTGACCCATAACACATAATATTGAAATGTGCAAATATGAGTTGTATTTATCAGTGGATGTCATTTCAAACAAGTATTTGTTATATTTTGCTAGTACAGACCACCTACAATATATGTATTGTATGATAAGCGATTAATGATGAATTTCTGCCAGTTTTTCTTCCAAAAAGAAATGTCATTACCATAACTCAAGATTACCTTAATAATCAATATTACTGGATCAGCTCTACCATATACACATGTAACTACAGAATTATATTTAAGGTATATGTATGGGAGTAAACAATGCAGGTTTTTCTACAGTAGCAATGCAGGGAAATGCAAAGCTGAAAGTGGGAAGAAGTCTAATTCTGTCATACCTGCACTGCCGGGCCTCTGTAAAACAGTGTCTGTACTGGGTGACGAACCAGCGCTGAATAGACTACTACCACTAGCAGAGGGGCGGAGACGATTCTCACTGGCACTACGGGGTAACGATGGCCTCTCTGTGCCATCGGTAGGGGTTCTTGACCCGCCCCCGTTGATGATGGGGCCAGCCCAGGGGTAGTGGGGGCTGGAAGGGGAGGATCCTAAGGTGGAGGAGTTTCGGTGGTAGGAGTTGGACGGATAATAATGGGAGAAGTAATAGGAAGGAGTGATCTGGTTGCGATGGTGGGTTTGTATAGCGCCCCCGCTCGGGCCTGGATGGTCAATGATATGGAAAGAACAAATGGTGAGCAATATAAAGGGATTAAATGTAGGTTGATGTATAATTCAATGTGATACAAGTTCACTAATTACTGTAAAAGCATTAATTTTTGCAAGATTAAATTTTAAGAAGAGTGTCAACTAAAAATGTAAACCCATAATGCGATAATGCACTCATCCATTGCACTTAATTTGAGGTGCATAAACTTTGAAATTCTTTAAATGAGCAAATATTACTAGTTTTACAGTAACTAATGACTTGCATATATTCTTGTGTATGTATTGCCGTCCTTCTCATATTATAGTTAAAAACAAAGTGTTAAATGGCAGTATTTGATATAAGAATAAAGAGAACGTAAATGTGAAAAGTTAACATATTCAAGATAGGAATATAAGAATTCAAAAAGCAACAAGATTAATCATACAATCAAAATGACCAAATGGACATATGTAGATATACAAAATGCTAATATATAATAATCTAAATATGCATGGCTCATAAGAATAAAATAAAATAACTTTGAATCATGGAAAACATCTTACCATGAAGTGAATAATTATTATCGTTATTCTGAATGACTGTAAACTCTACATGTAAAAAGATCAAATTTTTATTCAAGAAGGAAGCTCAGATTTTATAATGAAGGCTATATAACATCTCGCTTTACAAACTTGATAATTGAGTAGCTTAATGTATCTACATGTACATGTACACTATACAAAAATATTGATTATGAAAATGAACACATTATCTACAATAGCTTCACATGCAAGGCATAATGGTGTTGAGATATAAAGTTTTAAATAAGCTTTCTAATTTAGTAAATAAAAAAAAAAATGAAGATAAAAATGGATCAAATTCAAAGTATTAAAAAATTGACTTATATCAATAATTACATCCAATAAAGAAGACACCACCAAAAATAAAGTTCACTTCACCAAATGATGACTTGAGTATTGGAAGATAAAGATGCATTAATCCACAATATATGGATTTTTGACTCAACACTGAAAATATTTTCTTTTCTATAAATTCCTGCTGTGTTAACTGTTGTGCTGTTTATGGTATTCTTTATGAGCTACATATGTATAAAAACAAAAAAATTTCAATGAATATTCTTAAGAACATTCTCTTTTTTTTTTTTTTTTTTTTTTGGGGGGGGGGGGGGGATAAGCAAAGAAAATTGAAAATGTTGTATCAGCTCTTACCCTGGGGGAAGGTGTGTGTCCATCGACGTCTGTTAGAGGTCAGCTTGACCATCAGGCTCGATGTCCCAAATGGATTGACCAATGCCCTAGGCTGGACCTGATTGGGTTGGTTTAATAGGGTGGTGGTAGCCCCAGCACTTCCTACAACAATGCCCTTAGGAGAGGCCGAAGCAGCATGGCTCTCCGACGAGTCTCTACGTCTACCTTCAAAACTATGGCTAATCACATTGGCTGGAGATAGGGATAGAGACGCAATACTCTTTTATCATTCATACCCCAGCATTTGCTTAACATAATATGTGAATACATACAGTACAGCTCCGAAACAAAATCTTACTGCCTCAGCTTAAGTAAAACTTCAATGATAAGGTGCAATTTCTTGCTATCGGGCACTCATTTAGCTCACCTAGGTCAAGGGTGGCAAAAGTAGCTTAATGTTTTGCTGAAGGATGTTAATGCCATGCCACGGATTTGAACCATATTAGGGGACCCACAGTTTGATGATTTTTATACTAATCCACAATTGAAAAATCATCATGAATTTGGTCAAGATTTGTCTATGCAGCTGGTGAGCCAGTTTCTCTGAATCGTGCCAATCTAATTATCCAAATATTCACACAATTGAGATAGGTGAATATGGATCCTTCATCTTGCAATGGTCAGAGTTTTTGGAGCAGGAGAGAAATCACTAATAAAGATAATGATCATAGCCATGTTCACATACATTTGGAAGCAAAAACATAAACTTTATAAAAACAGATTGTAGTACATTAGGCCTACCTTCTCTTTGGATTCTGGCAAGAGGGTTGGCTTTATTGCCCCTCCCTGGGATGGATATTGCAGCATCCCCATCATCTGAATGGTAGCTTCCATGCTTGGCTCCTGGTGAACTGTTTCTTCTACTGGGATATGTCAAATCTGGCTTGGTCCATTTGTTCTTCACATAGAATAAAAGAGGGGTGGGAAAAATGAAATTAGTTAATATCACATCAGCCTATCTCTGTTGTGGTATTTCATTTGAAACTTACAGTTCATAATGAAAAGAAAAACCTTTACAAGAAAAAAATCAATGAGATGCTTCCCAAATCACAGACATACATGTACCTGTACATGTATACTCAAGTTTCAAGGATCAATTTCTCTTTGCTGTAGTATTCATTAATCATCTTTATGGTGGATATTTGGCCCAATCCAAAACTTAATTAGATCCACACATTAAGAAGTAACTAATCAAACAAACATAAAATTCAACATTTCTTACTGCTCATACTTTTGATGCAAATGCCCAATTTGTTAATGCCAAGTGGAAATACATTATGCTAGTAGAAGCACCTTACAAAATAAATTTTAAATAAGACCATTTTGACCTTCAAAGGTCAATGGAAAAAGGCATAGACAATTTGTTTCTAACAACGTGATACACAGTAGGTACATACAGATTATACAGTGTGTATATTTTATGTCAAAGGGGGCACTGATGACAAGCAAATGATATTCACTATTAAGTTTTTGAGTATAGTGTATAATATTTCATCTTCATTCAAAGTATTAATCATAACAAAGAAGCTTAAATATTTCAACCCAGGTTATGAAAATGTAGTATAAAATTTTCAAAAAATAGTAAGAAGTTATTCTCACCTGAGGAGATCCATGTTTGTCAAAAGTCAAGTGACCAACAGATGCAGGTTGCCGTTGACGATGCTGACTACCTGATGATGGACGCATAGAAGCTGGCGTCCTAGCACCAGATGAAAAAAGAAATATACACTCAATTATACAAACACTCATTCAAGAAATGAAAATAAGCAGGACAGATGCTAACCTTAATATTTAAAATAGTCAGCTATGAGGTGAATTTGGCATGGTTTGGCCAAGTTCAGTAAATTTTTACCTATCCACGGTCTGGTGTGTAATATGAGATAATGCAAAAAAGTCAAATGACAAACATGACTTTGAATATTTCCATCTTTAATCAAGTCAAATAATTCAAACACTAGAAAGGAGAAGAATGGGTCATTGTTTAAACTCTCACAACGTCCTTTGGTAAGAAATTAATCATCTGAGCTAAAAACTTAAAAAGGAAGTACAATTGTCCTCTTTCCGAAGACGGCTTTTAGCAAAGATCACTGTAATTGCATTTGTATTAATTTTTTCTTTCTGTTCACCTGATTTCATATTTACTGGTGCAAAGTCAGAAAATAGGAGCCCAATTCTAAATCTCTTCTTTCTTTAATAAATTTAAGTTTGCATCAGACTTTGTTACTGCTGACAAACATGATAAGACCAGGCAACAGTAAAAAAAAAAAAAAAAGATTGATTTTGCCACTCCGCTATCAGACGGGAAAGGAGGACTTGGTAGGATGTTGATAGCTATGATGATTGATTTTGTCCAGTGCATGTACATGTATGATTCAAATGAATGGAAATAAATGACGGTGCATCTATAAATCCATCAACATTATCAACAATATCATTTTGCATAATTACCTAGGTTTGGGTGACTTGCCGCTGAGGATACAAAAGACACCCTCGTCATACTCCTCACACTGGTAGTCAATATCATCTGGTTTGGGGAGGGAGTGGTCAGAGGAGATGTGACGTAACAGGGCGTGTCTGGTGAGCACCGGTGGGCATTGATCCTTGACGAGGGTGGGGAGTGGGTCTCCAGACTGAGATGGGTATATCTGTGATAAGATGGGAATGGGAGGGGAAAACAATGAGAAGTGGTGAAATCTTGCACTGGAGAACAATATTCTTCAACCTACTCACAAAGGCAGTGACAATACATGTATGTGCAATATGCCAACATCTAAAATACAATCTCAACAGCCTATAACTGGATGATAATTACTAATCATTGTGGGTTTTTTTACATTCATTGACATTATGAAACACTGAATATGCAGTGTATTGTTTATAATAATATTAGGATTCAAAAAAGGAAGTCAATTTTCCTCCAGTCAAAGGCACAAAGGGTGATAGTCAAGAAGCATCATCTTGGACAAAATTCAAGATTCAAAGTCTATAAACTGCATCTTTGAAGTTCTTATGTATTTAGAATATGACATTTTGTCTGCTGAGAGCGAGAAGGGCATTAACTTAAGTCACTATGCATAATATTAATGCTTTCTGTCACTCATGAAATGGTTTAAAGAGAAACTGAGATAGAGATGTTTTATTGTATCTTCCATTATCTATAAGAAACAGGACTGAATGGAAGAGCCCTATTACCAACCAAACCACACAACAAGCCAGTTTGTAAAGTCTGCAATTTGAGCAGATAAAGGACACCTGTGTCGAGTACAATTGACCTTTAAATGCTGTCATTTTGTACACACCACAATGAGCACACAAGCATGATTTTACTTGTTAAACAAGTAGCGTGTCGACCAAAACATTTCAGGGTCATTTGTATCATGTACTAATTACGAATTGGCTTATTAAGAAAGCTAGTTATCGATTGTACCTTCTCTGCTAGCTTGATTCTTGGTTTGAATTTATCATTCATGCCCTGGACATCCTCTTTGGTGTAGAAGCTGTAGTTAAGCCAGTGAGGGATGTTGTAGTCTCCTCTCTGCATGCTTAAATCTTTGGTTTTGTTATGGAACTAAAAGAAAAAGATATAATTAGACCATTAGTTACCTGCACATAAAGTAAAGTAGTCAAAATAAGCTGGTGGGATCGCTTACTTCCATTAGTTATATTTACGTTTAAAATGAAGATTTAGAAAGGAAAAAAAAGCTTCAATTTTGATCAAAAGTCAAATTACAAGACATATATGTTATTTCTCTTCTTGTTGTATTACATCATAAAACACGTACAATATACATGATATACTGACTACTCAAAACAATGGATTACAACAATTACAATTTGTTTGCAGAAATGTGTAATTATTTAAGCATGTATCATATATTTTTTGTCAGGTCTTTATACCAATTTGTAATATCCTCATATTTGGAAAGTGGACTAGGAAGGGTCATTCTACTGTGACCTACACCTTTCTAAGATCATCACGAGAAAATGGAGGTGATAAAAGTGAGTATACATAAAAAATTTGTTATTGATCTCCTTCATCCCTAAACTTTTGAGGAAGGGTTGTTATTTTTAAATTTCTCTCTCATTTTGATATGTTTCAAATGCCAATTTATACAGTTTTATTATATAGTTTTATTGTACAACATATATATTTCGAACCATTTCTATTCTGTATGAATTCTAACCTATGGTTGCAAGAAACATATGTTGAAAACAAGTTCATATTTTAGGAATAAATCTGTATGCAAGTACAGAGGTCCGAATCCAGTTCAGTTCAGTTCAGTTCAGTTTAGTCTATTCCACATCAAGCAAACATACAAATGCATAATGCATAATACATGATAATTATACACAATACATAATACCACATGTACTTACTCTAAATAGTGGCACTGCATGAAGCGGTTGTTCGGACAGGCATACCAGATCACTGCCAATACCTGATACAATAAAGATTAGAGAATAAAAAGAGACAAAATATGAGTAAAACAGCCAAACAAAGAGAGGAAAAAAAAAACTTACATCATCTCCTATTCATACTGTTCTTTTTTAAAATTGAAATTGATTGAAATTAATCAGTAATCTATGGAAATTAAATTCATTTGTAAAAATTTTGATATATTAAACATTCTGTGTTACCTCTAACACTTCCACCTATACTGTGCATGCATATTCCTAAAATATTACGAGTTATAAAAATGAAATTTAGGTTCCTTACCATTATCGATCATTCTCTGTCTGGTGATTTTGCACATTTCCCTGTCCACATCGAAGACTCCAGCTCCTGGGGTCAACAGCACCACCAGCTGACCAGTACGCTCAAAGTTACGGTCAACATAATGCTTGTCAAACACTAGTCAGGACAGCAAAGAATACTGAACATTAGAACGCCATTAAAAGATAATCTTGAATTCTGATAACCATCAAGAAATATATCATACAAAACAATAAATGTATTAATTGTGTAAGATAGATATACTCATACATTTATGGTTGTTACTCTTAAATGAATTTATATGTCCCCTCCCCCCCCCCCCCACCCCCTCCCACACCCATGATGTTCAATGCAAAAGGATTCAGCTAGTACAGCCCTTTGGGGGGGGGGGGAAACCAAAACAAAACAAAACTACACATCATCTCCTGAGAGCCAGAAAAGCATTAAATGTATTCACTTTAATTCAATTCAGTTTGTGTATGAAATGCCCTTCTAGCTCTCAGCAGACATTATGTCTAAGAATGTTATTATATTGAATGTCACTTATGATAATCTAATCCTTACCATTAAGTGTCATGTTTAGTGTTTCTAAGAAGTTTCCTTCTGCAGCTGACGAGTTGTAACCAGGAGGTATTGGTCCACCTAGACAAAATAAAAAAGGTGAAAACACACTAGATCTATCAAGTTCACTAAAGATACAGGCCTATTACTTTTCCAAATAGAAGGTCCCGTTTCATAAAACCTGATATCAATGACAAGTTAAGATAGTTGTTATAAGCTACTGAAATCATTGAATTTGATTGGCTAAGAACAAATTTGTCATAGATCTGCAGCAGTTGTTGAAACGGGGCCCAGAGGTTATCACATTCAAGAAATAGAACCCATACACAATATACTGCATATCAAGATTCCAGGCCTCTGATAGATCAAAAGTGAGGGTATGACTGATGCTTCACAATTATAAGGCAATAGTAAGCAAATAATTACCGTTGGTGAAGGTGATGGGACAAACTATCACTTCCGAGGCGATCTGGATGTAGCTATCTTTCCCAAGCGAAGTTGAGGAAAGATAGCGTATACATTCAGATCGCCAAGGAAGTGATAGTAGTACTCATCGCCTGAAATCAAAAGGTGATTATTTGCTTTATATTCCACATCTGAAACATTTAACTGGTACGAGAAAGAAAATTATTGTCTACTTCTCAAAAAAGACATTTAGGCCCGAATTCACAAAAGAAGTTATATTAAAACCACCATTACATAAACCGATAAACCGGCCTCCTGGTACCCGGGTGCGCACATTAAGAGCGCGAATGGGCAATGCGAGCTTATTATAGTATGCTTATGGAGCTATTCGTAAAGGTCACGCACTATTCATTTTGACTATTCGTAAAGGTCACACACTTTCATTTCGCGCGTACCCAAAATATTGATAACGCATTGTGACTCTATAAATGATTGAAGAGATCAGCGAAACACATAAATACTATTCCGTCAAGGTCACAAACTTTTCTTCTCGGATCGATTAATGGGGATACATGTAACTACGCTTTTTCACGTGATTACCTTTTGACCAATCTAACAGCAAGATTCTTAGTATGTGGAATATAATTGAAAATAATCAACGGTCAATAACGGCTCTTTTGGCTCTTACAATGCAAGGATGGATTAAATGCGCATGAAATGTACATTGGACAAGCACAATAAGACATACGCACAAAGCAAAATCTTGATTAGAAAATATTCCTCAAAATTAATCCATTTTGACAAGCACAAATTCATAAAAATGTCCCTTTTTATACATCCACTTTCTGTGTCCGATATAGAACAAATAGAATTCAACTGTAGCCCCTGTTTTTGTTTGAGCTTACCTTGTTGTGTTTCACACAACACTTCTTTAAGGTAGACAATAAAGTGAGCCTTGAGTGTCTGTAGTAGGCCATGCCACTCATCTCTCCTCTCATGATGGACCACAGCACGGTAGAAATCTTGGTAGAACCGTCCAGCATAATCCACTTTCACATTGTCTAGCATCCACTTGGGAAACTGATCTGTTTATATAAACAAAGATAAATCTGAACTCTTCAAAAGGGAAAACTTGCTCACAAAGGAATGCACAAATCTCAAGTGATTTCAGACTTCAAAACTTCAAATATTATGGGTGGTAATATCATCAAGAAAAAAAAAACAACCCTGAAATATTTTTGCACTAATGAAATTTAGTGTATACTCTATTACAGATAAAATTAACAAGGAATAACATGAGGTGGCAAAATCTTCCTTTTGAATACTAAATGATTACCATTTTGCTTGCAACTTTTCCAATATTGCTTTTTTATATGACTTTATGTAAATCACAAAAGAAGAATTCGAAATAATACTGAAGAGATAGGTGACGCAAAATATGCTTTAGTAACATTTGCTCAAGGCCTTATTTTGCCAAAAATATAGGGTTAGGTATAGGATTGAAATTCTTTAAAGGTTCGGTTTAGGGTTGGGGTGAGGGCTTGTTACAGTCTTTGGTCAAGCACTGAAGCAAGAAATTCAGTAAATTTAGAAAACTGACCTTGCGGCAATAGTCGCAAGAGCATGTATTGTAGGACAAAGAGGTGATGACCGTAACCATTTCAAGACAATAAATGATAAATCAAGAATGAACTCACCAAGTGACTTTGCTTTGAAGAATGTACGTGAGAAGAGAACTACGGTGACCTCATTATTAACCCCTTTATCTCTCCACTTGTTGAAGAGATCTGTCAAGAATCCACCAACAGCCTTCTCCCAGTACAGGTCACCTGTAGTAAATAATAAATTGCAGAAGATAAAGTTGTTGAACACATACAGAAAAAAAAAAAATCAGTAGATATACCTGTACACTTGTAGGTCAAGAAGTACAGTAACCTTGTTATTATACATATGTTATATGTATGACCACCATGTGCAATAGACCGGTTCGGTAATGTATTCAAATTTTATACATACCTTTCAAACAAAGGTTGTTCTTGACATCCTGAAAGCTTGCCTGAGGCTTGCCAGACATAGCAACAAGTAATGTATGCAAACTGGATTCCAAGCATTGAGGCTCATTTATAAAAAGCAGGTTAATGGAATAGCTCATCACTAGGTGCTCAGAGAAGAAATGTGCATAAATTTGTATACATTACAGAACCGGTCTATTATGTACTTTTATGTAATGTTTTTACACAGATGAGTGAAATAAAAAATCTTGTTCATGTTGATGTTATTGACCCCTTATCTCTGAAATTTGTTGAAGAGATCTGTCAAGAATCCACCTACAGCTTTCTCCCAGTATAGGTCACCTGTAGTAATAATCATAGCGAAAATAATAATAATAATAGCTACATTTACAGTGCATGAATATCCATCCCATGGGATGCTTAAAGTGCAAACAAAGAACTACAACTACTCTGGCTATTGCCAAGCTACCTTAAGGTGCTAAAAGCATTCTAAAAATAACTTCCTACCAGGTATTTACTACACCTGGGTTGAGAGTGGAAAAGGTACCCAGGCTATTGTTAAGCTAAACATATATGCACTTTTACACAAACAACATTGCCTCTTGCAATTCATTTACACATTCAGATGTGTAGCAGAAGTTTTTTTGAGTCGGTTTACAGTGCCATGGCCAAACATGGTTTAACCAATTACAATATCTGGAAATACTGAATCTAAGTTAATTCTTACCGCATGTATCAAAATCCCACATCTCCGAGCTCATCTGAATGAAGAGATAGACCATAGCTGTAGCTGATCTAAACGCTACCCTGGTATCATTGGTGATGGCTCCACAGGATACCCTCTCCCAACGAGACCAGAGCTCCTGGACCTGGGCACGGATACCACTCAGTTCTAGCTTCTGCTGGATGTGGATACATGTGTCCACCTGAAATATCAAGATAATGATCATGGAGATGTGGTCTTGTGTGTATTCGTATGTCCATCTGGACACCAAGATAAGAATCAATTAGTACTGGCTTAGTGGTACTAAAAAGTTTGAGAGGATATATACATATAGTACCTATTTCTAAGGTATATAATAAAAGCTACCTACAGCAAAGGTAGTCTACCTCATGAAAAAAAAGAAGATATTTTCCACACAACCTAAGGAATTTAAATCACAAGGTGAATGGATCAACAAATGAAAATGAGCATTTTACAAGATATTTTCTTGTCTACTACCTTTAAAGTGTACCAATCACCTGAAAAAATAATTTGTGTACAGCTAGAAAGTATAAAATCAACCTCAAAGAACTTTGTCTGGTATTCTATAGGTCAACATTTAATGAGTATGAAGGAAATAAAGGATAACATGAAAATGCTTGCGAACCGAACTCCGAGTTTGGTTCCGCGCAAGCCTTTATCTTGGCGAGCGCGTTGAGTAGTCTACTCACGAGTCACTTTTACGCTCATAGAGAGTGTAATTGAAATTGCAATATCTCTTTATAGAATTAATATTTGAAGTCCATATTTTGAATATAGTATAACGACATGAAACCTCTAACATACAGAACAAAATTATTTTTGGTGATTGGTACCCTTTAATGACTACATCAAAGATTTTAGTATATTCGATGATTTTACAAAGTGGACAGCCTACCATAACTTGGATGAGATGAAATATCAAGAAAAGTAATACTTATGATTGTTGATTATGTTTTCTAAAATTCATGGTAATGTATGGGACAAAATAAACTGACCAATGACCATGGACTTCCCCAAATATAAAGAATTCATGTTCGTAAGTCTCTACAAGCTTCAACTGCTGAAGTACTGGTCCTTGAAGACCAACTCTAAGGCCACATCATGACTGACTAGTTTCCAGCTACTCATAAGACATGGAGTAGTGGGTTTCCAATATACATAGGAGGTGTCTCTCCTAAAGAGAGGACCTCCAATTATCAACCTATCAGAAGGACTGAGTACTCACCAGGCTGTTCTTTAGTCTCCACATGTCACTCCTACTGATGTATTGCTCTTTGAAGACCAACTCCACCAGGTCTAAGGCCACATCCCCAGGCTGGACCTTGGTCACCTTGACATTCTTGTAAGCCCTCAGCTGAAACAGGGATGCTACTCCCTGCTCTACACTTATAATTTCTGAACAAAATAAAATCAATGCCAAAGTCAGCCTATTGTAATAGAATAACAAAATTGATGCTAACATTACTCGAGCAGCTACATGTAGATAAGAAATACATTCACTTCCTGATTTGTAAGGGTCTTGACAGAAGAGTTAGAAGGTCTACCCCTATTCCAAAAATGTCTAAACGTCATACTGACTATGTCAAGTGTGTAATATAAGAAATGAAAGTGGGTTTAAAACGATACAGGCATTATTCAAAGTGAGCTTCATTTCTCTACATTTGTCACTATAACAATGTGTGCTTGTTCACAGTGATGCTATTAAAAGATAGAAATCTTACATAGACCTTCTGTACTTGTTTCACTCACCTTTACTGTTCTGTTGAAGTTCATCTTTGAAAGACTTGACTTGTAACAGCAAGTGACTAAAAGGAAGAAGAAAATGAATTTCAACATTCTTGCGTGACTCTGCTGGAAGAGTTTATTTTTCAAAGCCTAAACTAAGGAGTAATCTATATTGTGATAGGTATACACAATCATGACAATGTCTCTCCCAATTCTTCACTGAGCATACAATTTGAATTGTCTCCATAAAATAGCAATGAAAAAGTAAATCATATTGAATATAGCTTGATTTGACCTCCAGATTTCAGGAAATCTATTAATTTATCATATAAATGTGTGAGCATCATGTAATATTGGTTTGTGTTCTTGATTTCAATTAGAAGGGTATGGGTTGATGATCTGCAGTTTAACTGTAGTTACACTTGCCCCAAAACCCAAGTTTATTTGGCTACAATAATGAAAGATCTTTGAAAGGTTTGGTAGTTTATTTTACGTGACTGCTAAGTAAGCAACCAGGGGACTGACAGCTTTAAGTCCTCTGCGAGGGACTTGGTAATGAGGATTAAGGCCTTACCAAAGGGCACTAGCGCATCCACTTGGTTTTAAACCTGGGTCCTCCCAGTTACGAGACCACTGATGAAACATTTGATTTCTGTAATCAGCCAAACTAGGTAATTTTAATTTTTAATCTCTATTCCCCCTCCCCCCCCCCCCCAACAGACATAAATCTTACTTGTTTAAAGTGAGGGGGGAAGCTGTTTGCTGTGTATGTTTCACATAGACTCATCTCACCTATTTTCCTCATCTGGATGATAAATTTCCAAGATGTCACCAATCTTAACATCAGGGAACTCTTTAGGGTTGATCAGTAGTTCATTCTCTGTGTAAAGAAACATACTTTACAATTAATACATGTAGCTTCAATCCATTCTGGAGTAAACAAGGTCAGGGTGGATATAACTCCCACTCTTCTGTTCACTTGCAAGTAAAGAGGCTGTGGACCCTTTCACACCCACAAAGGCCATTAATGGGGCTTGCCTCAGTTTACACAGAAAGATATGTTATATGTACCTGCGAGGAAGCTTTGGCATCATGACCTATTTGTGCACACACGTGCACACAAGCAGTCGGAAATCAGTGTGACCAAACCATGACCACTATTCCCTGGAACCTACGAAAAATTGAGATTGTGAGTTCATGAGTCACCTCTCTTTCTCTTCACCTACAAAGTGACTCTGACAGACCCCAGTTTGAATCTGATTTGTGTCGTTTGGTGACTTTTCATTTAATCTAAACAAGAAATGTATTTAGACCTTTATAGATCTACTGTGATGAAGTCTATTCCAAAGGGGGCAATTGAGCATGTTACTTGTTAGGCTGATAATGGGGACTGCATTTTTTGTAAAATGGCTCTATGACAAGAGATGCTGCAGATTTTATCAGTTTACTATTCCTTACTTTAATGGACTTTACTCTTAGATCTATTTTTGAGACTGACCAAGCCTAGGCTCGATCTACAGATTGCCTTCAATTCACATTAGACTCTGTTATCTGTAACTTCCTTAATATGAATGATGATACATTAAAAGATGATGCTGTTGGTGTTAATATTGTTAATAATTATTCATGATAATGATGGTGATATTTATTGTTGACTATTGTTGATATCTGAGATCTGATGATAATAATAATAATAATAATAATACATAACATTTATATTGCGCTTAATACAATGTTTCTAAGCGCCGAAGTAGTATTATTACCCTGGCTTTAGCCCAGCTGCCCTGTAAGGCGCTGAAAGCATTCAAGGAATAAATTCCTACCAGGTACCCATTTACTACACCTGGGTGGAGAGTGGCAAATGTAGATTAATGTCTTGCCAAAGGACATTAGTCTGCTTCACATGGGCCGCGGAACCAGTGTGGCTGGGGCCAGGGGGCTGCAGCCCCCCCCCCCACTTTTTCTAGTAGACACGTTAAAAGGAAATGTCAGAAAAAAGGCTCGAAAATTGTTATTAATGAATAATGAGTGAAATCAGATCAGCCCCCCCCCCCCCCCCCACTTTCAAAAAAGCTCTGCGTCCTGTTTCATAAGACATACGGTACTGATACTACAAAGTCAAAGTCAAGCTTAATTGATATTACTTTTATTTCACAAGTAAAAAATAATCATAATTCTTTCTTTTACCCTATGACTTGCAGGTCATATAGCTATAGATGCTCAGATACTAGTCTGAATACCGTCTGAATTAACGTTAGTCATGGAACCATAAAAAATAAAACTGCTGCCTCGCACTTCCCAGCGGTTCTCGGTCAATTTCCACGGGAAACGAGTGGCGCAGTGTTTTGAGCTCTCGATAAATCTCCACTTCTCGCATGATTGAGAAGGCGATGAGTAGACCCTATCTGCTCTTATACTTACCGCTAAATGCCTTTTGATGGACCCACAGCTTGAAATTTTTCATCTTGAAAGAGTACTCCAGACGTCATCCGAATCACCTACCACCAATCTCTTACAGTTATGCAATAAGAAACATTTTACAAGATGTTTTGATTGCAGATTTCGTGACTGGCTACCTAGCCTTCGTCGATAACGATCGCAGATTGTTAAAACGATAATAGTTATCGGATCGGAACAGAGATTTTCACAGTAAATGTATTACGTATTCGTAAGTCGTATTGTCATCTGCCTTTAATTAATCAAAATGATCAATTATCACCTTGACTTGGTTTTAAATTATGAATTCATTTAAGATGTGATATTCCTATGTAATGAATTAAAAAAAAAAACAACCTTGTAAAACAAATAAATATCCCCATTCCCATTTAATTAATCTTTTCACTTCTGACAGGCCCCTTTTCTTTTACAAAGTGTGCACCCTAATTTAAAGACATGAAAAAGGGCCCCATTATATACCTTTTGTCATCAGAGTTTTTCTTAAAGTAACATGTGTATATTACCCTGTTAATATACCACCACAAGCTTTGGAGTGAATAAAATCCATGCCCCACTTTTACCAGCATAAAAAAATGCCTCTTTCAACTGAGTACAGGCCTGTTACCTATAATAAGCAATTCTTTCCATATTAGGTAAATCATTGTAAATGTAATATTTATTAATAGGCCTACATATGGCATATGTAATTCGAACTGCTTAAACTGAATAATTTTCTTTAATTTTAATCAGTGACCTGAGAACCTGTTGGACGTAAGTCTCCACCCAACAACTTTATCAAATAATCCTCGCTACTAGTATATATTTATATCTGTATATAGGCCTACGTCCATTTCTAATTTAAACAAGTGTCCAAAATCTAGCAACTCCATCGATATCTAAATGTGCTTTTCATGGTACCTCTTCATGCACTAAGTGACAAATGCTAGCTGTTCAAATAATAAAAATAATTTACAATATTTATATAGTGCTTATCACAAAAAATGTCTCTAAGCGCTTAAGAAAAGGAAAGAGGAGAAAGAAAGGAACAGTTTCAGACGTACAAAAATATATTAGTTAAAGGTTGAGAGAGCTGCATATGCTAAGGCATACAACTATTTGATGAACAGATAAGTTTTTAGCATGGATTTGAATCTTTCCGTTGAGTCTACTTGTTTTATGTATTGAGGTAGATTGTTCCAGAGCTGAGGGGATGCTGAATGAAAAGATCGAGAACCGTAAGACTGGGTATTGGTGGGAGGAACTATTAAAGGGGAAGTTCACCCCGAAGATTACTTGAGTTTAAAAAATGCAGAAAAAATAAAGAAAAATATTGGCGAAAGTTTGGACAAAATCCGTTAAAGAATAACGGAGTTATGGACTTTTGAAGTTTTGATTTTGTGACGTCACATGCGAGCAGCTCCTCCATTATGTAATGTGATAAATATTCCATAAAATACAGTTTTCTCAGAAAATTCAGAATATTTTCGTCTGTGCATTTGATATATTGTCAGAAATGTTATTCAATACTAGATTCTGAAAAGAAACAATATTAATTTATCGTGGAACGTAAAAAAAATGCGAATATATGGAATATTTATTACATGACCAATGGGCAGCTGCTCGCATGTGACGTCACGAATCAAAAACTTTAAATACTCATAACTCTTTTATTATTTGACCGATTTTCATCAAACCTTCGCCAATATTTTCCTTTATTTTTTCTGCATTTTTTAAACTCAAGTAATCTTCAGGGTGAACTTTTCCTTTAAGAGTGATTTATTGTAACATTTCATGAATTCAAACTTTTTCAAGGCCTATATAGCTAGACCTACACCTCATCATTTATTTATTTTTCGTTACAAAACCAATACCGGTGGTGTACTGTTTCTACCATAGGCCCCTACTGGTTAACCCCCCCCCCCCAGAAAACACACCATTTTTTAATGTGTCCCTGCCTAATTTGGAGTATTTGATGTACCTGAAAAATGAGAACTTTTTCTTTTCTTTTCTATTTCCACCATTCAAAACTATAAAGAAGAAATTAGGAAGGAGAATGAAGGAGGAGAAAAAGGAGATAAGGAGATAAAGAAGAATTAAGAAGAAGAAGAAGAAGAAGAGGAAGAAGAAGAAGAAGAAGAAGAAAAAGAAGAAGAAGAAAAAGAAGGAGAAAAAGAAGAATTAGAAGGAGAAATTAGGAAGGACAGGAGAAGAATTAGAAGAACAAATGACTCCTAAGGAGAAGAAGCCTGAAGAAGAAGAAATAGCCGGAAGAAGGACAGAAGAAAAATAAGAATGAAGTGACTTTGAGGAGAAGAAGAAGAAAAAAAAAAGAAGAAAAGAAAAAGAAGAAAAGAAAAATAAGAAGCAGAAGAAGAAAAAAGAAGAAATAGGAAGGCCCTTTATGGAAGAAGAATTAGAAGAATTTAATGAAGGAGGAGGAGGAGGAGGAGGAGGAGGAGGAGGAGGAGGAGGAGGAGGAGGAGGAGGAGGAGGAGGAGGAGGAGGAGGAGGAGGAGGAGGAGGAGGAGGAGGAGGAGGAGGAGGAGGAGGAGGAGGAGGAGGAGGAGGAGGAGGAGGAGGAGGAGGAGGAGGAGGAGGAGGAGGAGGAGGAGGAGGAGGAGGAGGAGGAGGAGGAGGAGGAGGAGGAGGAGGAGGAGGAGGAGGAGGAGGAGGAGGAGGAGGAGGGGGAGGAAGAGACGGAGGAGAAAGAAAATCTGCCGGAGAGAAACTTTCGAGGGGAAAAATGCAAAAATATCAAAATTGGCATTGGTCTTCCCCATACTGTATGGGCGCCCGAAATTACTGTTCACAGTAATTTCGGTCAATTCGGATAATATACACGTACCGTACGTATATCCGAAATAGCGTGCAGAAAAGAAGATGCAAATTGCAAAATGCTGACTGCTACGGCCCGATCTTCCCGAAAACACACGAAAGGCGAGTGGATTGGTCGCTGATTTTTGCTGAAAAATTATATCAGTTGGACACACATTAATACTAGGTAAGATCATATTCATATTTAGGAGAATATAGGTCTTTTTGATGATTGGAATGTGTTATATTTGTGTGATCAACAGCTGGTGCGCGATGGTTCATTCGCTACTATACTGTTTAGTCTTCGCACATGCAGCTTGCGGTTCGGGGCACTCCCAGGACAGTCTGCATGACTGCTGCGGGTACTGGATACTGGGCACATCAGCTCAGCGCCGTGGTGTTAGCAGGTTGCAGTACCACCAAGCATCCATGGCAGGGCATCATGTCCGGCGGCATCCATCAGTGCCCGCCAAAATGAAAAATACCATTGCTACCATCTATTTCTGTTTTGGAGGAGTGATTCCCTTTTTTCTGGCCTTCAGAGTAGTGATATGAACCATAGAGCCTCTCTTTTTCTGAAAACCTTGTGTAAATTAACTGAATTAATGCATGCATGGAAAAGAAACTGATTTCCTAATTTTGTCTTGAGATCTCCTTTTTTTTTCTCTGGAAGGTTGACAGGTGTGAAATACTGACATTACATCAACTCTATATTAGCATCTTATTGAAATATTTTCCTGCTTTTAGAATCAAAGTATAGTTGAGAAAGAGAATGTTTCTAGTACTATTCCAGACAATACAGCCCAGTATGGGTTCATAATACATGTATATGATATAAATGTAAGGTATTATTGTACTTTCATTCCAGCTATTCTTATATCGAGTGACCAGTTAAACTTTGGAGTTACAGTGGGAGAAGGTATTAGGCTATATTAAGCAGCTTTATTTTGTGTTAAGAGATTATTTTAGTCAACTCCATTTTTTTCCATCATTCTACATTTTCTACGGAAGTTATATAAATACGTTTCAACAATGGATCTATTCATAAACTTATAATCATTCGAACTCTATTCAAAATTATTCATGGGTTATAATGAATACTGTGTTCTTTGCAGTATAGAGATTGGTAGTGAAATAGGCTTACATCATATGCAATTTATAATACATAAATTGCTAAACATGTATCATCAACGGTATAAGAACACATAAAAATTGATCTAAAATATGTTTATTTTTGTTATTATGTGTAAAGTGCTAGATGTGTACAGTATGTATTATAATTTTGTGCACATTGGGAGTAGATAAATTGCATGTAAAAATGTGGAAATTGGAAGTAAACATTGTGATTGATGACATTTATTAGCTGGAAAAAAAGTATTATTAAATTATGAAAAGATGCAGCTACATTAGTACATGTAGATCTAGTCTTTTTAACATCAACTTTTACAATTTTGTCAAGGATAAACATTTACTCTGTGGCAAAATTGTATTCTGATATCCAGTCTTTCATAAAAAATAGCTGCATTTATATTGTGCACATATCTATCCCAGGGGATTGCTCAAGGCTTTAACCCAGCTGCTTTAAGGCGCTGAAAGCATAATTCAAGGAGTAAATTCCTACCAGATACTTGGGTGGAGAGTGGCTAATAATAATAATAATAATAATAATAATGATAATAACTGTAACTTATATAGCGCCAAATCCACTCTGTGGAGTGCTCAAGGCACATGTAGAAATTAATTAAGAATTAAACAGAAATGTTTTTACATGATTTTTAAAAGAATCAGATGTTATGCACTTTTTGATGTCTTCAGGAAGGCTATTCCATAATTTAGGACACGCATGGGCAAATGATCTTTCCCCCCAAGACTTTGCGACTTTAGGGATCACAAGAGAACTAGAAGTGGATGAGCGCAAAAAGATCTCGCGGGCATATGAAAAACTATAGTGCATTTGCTCAACGCACTTCGCACCGCGTCCTATTACACGGGAAAACTTGTCTCAGTTTGTGACACTATGCATAAAATCCCACGAGGGCTTTAAAACAAATTAATATTTGACATCATTTCGCCCGGATTAATAATCTTCACGCTATATCCTATTATGTAGTGTTAATAACCCGTAGATTACTTGTGAGGAAACTACTGCACTTTTTGCTTTAAAAAGAGAGTTTAAAGGGCAATCCAACCTTGGTAAGAAGATGATTTGTGTGAAAGCAGAAAAATAAGAAAAACAGGATATGAAAGTTTGAAAGAAATTGGACAGGGAGTAAGAAAGTTATGGATGCTTGAAAAATGAGATCACTACATCTATGCGAATCTCAAATTGGCAATTTGGTCAGTCAATTGTGACATTTTTGTGGACAACTCTCCCATTTGTCATACACAAAAATATCATTAATTTGCGGTTTTCTTTGAGGCGCCTTTACCCTTGGGGCAGTACTCAAAATATATTGGAGATACATGTAGCATATTGTTATAGGTCTTCATGAACGAAAAGATCCTACTGAGTAATGCACTTTGAAAAAAAAAGTGACATTTTAGTCATTTTGTGTGTTAGAGCGAATGGGGGAGTTTTCCACAGCTACATCACAGTGACATTACCTATTTGGCCAATTTGAAATTCCCATAAGCATAGTGATTACAACTTTCAAAAATTGATAACTTTCTTATTGCTTGTCCAATTTCGTTCAAACTTTCACCAATCTGCTTCTCTGATTTTTCCTCTTTCTTTCAAAGCAACTTGCTATTAAAGTGATTGATTAACTTTGTGAAAAATTGTAAAATTAGCTCAAATGCAAGTGAATTGTGTGCAGTCCTCTAACTACATATATAATTAAGGATATGTGAAAGTATGAGAGAAAATGGAACCTGTTTACTATCCTAAAAAAGAGAAAATCGCGATCAATCGCTAGCGCAAGTCGCTCGGCTTCTTCGCTGCGCTGCAGTCACAAAAACCAAGCACCAGCGCTTGGCGATTTCAGAGCGGGTTTCCATTAGGTTTCCAGCCCGTACGGTATTCTGTGATAGAGTGAGGTATGGCAACTGTAAGAGTTCTTTATGGTTTGGTGGTACTCTATCCCGACATCAATGTTCAATTGTAAATATCTTGATATATATAAACGACCAATCAGCTTATAAAACTCAGGCGATTCCTGTCTGAGCTAAAGGTTTGCAATTATGATTACAGCATTAGCTGGAACAGTGATTTTTTTTTTTCAATCCTGGGCAAGTTACTCAATGCCTTTAAGGTTGGATTTCCCTTTAACATTCAACTCAGACCTTTCCCTATGGCAGTGAGAGCATTTTCCCCTACTTTGACCTTACATCGCCTCATTCAATCATGTGGGAATTCCGAACAAGATGATTTATTGAACCATTTCGCATACCAAATCGTGGCTAATGACATCCTCTAACTATAGTGATCTAAAGATTATTCTGATTGGTTGACGGGAATTTGGTGGACTTTTGCTGTTCATTCACAAATGGCCTCTTATTTGTTGTCACATACATTATTCACGAGCGTGTCGTAAGTATAGTGCATGCAAGGGCATTGTATTACAGACAAACGCATTTCGCGCCTGTGAAGCGGTCTGCTCGTCCACAGTTTTTTATCATTCTATCTACGATATTACCATGTTTTTCTTGATTTGTGGACAACTGTGTGAGGTAGGAGGTGGTGCATATACAAGTTGTAGACAAGGCTACATGTATGTAAACTTAATAAATTCTACTTTAGTTACATTTTGATCAAAAATATATCGTTTGATATTACGGTTTTAGGGAGAAGAACTGACTAACGTCTATTGGATTGTGCCATTCTGTCATGGGGTAACTCGATTTGTATACAGTGAAAAATAATTTGTTTAACAACAATGATAGGTTGTGAGATGCGTGTAGGCCTATATGAGTAAGAGAGAAAAGAGAATGATATAAGAAACGAATGAAAATATAAAGAGCCGTGATGGAGTATATTGTGAAAATGTCCGTTTTGAGGTGGTAACTACAACGCCTTTAAAAGTGCAAACTACTCCCCTTTTTGAACGCGCCCGATGACTCATGTCCATGATGTAGATTGCTGGGTGTCAAGGGAGGTCAGTGATTGTCCGATGGAGAAGTATATGCGTCGAATCCCTCAAAAGTAGTTCATACGGTGTAATTTTGAATTAAAGATGTAGATCAATGACTTGCCAAAGGACATTAGTGCCATGGCGGGACTCGAACCACAAACCATGTCATCCACAGGCCGTGATGTATCCACTAGACAACAACACCTCTAAAAAAGTTAGTGCTTTGTTATTTTAGGAAACTTTTATTGTCCAAAATATATATGTACATCTACAATATAAAAATTTGGATAGTCTAAACCACCTAATGTACTGAAAGGTTTCGTGAGGGATATGGCTGGGAACTTTGCAACCGCCATCAGCCCTATTAGCCAGCACCCATCAGGGTCTCACTCTCACCACTAGCCCTTTTACAACATCACTTTACATTTTGTAGTTTGGCTCAATAACTTTTGATTCAGAGCTCTAGAAATATACCAGATGCACAAGAAGAAATAGCAAAAATTTCTGCACTCACTGTGTCTTTTTTTGTTTACATGACCATACCAGGTTATTCATTACATAATTTATTGCTCACAAAACAAAGCACATTATTATCGATAAGGCAAATTAACTGATGTAAAGTTCATGAACAGTACAGTCAAAAGAGAAAAAAATAAATTCCTTTAACACTTTTGAGACAATTGACCACATTTTGTGGTTTGGCTCAACAACTTTTGATTCAGCACTCTAAAATATATACCAGATGAAGGAGAAGAAAGAGCAAAATTTCTTCACATATCCATTTTTGTTGCATGGCCATATTGTGTTTGATGCCAGGAATTTTAAAAACGAAAATAAGCTTTAAAAATCCTTAAATTGGCAACAAATTGAGAGATTCAAAATCATTGTTTTTTTTAAATTGAAATTGGCCATTTTTTTCAACTTTTCTACAAAGTTCCTAATCAAGTTTTTTTTAGATGTTCTCTGTAGGTTTCCATGGTGAGTGAGTATTCACAATTGAAGGTTTTCAGTAACACCATGTGGGAGCATCTGTGAAAAGGCTGTTGATATATTCTTTCGTGAAAAAATAACCCACTTATGGGGCGTTTAGAGGAATTTAGGAGAAGTGAAAGGAAAGGAAAGAGATGGAAATGGAATGAAATTAAATTAAACACTTACACAAGACTATTTTTGGTTTTTGTTTTCGGTGTTTGTACACCAAAAATGAAGTGAAATGGAAAGAGGAAAGAAGAAAAAGGAAGAAAGAGTGATTGAGATCAGGAAAGTTCTGAGTAGGTCACAGAAGTTTGGAGAGAGTAGTTCTGAAAAGGACTGTTTGTATTCCTCTGTAGATTAGTTCTGAAAGGGAGTTTCCGAACTATGGCATTTTTTCGGTAAAGGAGAATATCTGTCTCGACGCGTTTCAAACAGTGTGCTCTGTTCATCGTCAGGAGATTAACTCGAGGAAAACTGCAGTGCGGCGAGTATTTATGCAGTTGTGCGGACCGGCGTACCGTTACTGTGCGAGCCCGTGTTCGTGTTCGCCATTCCAGGCCTCTGATTGTCCGTTAACGGAAGTGGGCGTGGCTTGCGGTTGCGTGGTCTAAATGTGTGTCTGTGTCGGAAGTTTGCCGCGCAAATGTCTAAGTCTATTGTTAGTCGTTTCCTGTCGGGTCCGTTAATCTGTTTAGAGATTATCGATTGGCGTGAAGTAGTGTGTTGTGTTTGGGGGGGGGGGGGTAATGTAGTTTAATGTTGTGATGTACGTCTGTTTAGGAGAGGTTTTTTTTATTTCAAAAGACATTACACTTTATTAGAACCATGTAGCATTAAAAGAAAAATTATTGTTTTGCCAAATTTGAAGAACAACATGTGATTAATTTATCCTTTAAATAATTCCTGTCATGGAAGGGTTAGTAGGCCATGTTTATTTTTTACTGGTAGGTATACATACTGTATACATACAGTGAATGTGCATATAGGTATTGAAAAAACAGATTTACTTCCCATATCCTGTTTGTGCAGCTCACACCCACCCTGTCTTTCTCACCATAACAAATGAAAACCTAAATGAAATATCTGAATAAACAATATCCATATTCTGTACATAATGGACATCCACATTGAAGGTTTCTTTTAGTGTTTGGAAATGCTTTGGACTCTTTGGAGCATTAAAATTCATAAAATGACATGCCCCCTTTTAAAATATTTGTTGCACTTTTATCATACTTATAAATGCTGCTGATGAGAATGTGATCAAAACAGCAAAATGATGTAATGTTTGTTATACTTTTCCTCTCGTGATTTTGATAATTTCATTTCATTTGTTATATAATATTGTTCATAAATGTTTGATTATTTCTGACTGGCAAATCAGGTTCTTTAAAATACTGGTATATATATGTTTGGTTAGGGGAGGGGCTTTGACAGAAGACCTCTTTCAAGTTAGTGATATTATGTTCCAATTTATTCCCCAGCCTTGCAGGGATTCATTTCCCAGCCTTTTAGGGATTCATTCCCCATGCGGCTTGTCATGTCAATTGTGACATGACATTTATGAGAAGCCTCAAATCCAATCCATCCATGCCGTCAAATATACCTCCACTCCCATCTTAATGACTGCCCCTGATCTTGAACGGAGCGATCCCCCATGTCATAAATCCCACCGTTTTGTAATGTCATCATCAATCTAATTAAATTCACTCTCCAATAACACGCTGAGCCCCTCCTTTGTGAGAGGTATGGGAAGCGTGTGTGTAGTAGCTCGTTATAGGGGAACTTACATACCCCAAAAAGGTCAATACAATACATGTAATGCACCCGCCATGAATTGTGATATATAGTCATAGAATTTTGAGCCTGTAAATGTGCACGAGAGATTTTGTTTACGTCAAACTTCCTGGAAAAAAGAAATCAGTGCGGTAGGGAGCCCTTTGAAGATGGGGGGGGGGGGGGGGTTGCTTTATACGTATTTGTGCTGCTTGTCCTGTGCTTGCATCCAACAGATTTTCCAGATGAAATGTTGGATCCTTTTTATGAACCTATATTGATGTATGCATGAATAGGCATTGTGGCTTTAATGATCCAATTGAATAGTCATTTGTAAGCACTGCTTTTTTAGAAGTTAAAGTATTTGTCCAGTTTTCCTTTAAAATGGCTCTTTAATCTAAATATAGTAATTTACAATTTATCAAATGTTTCTTGTGAACAATGCTGAGCTCTACATGTGATATCTGTGCATGTACTTGATGCTTTGCAAATGATCTAAAGAAGATGTTACATTATACATGCATTTACACAAGCTCTCTAGCTGTCAATACAATTCAAGGCAGTAACATTTTATAATTTACACTTTGACAAAAAAAAAACATTTCACATAATTTTGATATCTGGGTATCTAATAAAAACATAATTGGTTATTGATGTGAAGGAAAATACAAGTATGAAATGCTTTTCTGCTTCATTTTTAGACAAAAACAAACTAACAAACAATACGGTGAAGAGTTTGCAAGAGAGAGCATGACCCAAAACAAGACAGACTGTATGAAAAGGATCCTTGTACAGGCCGGTGCGTAGGAGTAAAAAAAATATAATGCTTAAAAGCTAATTAAGAAATTGGACTTTCCAGATCATATGAAAAAATATTATAATTGATTAATTACTTAATTAGCATTGATTAATTAAATGGATGGCTGCAACAAAAGTCTTAACTTTGCTCTATGCCCAGTTCACCCTTTTCATCTCTGAGCACATGGTTATGATGGATGTTGTTTTTCCTCAAGAGCGATTTCCCCTTGGGAGCTCTGTTCCCTCCTCTTGTAAATTATTGGTTTATTGCCCTTTATCAGTATATGGTCATCCATTGCAGTTGATCAATCTAATTGCTTTAAATACCATTTGTATTAAATGGATTTGCTCAAATCGACTCAGTATTACTGTACATGTACATGTTATATTGTTATTGGATTGATATCTAAAGTAGATGTGGGATTAGTGCATGTGAATAATTTTTTTTTTTTACTTATTTAAAGTGGCTTATTCATAAAAATCATTCATGGCCTGAGAGCCGCTTTGCCGATTTCTTTACAAAGTATATTCATAAAATTCATCACAAGTATGTGCGTATGATAAATAATAACATGGTAATCTGTTCTGTATATCAGGATAAATGTAGTATAGACATCATAGATGATAATAATCCAGAGTTATCTCAGTCTTAGACCCCGTTCTCACTCACTTTGAAAGTGGACTTTTGGAGCGGTCTATCTAAGACCCGTTCCTCAGGAACGGTTCTTAGGTGAGTGTGAACGGTCAAAGTGGTCCAGGAAGTGGTCTTCTGGACCGCTCCAGAAGACCACCTCGGGGAGGTGGTCTTGAGGAACGGGTCTTATTAAGAGCGGTATGGACCGCTCTAAACGTGCAATGTGAACGAAAGCGTACTTCAACCGGAAGTGAGCCAGTGACGTTCCGCGCACAAAACAAAGCAAAAGCAATCGATCGGGCAGCCGGCAGGCACGCTACGGTACATCAGTTTGTATTCCGCGCGAAAAATTTGACCCGCTGAACTGAGCTGCCATAGCAACAAGGCCACTTTGAATCGTGGAGCGGTTTGAGCGAGAAAAACTGCTCGGAGTGTGAACGCTAGCAAACCGTTCCTCAAGACCCGTTCCTCTGGAGCGGTCTAACTAAGACCACTTTCAAAAGTGAGTGAGAACGGGGTCTTAGTATTCCTTCAAACTATTCAGGAGTTTTATCTTTTTATCTTCATTCATATGATATATCTGACTATCAGACAATTATTAACCCTTTCATAACAGGAATTACTTAGGGGCTAAATTGATCACATTTTGTTCTTCAAATTGGCAGTGGTGATATTTTTCTTTTAGTGCTATATGGTTCAAATAAGGTGTAATGTATACATTTGAAAACAATATACTTGGTTAGCAATTTTGTCAAAAAGTTGAAAAATTGCCAATTTTGATTTAAAAAACACTGATTTTGAATCTCTCAATGTGTTGACAATTTAGGGATTTTAGAGCTTATTCTCATTTTTAAAATTCCTGGCATCAAACGCAATATGGCCATGCAACAAAAATGGATATAGTATGTGAAGAAATTTTGCTCTTTCTACTTCTGCATGTGATACATTTTAGAGCGCTGAATCAAAAGTTGTTGAGCCAAACCACAAAATGTGGTCAATTGTCTCAAAAGTGTTAAAGAAATTAATTTCTTTCTCTTTTGACTGTACTGTTCATGAACTTTACATCAATTAATTTGCCTCATCGATAATAATGTGCTTTGTTTTTTTAGCAATAAATTATGTAATAAGTAACCTGCTGAGGGGAATTAGCACCAAGAATAATATGCAGTTAGATTGTAATCTAAGAAGTCTTAGAAGATTTGTCACTTTTTATTGCAACATTGTGGAGTTTCACCTCACAAAACACTATGATGTGAGGGAAAAATATAATCCCTGTAAATCCTGCAATCTACGGTACATCACACATTGATTATACATCTACATCATATTCAGTGGAGACTGCATGTACAGGAAAGATCTACCTGTACATGTATTTGAAGGTTGCAAATCTTATGTTCTCAGTCGGCTAAGGCTACGTGTACACGATCACAGATGTGTCCATAATAATCAGTGCTTGTCAGTTAACCTGCACTGCGCCCGCACAGTGTCCGTGCTCCTCCAGACGATGCCAATTAGGCCTCGCATAAATTACCCCTCTCCTTGCTGCCAGCTCTCCCAGCTTCTCTCCCTCCCTCATATGCTGGGTATATTATCCCGTCCACCGTGATCAGCAGAGCGTGTATGGGTGCGTGATATGAGTCTGTGCCGTTTATGAATATGCTCCGACCGTCAGGTAGTGTGCATTTGGTCGTTGCATCTTCCTAATGAGTGGACAGCTTCTACGAGTGCAGGTGGATTATTAAGATACACTGTAGTTATTGGAGGATCAAGTTGGTACATACATGTACATTTACATGAAGGGGTTCTACATGTATTAAACCTGCTTTAGCTGCTTTGCTAAAAAGGTGATATTTCAGAGAGTAAAATTTGGTAAGTGTTCAGATTTGTATGGGATTCTGATGGATTGTATTGGATTCTAATAGGATTCTGAAGGATCATAGGCATACTTGTGTATGACACTGAGCATTTTGGTTTGGATAAATTGTAGTGTTTTTACATGTATACTTACAATATAAACAGGAATATAGTTATGCAAGCCCGTATACTCAGTAAAGCTGGTCATACAGTATTTTCGTCAGGGTTGGCATTTTTTTCTTCAAAAATCAGAATTCAAATGAGCAGTTAAGTCAGAACAATCAAAAATTCAATTTTTATCACTGCATGATTAAAAAAAAAACACACACACACACACACACACACACAAATGAATAAGATCATAATATAAATTTTGGATCAATGTTCACTTTTAATTTTGCTACATGCAGTCCTGATTTTCTTGCAGTATTTTATGATTTTTTTTCTGTATACGAATTTGTAATTATTTTGGAAGATATTAATACACTAGTACTGTATGTATAGTGAAGTCTGAATCTTCAACAATTTGTAATTGTTGACTACATTTGATAATCATTTATGATTTGATTTTACTTTGTATATTTAGGTAAATGAAAGAATTATGACCCAGAGATACACATGTTACGAACAGAGAATCAATTAATGTAGTAATAAAAACGAATCAGGTCACTATCTTTGTGTTAATCGCAAAATAGAAAATGTGATGCATGTAACACCTTACACCAATGGGAAGCAAATTTCTGTATGATATATGGACATTAACCCTTTTGAGACAATTGACCACATTTTGTGGTTTGGCTCAATAACTTTTGATTCAGAGCTCTAAAAAATATACCAGATGCATGAGTAGAAAGAACAAAAATTTCTGCTCACACTATGTCAGTTTTTGTTGCTTGACCATATTACATTTGATGCCAGGAATCTTAAAAACGAGAATAAGCTTTAAAATCCTTAAATTGGCAACACATTGAGAGGTTCAAAATCATTGTTTTTCATCAAAATTGTCAATTTTTTAAAAAACTTTTTGACAAAATTCCTATGTATATTGTTCTCAAAGACATTAAGCCTTATTAGAACCATGTCGCACTACAAGAAGAATATTATTGTTGCCAATTTGAAGAACGAAATGTGATCAATTCAGCCCTTAAATAATTCCTGTCCTGAAAGGGTTAAATCTTGAACCTTGAACCTTGAATTCATGTACCAGCACAATGAACTGAAATCCACCCACTTTACTTGTAGATTCAGTTTTCACTGGTCAAGGTTGAATTTCAGATCTTTTCCAAAAAAAAAATTGATCATAGGAAAAAGCAGGGCATGTATCCTTTTCCCCCAGCTTTTCGAAATCAACATTTTCACAGTTTTAGTTGTTGTCACAATTAGTGTTTACTTGTAGTACTGTATTGTAGATTTCATTGCAATTTTTACTGTCCTTCCGTGACTAAGAATATTTCAGAAATGTAAAGTAACTGAAAGCCCATGTACAGTGACCTTACACATGCATTGGTCCATACAAGTTTTAAGAGATGAAAGCAGTTAAAGCTCATAGACAGTCTCGGTAGCAAAAATCATACAGGCAAGAAACTTATCTGAAATGGTCACATACTATTCTCCTTTTATCATAAGACACATGTACGAGATTATTTAACATTCCATTCACGATTTCGAACAAATTTGAGTGTAAATATCTGAAAGAAACGCTTGGTAACGGCTTTTCACTGCCTCACGCTAAGACCATATCCACCCGAAGTTTCCCCGCACAATAAACCCAGCGCTTCGCACTACGTGTAGCGTATTCTACACACACAGCAATCCTCATGTAAGTAGTGTGTGTGGCCGTTGTTTGAATTTACATCCCCTCTTTTTTGGGCCAGGGATTTTTATTACTTTTCACCTCTCATTCGATAAATATTTCACTTGAGGAGGAAAAAACTTCACAGCATCTTAGTTATGTTAGTACCCTGCTGTTTATTAAGTAAAATCAAAGAAATCTCACGAAAAGTTTTTGAGGGCCTCCCAAAACTATCTGTTACCTTTAACTGATAATTTTTTTGGAAAAGTAGGATATAAAAGGATTGTTTTTTTTTTTACTTCTTGCTTTTTTATTTCTCAATCTTTATATTATAACGAATGTAACATTTATATTTTGTTTCAGTTTTTAATCCACTTACCTAATGCAAATAAAGGCATTGGCTGACAAATTGCAGTGTCCTTAGTATCACCTAGAAATTGAAGAAGTATGACAAAACAGGGCAATTTGCTCAAGAATTTGGATACTTGTTGTCATTTTGATCATACATTTTACACTACTGGAAATGTAAATCTGCTGTATGTTGTTTTGCATAGCCCCGCTTACATTCATGTTGTCACAATTAGTGTTTACTTGTAGTACTTACTGAGAGCCAGTAACGTGTTAACTCGTACATTAACATAGAGTTAACTGGGGGTACTTGTTTTTTTGAAGGTTCGTTTTTCCGAAGGTTCGTTTTTCCGAAGGTTCATAATTCCGAAACACAAATTTCCCATAGCAGAGTATTCGTTATTCCGAAAATGAAATAGGGTTCGTAATTCCGAAAATGAAATAGGGTTCGTAATTCCGAAAATGAAAAAGGGTTCATAATTCCGAAGGTTAGTAATTCCGACATACGATCCCTATTTCATTTTCGGAATTACGATCCCTATTTCATTTTCGGAATTACGATCCCTATTTCATTTTCGGAATTACGAACCGTCGGAGTAACGAACCTTCGGAAAAACGAACCTTCGGAATTATGAACCTTTAAAAAATCTGATATGTAACAGAGTTAACGTCCTTCTAGCTCATAAAAGACAATTATACATTTGGCATCTAAATCTGTGAATCATAGATTTAGGTGGAAGAAAACTGCTTTGCTGAAACATAGATGCATGCATGTAGTGTATACTGTAATTCATGAAAATGCAACTGATGGAAGCAACGTCATTGGCTTCATTAACGAACCTTGTGGCTTGTTTGGATGCAAATTGGCATTTATTGATTGTGCAGTTTACAAGTCATTACACGGGTTGAGTGGGGTCATGCATGAAGATTTGCATTTGCATAGTGTATATATCGCCCATAAGCAGCTTTTTCATATATTGATCAGTGGTTGTAATTGTTTGTTTTGATTTTGAAGGATATTATTGATTTTATAAATGAGGCAATATGGCAATGAGCCAATTACATTTATTCATCTCATCAAATAGCCAAGGGAGAGAGAGAGAGAGAGAGAGAGAGGGAAGAAGGCAAATGCAATATACCCCTTAATCAAATTTTGAGAAGAGAAAAGAGAGAAAGATAGATAAAGAGAGCGAGAGAGAGAGAGAGAAAGTGAGAGAGAGATAGAGAAAGAGAAAGAAGGAGACGGGAAAGGCAGAGTGCCCCTGTCAAATGGTGAAAAAGAAAAAAGAAATAGAGAAAAGGAGAGTGAAAAGGCAAGAGAGAGAGAGAGAGAGAAAGAGAGTGAAAGGGAAATGGAGAAAGACATGGGGGGGGGGGAGATGATACAACCCCCACCCTCACCCTCCCACTCCCACACTTAACCTAACCTCACTCTATGTCCTTGTTCTCTTGCATTTCATCCATTTAGTATGTTTTGGTGCCCCCCCCCCCCCATGACACCAGTATCCCCTCAGAATAATCAGTGGCTGTGGGCCCAAGCTATGCCACTGCATTGGGGTGAACTGTAACAAATTCCATTTTAAAGTGAAGGTTGAGTTCTGGGAAAGGTGAAAAATAATTTGTGAGCTTTAATTCTCATTCCTTTTATGTCAGATTGGAAGAAAAGGATTGCTCCTCAAATGCCCTCATATGCCCTCATATTCGAAATATGACAAGAAATAGGTGAAGTGTTCCGGCCGTTACGGTAGCTTTCATGCCACATGTGTGTGCAGTCCCATATACCCATTTCTGTGTGCAGCTAGTGCATGTGCTTTGTAGCGAGCTTTGGTCAATTTCTTATCATATTGATGATTCCAAAACCTCACAGTATACACCAATCCTTGTGTTGACATGATAAATCTTTCCAAAGTGCTTTGAGACAGTTTCTTTCACAATGTATTTTCATGACCAGAACTCAACTTTATCTTTAAATGACATCATTATAACCTCTCAGAGTACATTTAACCCTGATTATGATAATGTGGTTGTATCACTCAAGCTCCTGTGACAATTGCTTCACGGTCCATATCCTGCACTAATCAAATTCCTAACTTCAACTATATGGACCCAGCACTATACCTAACCCTAATTCTAACCCTAAATCTAACCTACAACCCTTGCCCATGCTATAATTTTGACAAAATAAATCCCAGAGCAATTGTCTCGAGAGCAAATGTTGGATCACCAATAACGTAGGGCAGTTTACATATACCTTGATGCTTTCCTCAGAATGTTTGGGACCATTATCACTAAATTACAAACCCATGCGTAGAATTGCACACATGTAGGAAGATACTAATTGTACATGTATTAGCATCTCTCTTGTTGACACAGTGTCAGTGCAAATATTGACAGCTGGAAATTGAAATCTATCCTGTAGTCAAACAGTTGTAAAGGTTGTAAACAGCAAAAGCAAATGGCTAATTTAAATCAAATTATTCTGACCGACTATATATTACATGTACATCTAGGTGTACCTTCAAATCATCCTTAGGTACCATAGGTGTAGCCAGGGGACCATGGGGACCATGGCCCCCCTTTTCTTCTGCTTTAAAAAAAAAAAAAAAAAATGAAAAAAAATCATGAGGAAATGAATAAATGACTCTTTCAATCATTATGGAAGCATAAAATATCAAATTGCTCTTAAAATCTCATAAATTAAGGAGAACTTAAATTTTCTCGCTCTCTTGCAATGTGACATTTGAAAAAAATATTTTAAATATTATTATTATTATATTTGGGCAACCACACCATCTCATATTCGGTCACCGAATGTGGGATTTCTTTATATTTTCACCACAAAAAATGTCAAAAATTTTAGTGCTTGCTCGCTTCGCTCGCTCGCAAAAACTTTAAAACCTAGAAAGTTGATATTTGGGCAAAAGGTTTGAGCCCCCTGCAAAAATATGCCTGTATGCCTTTGATTACTTGCAAATTATGAATAGATGGCCGAATGGAGCTTCAGACGTCCAACCCCAAACTTTCTGATGCAAATTATGACCTGCAAAAGGATTCTTTTCTGTATCACCATTGGTTCGGATTTTTGGTGCCCCCCCCTGTTCAAAATGTCTGCCTACATATGGAATTCAAAAAGGCATATGATTATTAGTGATGTTGTACATCTAACAGTATAACCAACTGTATCTGACTGACAGTTTTCTGCATCATGTAACTTAATCAAGCTAATCAGGCCTACATGTGCTTTATATTTACAGTGCTTGTTTTTAGATTTTGCAAAGCTGCTGCCTTATGTGTCAAATATAAAAAAAACATAAAGAATTGCCAATGTGTAGCCTATGTTAGCCCTTCTTTTCCTCATCTCCTTTCCTCTCCTTCCCTCTCTTTCTGTCTCTCCTATTGTTTTGCCTTAAAGCTTGATTTTCTCTAGAGATTATACAAAGAAAATCCTTACTCTTCTTTTGAAAATAGATTATTTTTTTCATGCTTGATCTTGTAAAATGCTATATATGGGGTATGGCTAGTAAGCCCTATATCCACTATGATACTTGTAAAACCTCAGTTATAGCTGCTATTAATCATACACCCGATGATTTCATGTATATCGTGCAAATTTCAACACCCATCCGATTTAGTGCACCTTCTGCAGTGCTGCAAATGTCCATATGATGGAGTAGATGACAAGTTTTCCAAATGTCAAGTGAGGTAAACATTGCTAATCCATCATGATGGACATCATTTCAGATGAGTGGATAAACTCACACCTTACTCTAGCTTGGCTCAGTGAATAATTGCACGTAAACCAGAGAGCGATTTAGGTCTAGAAAGCTCCAAAAAAAAAGAGCTGTGGAAACTACATGCACTCAAAAGAGGTGTGATCAAAAAGAAAACGACCTTATGCTACCTTATGCTATTTAATCTTCAACCATCCGAATGCACTCATACATTTTGGGGGATGATTTTGTCTTCTGATAATATACAAAGTATTTTTTTCGGCTACAGCCTATGAGACCGATGGCCCACGAGACTGGCATCTCATGAGACCGAAACCCAAGAGATCAAAGGCCCGCGAGAACAACAACGTTCATCTCGCAGGCCCTCTGAAAAGCTTTTTGAAAAAGCTTGTGTCTTTTGAGATCTTATTTATGATAAACTTGGGGGCGCAATAAGGGTTGCATTACAGGTAAGAGAAGAAAAACACACTTTGCCTGAGAGCATGACTAATTTCCTTGGTCGGAGTTTACTAGAGGTTGAGATGACACCTCTGCATTTATTATGCCTTAGCTATGTCTATACACACTTGACATTTAACAACTGGGTAAACTTGTGGTCAATCATGCATATTGATACATGAATGCCAAATGAACCAAGTGAAATGATCAATTTAGTGTTTGAGGAATTGTGTTATGTGGCTGCAAAATGGTAGTTTATTTATTTATAGGTATGAGAATGACATCTTGCTCTGCTTTTTTGTGAGAGCTACTATTATTTGGTGAGGTCAGGCTTTTCTTTCAGGTTGCCTGACTTTGTACTGGGGGATTAAATACAATGAGAGATAGTCTGCTAAAAGGGTAATTAGTTGAGCGAAAGAAAGTATGAATATCAAATTTCTTTTCCTTATTGTGTTAACAGAATAACTGATGAATTTGCTCTTCACGACACAAAACCTAAATATATAAGTAATGAGGAAATATCAACAACTCCACAAAATGAAGTGATATTGTCGTTTGGAAAATTATATTTTGGATGAATGAATAACATGCTTAACAATACATCAATCAAAAGAAATAATGTTTAACAACTTACAAATTATTTAAATGATAGCTGCAAATGAATAACAGGATGATTTTCAACTCAATTTTGAAATGGTAATTTCATATATTTTTGGTGTCATAATGGTGTGAGGAAATTGATTTGGTAATAATTTAGAGTAATGTGAAGTTGGATGGACCTTTCCTTGTACTATGATAATGAGCCTTCATTATCTATGTGCATTTAAAAAAAAAAATTGTATTCATATATTTTATGATATGCATGTACATGTATTCACCATAATACAGCTAGGAATAGACTAGGTATGCATTACATGATGGACAGATAGTCACAGACTTTTTACCCATGAGAACCCGTGATGAGAATGATTGTTTACTGCTTTTTATACCACAAGTAGATATCAATTTATACTGCAGAGATCATGTGGTGTCTTTATGCACACATTATGTAGATCAGGTTACTCGGCATGTGGTTGCTGTGAAACATTGATAGGGTCTTTATCAGTATGCAAACAAGATAATATGTGAGTGGGACTGTACCACACAGCTGATGGTATATATTCTTCTTTTCCAGTCTTATTTGCAACTACACAGTTTTCTTGATTCCCCTTATACTTTTTAAAAGTACATTTGCTTTATTTATTGGGTTGAAGAAAAGTCTCCATAAGAGAAAGAAGGGTGCTACCTCAGTATTAAAAAAAATAGGATAACACCTTCCTTTATCTCAGCATATAGAACATATACTTGTCATTTCCAATTTCGAACGTCTTATCTTATAATTAGATTTGATGAAACCAGAATGTGTCTTTCTTTATGAATTTTTTTTTCATTTTTTCATTAAGCAGTACATGACATTGTGGTTGTAACATGCAATATCTCTACTTGGTGAATTTGAGATAACGTCTTAACCCTTTCAGGACAGGAATTATTTAAGGGCTAAATTGATCACATTTTGTTCTTCAAATTGGCAACCATAATATTTTTCTTTTAGTGCTACATGAATCTAATAAGGTGTAATGTCTTTGAAAACGATATACATGATTAGGAATTTTGTTGAAAAGTTTTAAAAGTTGCTAATTTTGATAAAAACAATGATTTTGAACCTCTCAATATGTTGCCAATTTAAGGATTTTAAAGCTTATTCTCATTTTTTAAATTCTTGGCATCAAACAGAATATGGTCATCCAGCAAAAATGGACATAGTTTTTGCAGAAATTTTCGCTCTTTCTACTCATGTATCTGGTATATTTTTTAGAGATCTGAATCAAAAGTTATTGAGCCAAACCACAAAATGTGGTCAATTGTCTCAAAAGGGTTAACAGAGTTTAGAAGTGAATTAATTTGCGCAATGATACTTCCACAATAACCACAAATAACCACAAATAACCACAAATAACCACAGTCTGTATTATACCCTTCTTTCTGTCAATGCAAATATTCTCAAAAAGAATGATAAAGCACTTAATAGATAATGAAAACGTGTACTTTTTAGGAGGAATATGAGAATGAGAAAGGAACTTATAAGAAAGGAAAGTGGAGGAAAACTTGGCAGAAAACTACTACACTTTGATTAATAAAAGTACAAAACAAATACTTAACACAAGGGATTTGATCTCCAGAAACTATATAGAACAGCAGCCAAAAGAAATTAAAAAAAATAAAAATAAATGGTGAGATTGAGATGAATGATTTAGGTCTGGAAAGTTGAAGACTAAAGGAGAGTTACAGTAAAATAAGGAGACCATGAAATATCTGTGAGAAACTATCATATTGCTATTTAACAAATCTGAGTCAAAGCTTCTGTCAACAAAAGAGTAAATTTACACTGCTGAAGAGAGGAAGAAACTTTAGCATCTCTTCTCTTGATGTAAGTTTCAGAATTTTGATTTTGAAGACCTTTCCTTGGAACTAAAAGTCTTTTTTTACTCATGGAACATTTTGTTTATTTTTTTTTCAGTATCCAGCATCCTGGACAAGGACTGAGAGGAGAAAAAGAAGGTCCTCCACTGTATCACCTTGATGGACCAGCTTCTCTCATCTGTATCCAAGGCAACCATTTTCTTGCCTGCTTGATGATCTAAACCAACCGGAACATATAAATAGGCCTACCAGATCAATTTCGTGCAAGATCCCTTTCACAACGGGACATTGGAAGCCTAGACCCTTTCGAACTAGAGATATCGGATTGCCTATACCATCACCACTACCACTACCAGTACAAGGATGGGGGAGTTTGCAGGGGGCAATTCGGTGGATAGATGGACCTGTCCTAATGATAGACAACTGGCTCTGAGAGCAAAGTAAGTTGCAGTACTAACTCTTGGTGGGTCCAGCAGGGACACAGAGACAT
Source organism: Heliocidaris tuberculata (assembly GCA_025618425.1). NCBI lineage: Eukaryota > Metazoa > Echinodermata > Echinoidea > Camarodonta > Echinometridae > Heliocidaris > Heliocidaris tuberculata. The sequence continues at coordinate 5,151,281 of CM046840.1, forward strand.
GGAAGCATGTGCCAACCCCCCCCCCCTGCATCAAACCCGATCTGGCATATCTTAAGTAAAAATAAAGTACATTGAAGAAATGTGCCACCCATATCCACCCAACCACAATTTCAGATCCAAAAAGGAACTTGAAAAATTGTGATAACCCTTTTTTTTATATTGGAGTTAAAAAAAAAAAAAGCACTCTAAAATGTGATGACCTGTACAGACTTATAAAGACTAGAAATGAGAGAGAAAAAAATTAGTATTGAAAGAGAGAGAAGATCTACAGGAAGGGAGCAAGAAAATGGAAAGAAATAGTCCGCTAGAGCCAGATGGTGTCGACCCTTATCCTTTTACGAAGATCAGCACCCTTCCAGCTATCAGAGGAAATGGAAGATGGAAGAGGAAAGAGGAATAATGTAAAGAAAGATTGACCAGAGAAAGAAAGAAGGCGATATGAATAGAGAAAAGAGAGAAATTACAAAAGATAAATGTTGAACATCTCACCAAGATATTAATTAACTAACCTCCTTTCTCTTTAACATTCAATTCCTTTTCAGACTTGGGACGGGTTGGTCTTTCCATACCAATTCTGCTAAAAAGTTTCAGAAGAGTGAAGGACTGAATCGAGATGAACAGGACATCATCCTAAAGGTGATAGAGAAGGCTGAGAAACTAGAGGTCTCTGAACAGGAGAGAATAGGGTAAGATAAATTGAAATGATTGATTGATAATGATTGATTGATTGAATGATTGATAATGTTTGATTGAGTGATTGAGTGATTGATTTATCAATTGATTGGTTGATTTATTGATTGATTGAATGATTGATTGATTGATTGATTGATTGATTGAATGATTGATTAAATGAATGATTGATTAAATGATTGATTGATAATGATTGATTGATTAATTGAATGATTGATTGATTGATTGAATGATTGATTTATTGATTGAGTGATTGGTTTATTTATTGATTGGAAACAGGTTGGTCTGAATCAAGATGTTAGAGAAGGTAGAGAAATTAGAGATCTCTGAACAGGAGAGAATAGGGTAAGATAAATCAAAATGATTGATGGATTTATTGATTGCTTGCTTGATTGATTGAATGAATGAATGATTTATTGAAAGATACTTTGTCTAATGGACTATAATGACACGTTCTGACTTGGTTTTGAAGCTTGGGATCTGGATCCTAGACTACTGCTCTTTCCCTCGAGTACAGTACTAGTTAGACTTGCATTCTTGTAGAGTTCTTTTTTTATAAATTGAAAAAAAAATCTTTATTATAATGCTCATACTCTTGTATTGTATCTATAGTCATATCAATCCAGGAATGAATTGTGATTTCCTTTGATACATAATGAAATCTCTGTGAGGATTACTGCATCAACAGGTCTTTTTGATAAATCGAGAATTCAGGAAATATCATTCTTACCTGTGTGACCTTTATTAATACCCCGACTTACTTCTCTCTTTGAGTGCTGTCAGTCCTATCCTGTTATTGCTACCTTTATATTGTCTGTTGAGAGCCAGAAGGGCGTTAACTCGGTATTAAAGTATAGGACTTAACACCCTTTTGCTCCAAACAGACGTTAGTTTAATTTAGCGAGGGTGGAATAAATCAAAACTCTCCACATCTTGAGCTTTCCCTGTTTCTTTTTGAGACCATTGTATTCTATAGGTTTAAGAAGAGAGAGATTAGTGCCGATGAGTTGCGTGAGTGTAGAGCCAAGCTCTCAATGAATATTTTATTGATGAACTTCAAGACATCCTGTTTTGAAGATTTGTTTGTGCAGTTTGAACTATTTTAGGGCTTTTTTCATATTTTATGAAAGAGTGGAACTTGCACCTTCTGTCAAATTCAGACCCTATAAATGTGTAGAAAATCTGATGCAAAAGTCATTGTGTAGGTGGGTGAGTGATAGAAAGATATTTTCGTTGTGACATGTTTATTTTCTTCTTTAACCCATTTAAAAAGGGTTATTGCTTATTTTCAGTACATTTAGAATTTCTGAAGAAGAAAGCAAAAGAGAGTTAAGAACTTTAAAATGATAAAAGAGACAGAATGAGAGGGAGAGAACAAGGGAAAAACATAGAGAAAGAGAGAAAAAGAAAGGGAGGAGAGATTCAGAGAGGGAGGGAAAGAGAGAGAGGGGGGGGGGGGGAGGAAATACTGAGAGAGAGAGAGAGAGAGAGAGGAAAGACAGAGAGAGAGAGAGAAGGGGAGAGGAGAGAAAGATGGTAGAGGGAGGGGGAAGAGGCGAGAGCAAGAGAGGAAGAGAGAATGAAAAAGAGATAGAGAGAAAGATAGAAAAAGAAAGAGAAAGAGAAACATGTGAGAGGGTTTCAAGTACTTGTTGGTTAGATTAAAAATGGTGTCATTTTTATTATGCCTCTAAAGTTATTAAGTTAATAAACCATTTTACTGGTAATATTTTTGTCACCCTCTACCTCAAAACAATGTTTTTCAAGTGTTAATAACTTAGTAGTTATTTATAAAAAGTTAATGAAATTTAATGAACTTATTAGATTGCAATTGATCACTATAGCAGATGGAGGAAAGATACAAGGTACAAGATACATTTTTTTCAATTGATAAAACCAAATTATGGAAACAATACATCAAAATATATTTCATATATATATATATGTAATGTCATTCACATTTTTTCCAAAACATTTTAGTTTAAAATCTTTTCTTTCTCTCCCTTTGCAGCATTTTACTTTGTGCCAAATATGGAAGCATTGTATCTTTCCTCCTACAGGCATGACAAGGGAAAGCAAAACCTTCTTTTTGTTGAACTTGTGATAAAACAGGAGTTTCCAAGAAAAAGGGTCTGTAAAATGCTCAAATTCATGAGGTTGTGATATGTAGGGGGGGGGGGGATTGAAAAAAAGAGCAAGAGATCTTTGGTTTTTAATGTAGAGCATCTTTTCAATGCACTCAAGGTGGGGGACAGGAATAGTAACAATTATTATCTGGGTGACATTTCAAGAAGAAAGCGAGAGTGATCAGAGAAAGCTGAGCAAGCTATTACCCTTTACAACATATTGCATCCATTAGTGGCTTGATTTGGTTGATTCCTCAGATGTTTCATTGATGTAGTTTGTGATATTTGTAGATGCATTGCTGCATGGGAGTGCTGGTGATGCAATCCTTTGTCATTTAAGAAATTCAGTAGAAATAAACTTTAGGGTTATATTTTGTGCTCTTTCTCTTCCTTTTAACTTTTTTTTTAAAACTTGCAATTTTTACAACAATTTTTGTGCATTGTGAAACTAGTTTGTGGTTCATAAATTTAGTCAGGAATTTATTATTAACAGGAATAAGATAATGGGTCAAGCATTGTAATATAGCTGTATCAATCTTCCAGAAAAGATGATGATGATGACGTTAGTTTCCATCCTGTTCATTTAAAGCTACTATTTAACATTTTGACTTGTTCATAAAAAAATTGAATTGCTTATTAATGTGTTTTTGAATGTTAGAAAGTTATGCCTGCAGGTTCTAAGAAAATGATTAGTGTTTAGTTTGGGAGAATCGATGCTTGTTTTCAATAAGATCATACAGTACAAATAATTTTGCAATCGTAGACATCACAATAACTTTAGGAGTAGATTTAGAGAAATATTCCATGAGATTATCAACAGCCACATTTAAAGATAAAGTTGAGTGCTGGTCATGCGATTTCTTTGTGAAAGAAAGTGTTTCAAATTTTGGGAAAGGTCGATCATGTCTACACAAGAATTGGTGTATATTGTTCGGTTTTGGAATCATCAAAATGATAAGAAATTGACAGAATGTTGCTTGAAAGCACATGTCATGCACTGCATGCAGAAATGGGTGTATTGGATTGTATTGGATTGCACACACATGAATGTTTGGCCCGAACACTTCAGCTATTTCTCGTCATATTTCAGATATGAGGGCATTTGAAGAGCAATCCTTTTCAGGAGACATTTCTACTATGATGTTCTTTGAAACGGACATGAAAAGAATGAGAAAGCTCACAAATTATTTTTGCCCTTTACCAGAACGCAACCTTCTCATTAATCTTTCTTCTGCTGACCTTTCAGAAATGCATTTCACCATGTATTTTTCAAAAGTTAAAGTAGTACCCTTAAAATGAATTTGCAAAGAAGTCCCACTAGCAACAAAAGTAAACAATAAAATGGCATGAAAACATCCATGATTGATTATGCATTATTTATTAATTGATGGAAAGTTTTTAATCAGTACGGCACCATCAAGGTTATAAACATGCATAAAAAATGACATTTCATGAGACAGATTTTCAATCGCAGTGATTGTTTTTTTCAAGTTCATCTTATAAGTACTAAAATTGATTCGTGAATAACTTCACAATTCATGAACCTGTTTTGAATTTCAAGGAGAATGACAGGCTTCTCTTTGTTAACATTTTTAGATGCAATATCAAAATTTGGGGCAGTTAAAATCGCCTGTGGCATCAAAAGGGTTAATATGTTAAGAGAGAGAGGAAGCCCCAAGGTAGAGATGGAACGAGGAGTCAGAATGATGCTAAAAGCTTTTCCTCTCAAACATCAATCTTCTCAAGTTGTTTTGGGTTCTCTCCTAGATCTGTCCTCGTGATTTGACTGTTCATATTTCACAGTCATGTGAGTACTTAGAATAAATCCATTTTCAGGAGTTATGATTGCCTTACATAATTCATCTAATAGGATGTTATGGAAACCTTGAATTTTGTTTTAAAGCTGACATTTAAATGCCAGTCATCTTTCAAGTATACAGTTCTCAATTAACTTTTACAAAGTACGCTCTGTAACAAAACAAAATCACTCTTTCATGAGCCGGTCACCGTTGCATAAAGTAGATTGCAAACACGTTTGGGATTATGTCTAGACATAAAGCACTGGTTGTTTATAAAGGTCAAACTTTTGTCTTAACCTTTGAAATATTATGCCTTAATCTTTCATGTAGGAAACAGGTGAATATGTGATTCAAACACAGCAAAAACTGTGGTGTTAATGGGTGTACATAGAGGACCACACCACGCGTTTTACACCGGTGTTAAATTTGTGGTGTTAGTTCAACACCCAGTTGTGTTATTCTAACACGTTTGGTTGTTATTTTAACACCCTTTGGTGTTATGTTCCAACTCTATATTTCATAGGGTGTAATTCTAACACCTGAGGGTGTGGTCCTCTATTAACACCGACTGGTGTCAGTTTTAACACCCCAGTTTTTACAGTGAACTAACCAATGTGCTAAACATATTTAGATATTCATCAGCCGTTTGTGTGGGATGTAGATATAGAAGCTTGTTATATTTTTGGAATGAAACACAAATAAAGCACTTACGGTCAATTGTTCTTTAAATTTTCCATGGGGAGAATCTCTGCCTCTTACGGTTTTTAACTTTTAAAGCTGTCAGTCTGATGTTGAGAGCAGTGCCTCAGGTAATGACAGCACAGACGTGTTTTAAGAGGGGAAACATTTACTTTAGAGGGGCCGAAGAGGACTGAGTCTCGACAAACATAATCCTTGCACACAGTTGATGTGGAATCTAAGCAGCAACCTTTCATTGGACCCCATCGAATGGCTTGTAAATTTCATCCCCTTTCAGATGGAATTTATCCAATTTATTTTTCAGCATTTATATAGATATATGACACATGTAGTTGATTAGGGAAGGCAACTGATAGACACCCCTTTGATGTCATGTTTCAAAACTGTGTTTTAAAAGCTGTTTTGTCTTTTCTGTAAATTTCCTCTTTAGATATTATTTAGTTTAACTACATGTAGATACATCTTAAAGAGAAGAAAAAAATTCTTATACATAACATTGGAAGAATTATGTAGTTAAATACATGTATGTGATTATTCTGTCACTTTTATATGTTAGGAAGAACGTACGACTGATTCAAATAGATTAAATTTTCAATATTGCAGCAAGTAGAAAACCTGAATTTTATTTATATATCCAAGGAGCTTAGATCAACAGTTATCTGAGAATTTTTCAAGGATTTTTTTTTTCCTTGTGGGCCATCCTTTGATGGCTTCATATCTTCCTTAGATTTCATGGTCCGAGTGTTGATCTGATAGTTGTCCCTGTGATATTTGCTCCTGGCTTTATTTTATTGAAAAATGTAGGGTTAGGGTTAGGATTGCAATTAGGTTTTAGGTCGGGTGTAGTGTTAGGGTTTGGTGTAGTGTTGAAATCAAGGAACCTTCAGGTGTTACACCTTCTGTATGTAGTGAACACCCTGGCATTGAAGACTGCCCTTGCCTTTAAATGACACTATGGAGGAGGCATAAATAACGTCCTTGAGCCATGCAAACATTGGCCCATGAAACTCTATCTCCTTGCTGTACAGCATTGTTTGTCCATGTTCCTGGGGTTGGACCACTGACATATGCTTAGAAGGGACTTATTAATATGCGATTCTGTTTGCCTTCTACATCTACAGATGAATTCTGATTCCTGTCACGTTTCTGTTGAACCACTATCCCAGTACTTTCATGCTGCATCTAAGTTGAAAAAAATACCTTGAAACTCGATCTCTCTAGTTGTACAACATTGTTTGTCCATGTTCTTAGGGTTGGACCAGGGGGAAGACATATTCTTGGAAGGAAGTAATTTACATTACATGTATCCTCCAGTCTGAATGCCATCTTCATGTAGATTGTTGAGATCCAGTAGGGCATTGACTATGTGTAAAGATGTATGTCTTCCTGGCTCTCAGGAGACAATGCTATTATATATGTACAGGTATTGACAAGGGCAGATCCAGGATTTTGTAAAAGTGGTGGAGGGGAAATCTCAGAAAATTTTCTGACAAGCAACAACAACAACAACAAAAATGAAGGTTATCAGATTTTAGGGTCAGGTCTGAGGTTTTTTTTCCCCATGTAAAACTGATCACATCTAAGAGATTTTAATATAATTGATGATTATAAGAAGATGATAGCCTTACTATAAGCTGGGATTGGCCCAAAATATCAAGGAAAAAAAAAAAGTTTTGATAAAAATTATGTACTCAATTCCCTGATGCTTGGTAACATATGAGACACGCTAAAGATTATATAGTGCACCTTGGCCTGGCCTCATTATTTCTCATAATTATCAGCCTCACATCATCGTGCTCATCGACGGGAAGAGTGATCAAGAGGAGCCGGCACTACACCTGTCTTTTCTACTCTCCACTGGTCCTTGGAGTTTGATTTTCAGAGGAATTTATGATAAGAGAGTACTTGTCAGTAATCTGTTCAGTCATTATAATGTAACTAAATCCTTATATGGAGATGGCAAAATGTGTATGGATTTCATTATAATGAATTATTTGGCTTTGGTCCATTACTGGAACAAACATTGGACTGCTACAGTCATCTTTTATGCTATATTATGTTATAATATAATATAGTCTGAACAATGTGGCATCCTAGGATTTCGATCCACAGGGAATAAAGAGTTAAATGTAGCCAGCCTCAATGTCCGTTCTCCGTATTCATTTATTAAGAATTTTTTTAGAACGTGGGGGGATGGATTGGGAAGAGAGGATGTCCCAATCTGCTAAATCTTTTGTAATTCGCCCAAACACCTGCAAATCTGGTTCTAAATTAATGTTTACCACATTTCAGTCTGATGATGTCAGAGAAACGCTCCTACAGAAGTGTGATCATGTTTCCCTTCTATTTTTTGGTTCTGTTAACCCGATGACTACTGAATTCTCTCATCCCCCAAATTTATATATATATATACAGTGTGTCCCAGAAAAAACGAAACCGAGATGTATCGATGAATTATTATATTTTAATCATAATTATGATCAATAATCAATACATATTTTTAAAGCTTAGTCCCTCTTCTTTCATCACGTACTACTTCTATGACACATGCTTCACGCATGAGTGAATGAGAACAATATGAAACAGGGCTTCCAAAAAGTCCACTGCACAACGATACCTAGAATTCCAAGTAATATATTAGAAAACATATTTATCATTGCAATATGAAATTAATACTCCTTAATAGATAATTTTCTTCTCTTTAATTTGACACCTCAATGGATAAAAATGAGCCAGGAATGAGTAAGTTCTGTTTGTTTAAAGTGATGCTTGCATTTCCATAATGAATGAATTCGTTTGTACTCGCTGCCTGCCATAGCAGTGAACAAAGAAGACAAAAGACTGCATGCGTGGTTGATCGTCAACAAAATGGAGTGGTCAGTATAAAACGTCTCCAAAATGATAAACGCTCATTGATCATGAAGAAGGTCTTCATTTATGAATGACATTCATGGAAAATAAAGTTATTTTGTACTGAGAGTGTTGACGGGTATGCCGAGTTTACGACTTATTAATTAGATAAACAAACAGCCATAACATCAACACACACACTCACACACACCTACAAATATACGGAGGGAGAGAATGGAAGTGTACATGAGGGATGAAGAGTTTTTAGTGTTCCGAGTGGTGTAGGGGATGGAAGTGGAAATGAGTGAGGGAGGGATAGCTGGTTTGATCATGCAAGTTAAACGATTATGCAGTGGTGTTTGCTTAAATCTAACTAAAGATCATTGGACCATACACAAACATCCTCTCTCTCTCTCTAACACACATCCACACACGCACAACCACACCCACACACACACACACACTCCACACATAAAGTGGGAGAGGAAAAGAGAGGGGGAACTTGGGGGAGTGTAGGGTTTGAGGTTCCGGGAAAGATTGGCATGATGGGGGGGGGGGGGGAGGTGGTGGTAATAATAGGCAATGAGGATGAGGAGGGTGGGATAGTATTGGTTTCTACTCGAAAGCTTTTAGACCATCCATGACTTTCTCCGCATCCATTCATGCGGAAAACCGATGCGGAGTTATGGAACAAAGGATTTTTAAAGATCATCGAAATGCAATCAATATTTAAATTCTAGTTATCTCTGTCATCCGTTGGTCATTTTTCAAGATTAAGGTGTCAAACGAAAGGGCGGAAAATGAATTTTTTAGACATGTGATTATCTTTTTAAAATTCAAACATCGTTGGCCAAATGAATTTTTGACATCCCAACTTCACATTGTTATTATTCACTCATGCGTGAAATATGTAACATATGAGTGGTATCGCAGGAAAGAAGAGACTCTAAGCTTTACAAATATGTGCCACTTATTAATCATAATTGTGATAAAGATATGATTATGCATCGATCAATCTCGGTTTCGTTTTTTCTGGGACACACTGTATAAATTTAAAAAAATAAATGAAATAAAATAAAGGGGGATTTTAACGTTTTAAGTTTGTTTTTATTTTAAAGAAAAATTGAATTGATTTGAAATCTAAATTAGTTTTTGCCTCTGGATTTCTTATTTACTGTATGCTAGAAGAACAACTTTAGAGCAGCTTAGAAATAAGAATATCATGCTTAAATGATCAATTATAACCACAGCATCTGGCAAATCACTTATTATGGATAACCAGAACTGTACGGACTTTATTACAGTAATTAGGCCACATAATGAATTGTCTATTGAACTGCGGCTCAGTGCTTTGTTAAATAATAGATACCCCAATTAGTTTTAGTAGGCTAATGAAGCAAATGACCTCAACATATTTTGCAAGAAGAATATATTCAGAACCATCACATGTTACATCCGCTAAGAGCCAGATTTGAATGAATTCATTGTTGTGAATACATTTAATGCCTTTTAGGCTTTTAGAAATTTTGTATCTGTAAATTTGTCATTGATATACCCTTTTTGTCTCAGTATTAAGGTGATCATGCAAATATACAGAAAAGATAGAATGTCAGATGTAAGAATACATTCATGATAAACAAAAGTTGTTTGCAAGTTAATGATAGGCTGATGTAATAAAACCCCTATATGTTGACAATAGACATTCATAAATCATTGAAAGCTAAAGAAATTTGGATGCAAATATACTGAAGAAAAATGAAATGTTAGAATACATTCATAATAAAAAGATTCTTAGAAAGTTAGTGCTGTGCTGATGTAATAAGCTTCTGTATCTCAACAGCAGACATTCATAAATCATTGAAAGCTAAATGTGATCTTCTGCTGATGTGGAAACACTTCTGGTTTTGACTGGGAATGCACGTCTCACCCGTACTCATTTTGCATTGCAATAAGATGTAGAATGGAACATATGATTATAATCTCATTTATGACCTGCGTGAATAGTGCTGGAGTGTAAGGACTTGTACATGTAACTGTTCTTTCCCTGTTTCCACACTTGTTATGTACTTGCATGATGTCTTCTTCAATCTTTGACAAAGTAAATAACGATCCATTCGAGCATGTAGATAGCATTCAAATCATTGCATCCTGTTATTGCTGATTTATGTCTGATGATCTCATTGATGTGTGTATACAGGTATACAAATAAATTAAATCAAATTAAATCAAATTTGTGAAAAGCTTTACTAAAGCCTGCACTTGTATACCAATGTGAGGATTAATTCACCTATTGCATGTCCCATAATCTCTGAAGCAGCTTCATAGTGTTTGACCATAGATTTTCATTTTAAACAACAGTAAAAACCCATTATTGCTTTTCTGAGCTTCATTAAAATTTCTTCAAAGAAATCTCCATGAAACGGGAAAAGAAGGCAAAATTATGTTTTATATGCCAAATGATAATCATTTGGAAACTTTGCAAAAGGTTTGCGTGTGTGTGTGTGTGTGTGTTTGTGTTATACATGTAAAACTAAATTCATGCTCATTGCGACCCTGAGTTGAAGATATTCAAAAAGTGATAACTGATTAAATCTGATGTGAAAATTCTTTTTTTTTAAATTCATATATTTCTTCTTGGAATTCAGCATATTTATAAAAACAAATTCATTGTCTTTCCTTGAGGCAAGTCATTATCTCAATGCCTGAGATGTGACAGTCACACATCTAATAGCTTTCCAATCCTTGAGTCTTAATTTCAACTCTTTGAGTTTTTTATTTTTTCAGGGAGCAGGAGATGAGAAAAACATGTTTTGCCACAAGGAGATTTAATTTGGTCATTAAAATAGCTCAAGTGGCCGTTAGGGTTGTTTTTGTTGAGCTGATATCCTCATCACTTGGAGGGAAACACAGAAGATATATTTCTTTCAGGTTGATATATATTAGGTCCTACCTAATGTGTCTCTTGCGTCATCCCCTGTCAAAATGATACAGAGGTACTATTATTGCATTGTATAAGGTTACAGGCTTAAGGTAACAAAGCTACTGAACCATTTTGATAAGTTCAAAAGATACAGTTTGTCAGATTTTTAAAATATTTCAGTTGATGAGTAACAAGGTGACTCAAATCACTATTGACAAAAATATGATTTCTTCTGAAGTTGAGTTTTTATAAATTTTCAAGATTTTAGGTTGTCATATTTTTTATATTTTTATATTTTTACCAATATCAAGAGATTTGAAATTCCTAACAACCACAATATTTTTTTTTCTTCTGAAATGCCATTAAATGTTATATTGAAATATTAGGCTCAAAATGATTTGTACCACCTGGATGCAAAGCATATAAAATGGCCTTTGTTTTTCTCTATTTTAGTGGCTTCTGGATAATTTATGCATAGTGCAAGGATTTTATTTGATTAATTTCTTTTTTTGTAAAGGTGTTTCTTTCCAAATGGTAAGAATAAGCTCAAACTGTAGCCCATTGCATGTGTACATCAAAGTGATTTGTTGCTACTGCACAGGGCATGAATTGATCCAATTTATGCCCCCGAGAAAATCCTGTTCTTGGAATACATAATCTTCCTGTTGCAAGCTAAATGTTGAGTTGAAGGGCAAGATTTCTAAGAAGTAGTCATATATGTACATGTATCTCCAAGCTCTGAAATTTGATCTACATAATTATAACTACATGTATCTTTGATTTCAGTCCCAAGTTTCCATCCCAAGTATCCACACATGCTCTTGAGTAGTCAAAGTGTGTGATTTGTTTACAAATTGTGTATTTTTCAAATGCTATGTTCTGGTCTGAATAATACAATAATTATGATGCTACCCATTAAAAATAATGGACAATTGAGAATGGCTTTTTGACAATGTCTCTCCTGTAATGTTTCTTCCATGTAGTTTTTATGCTTCCATACCTGATGTCTCTGGAGTCATTGTGATGATGCCGGCCAGACCATTTCATTAATTTTTCATTTCCAGACAATCTGTTGAACGATTGTGACATTTTAGTCAGAGGAGAGCTTGCAAATACCGGGTACCTTATCTCAGTCCCCTCCTGTGCATTTAGAAGATCATGTATCATGTCATATGTTGTAGTAATGAAGATGAAAGATGAGACAAATGAAGTTTGGCAGAATGGGAGAGAGAAAATGAGAGCAAGAGAGAGACAGAGAAAGGGATACTGTAGCAAGAGAGATAGCAAGACAGAGAGTAAAGCAAGACAGAGAGAAAGAGAGAAAGAGAGAGAAAGCTAGAGTATGAGAGAAGGAAAGGGAAATACTTGTACCAACATGAGTGGAAGAGAAATGATGAATATGGAGAGAATGAGACAGACAGAAGGGTTGCTACAATCAACAGAGAATTAGAAGATTAATATCTTACAAGGTGGAAGTTAGAGTGACAATTTTTTTAAAAAATTGAATTTATTTCCACATCTCCATTAAAAAAAAAGATTATAAAACATATCAAATGTATGTACAAACAATAATATAGTACAAACAAACAAGAAAAAAAGAAATGTAAATGTGGTGGGATCATGAAAGGTTGGTAAAAAAAAAATAACTTGTAAACATGATCCAGTTTTACATGAAAACAAAAATATATATCATAAGTAAAGAAAAATACAATAGAAAAAACATATTTTGCACAGGGAATTGTAAATAAGTTTTTTGAAAATTCATAATATTTATAACAGTGTATTCTTTAGCAATAGATACTCCTTAAACTTGCGTTTGAGTGTGTTTAGAGATTTAGTGTCCTTAATATGTTGAGGTACACGTATATTATTCCATAAAAGGGGTCCTACTCCTTTGCATGTTATTATTGATCTAGAAAAGGAAGTACAACAATAATCAACCCAATAGTCAATGCAAGAGACAGAGAGAAAGAGAGAGAAAGGGGGGGGGGGGGGGAGAGAGAAGGGGGGGGGGGGGGGGGGGGGAGAGGAGAGAGAGAGAGAAAAAAAAAAGAGTGGGGGGAGAGAGACGGGAGAGAGAGAGAGTGGATGTTATATTTCTGAGATATTAACCCTTCATATTATCAAAGCTGATTCACCATCTGAAGTCATCATATGAAATCACTTCATTATAAACCTCTTTCTTATCATGAGCACTGTTGTTTCACCTCTTGAGAGCAAGAAGGGCCAAATCATATTATTTAGCAAAGAGTTTACTCTTTGCTGACACTTTTAGCATGCAGTATAAGAATATTACTTAGTGCTGCATTAATGACCTATTTCATGACCGTTATCATACCATTGGGAGCCAGAAGACTGTTAACTCATGTCCTGTTGCTTAGAGTTTTCTCTTATTACTCTTTTAGTAGTCAATATAAGTATGACATTTCGTCTGTTTGGAGCCAGAGGTCCCATCCAAACAGACATTTTATAATTACCCTCTCTCATGACTATTATTGTACTGTCTGTTGAGAGCTGGGAGGTTGTTCAATCGTATCATTTTGCATAGGGTTAAAAACTTTCTGGCTCTCAGCTGTTGATGCTACCTTGCCTCTTGTCTATTGAAGATCCTCCGGTGGGAGCCAGAAGGGTGTTAACTCCAATACTTGGACACAGAATCAACGCCCTTTTGGCTCTCAGCCATCGATACTCCCTCACCTTGTGTCTATTGAAGAAATGACGAGCTTGAGCTCACTTCCGATATTTCACATCCCTGGCTGACAGATCATGTTCTGTCCCATTGGACTAAGGAGAAGGAGAGGTGATATTAAGTGCTCTCAATATTGCTACATAATACTGCTGTATGACATAGAAGGACATTGTGAGAAAGACTGAGGAAAAAAATGAGTGTCTCTTGAGAGCCAAAGGGCGTTAACTCCGTGGAAAAGTATACGAGTTAACGCCCTTCTAGCTCTCAGCAGATGATATATAGGGAGAAAATGTAGCTAGGGAAAATATGAGACTGAAGTAGAAGCAGTGGAATTGAATATTCAGAAAGTGAAGGGGTATCTCAAAGATGAAAGGAAGAAGATGAAACTAATTGAAATAAAATGTGTAAGAGATTTGTAGAGAAACAGAGGAAGAGAGAAAGAGAGAAAGAGAGAAAGAGAGAGAGAGAGAGAGAAAGAGAAAGAGAGGAAGGGGGTGGTGGTGGAAGAAGGGAGGAGAGGAGAAAGGAGCTACAGTACTACACAGGAAAGATGATTAGAAATTGGAGGAAGAGACACCAACAGGGAGTAACCATACATCACTTTTTTAATCAATTCCAATTTCATCCGTCATCAACAACTGATGGGAATGCTGCCCATAGTCATGAAACTACTTCTGTAATGTTGTAGAGGAAAGTAAGTGTTCTAGTTCTAGGAAAGTCCCTCCTCCTTAACCCCTTCAGTGCTGTATGCAGTTTAAACAACCAAAAATTTAGTGGACAAAGAAAATCTGTCTTTCCTCTTGATACATGTAATTGATAAAAAATGCAAGTTAAGGAATTGTAATGCGAGATGGTGCTCTGACCTACCGTTTGTTGTGGCCATCTTGCCTTCAGCCCTGACCAAACACTAAATATAACCCTATTCTTAACCCTAGCCCTAACGTTTTCTTTTGGTTTTGCTCTTTCTTCTCATGTATTGTGTGTGATTCATAGATCTCCGCATCAAAAGGTAATTAAAGTAAAAAGACCACTGAAAAGGTGACACTGAACTGCTGTGGGTTAAATTGTCTCGAATTTCTTACATTTCAGTCCTGACCTTGCATAGTTATTGACTTGCTTTTGAGAGAAGATGTTGATGATGGATGAAGATTAATTAAAAGCTCTTAGCAGTCTTGCCCCTATTCCCTAGGAAATCCAGTTAAAGGTCATGTCTCGGTGCATAGCTTTCTGTTCGACCAATTACAACAATTTGCACTTTCCAATAACATACATTTCAGCTCGGGCTAATAAGTTGATGATAAGAGAGATGATTGATGTTGACTTTTGTTTAGTTTGATAGTATCCCAATTTACAGATAATTTGTTACATATCTCTAGTGCCCATATCTTCTAGCTATTAAAGGGAGCCACCGCTCGATATCCATGTACGTTCAATTTCATTCACTTGCCCCTACTGCAAGGGCGTGCATAACAACAATCTTGGAGCAGCGAACAAAATTGCCGTCGAGGGTGGGGTAGTTTGTCAGTTGGGTTGTTCAGATCGTCTTTCTTCGGTCGAATGCGTATCACTGCAATTGCGTGCTCGTTTACCGAAGATGTACGGAGATTCCTGAATATTACCCGAGCCAGGCCAAGCTCCAAAACACCACGATTGGCGACTTTTCGGTCCCTTTAAGATATGTATCTTAATTTTTCATTTGTCAAATTGTCCAGGGCTTAAACAGTTTTTGTCACTTGATAATGTCACATTATTTACAATTATTGTGATATTTTTTGAGAGATTAAAGGGAAACAAAATGGAAGGGAGAAAGAGAGGGGGAGGGAGAGAGAGAGAAAGCAAGAGAGAGAGAGAGAGAGAGCAATTAGGCCAAAAATATTGTCTAATGATGGCTTATTCAGATCAATGGAAAATAGTTATGAAAATAGATATGATATTAACGATTACTTATATTTCTTACTATCCTCTCCTTGTTCAATAATGACTAACAATCAAGAGACAAAACTTTTAGTGAATACAGGGGAGCGTTTCATCAAGCGTTTTGTCAGTGATTTCTACCGACAAATTTGCTCTCAGCCAATCAGATGCGAGGATTTCAGTAGCTTATAACAGCTGTCGGTTAAAATCACTGACAAAACGCTTGATGAAACGCTCCCCAGGTTACAGCTTAAAGAGAAGGTGGAGTTCTGGGAAAGGTGAAAAGTAATTGTGAGCTTTCTCATTCTTTTTAGGTCAATTTGGAAGAATACCATAGTAGAAATGTCCCCTGAAAAGGATTGCTCTTCAAATGCCCTCATATTCAAAATATGACCCCCAAAAGCTGAAGTTTGCAGTGCATGTGCTTTTCAGCGTGATTCGGTCAATTTCGGTCAAACCTCACAATATACACCAATTCTTATGTAGACATGATCAACCTTTCCCAATTGCTTTGAGACAGTTTCTTTCACAATGTATTTGCATGGCCCTCTTGCATAAAAAGTTGCGATTAAACGCAACTCAAAAAATTAAACGCAACTTGATTTTCAACCAATCAGGATGGAGTATTTGGGACTTGCGTTTAATTTTTTGAGTTGCGATTAAATGCAACTTTTTATGCAAGAGGGCCCAGAAGTCAACTTTATCTTTAAAGATATCTCATGCTAGTGCTCTGAATTGGATGTCATATCATCTCTGTCAATAATTGATATCATTATGCACATTCTAATGGGAAATGAGTTATCCGTCGACTACATGCAGAAATTGAGCTGGGTTGAAGTCAGGATGTCCGTAATGTTCCCATCTGTGTACTATATTACCTTATATTGGCAGGAGTTCTTTGCACTTTCTCAGATTCATTAACAATGGGGGCAGGCTTCAACAGGGATTAAATGTTCGTGAAGGACGTTTTGTGAAGCAGCTTTGTTATTATGAGCCCCTCTTGTATGTTATCCTTTCCCTGGGCAGGGCTCATCGGTCACATGGGAAAAGTACATTCTTGGAAGCTGTTTGATTTGGTCCAGGATGTGTTCCTTCTTTATAGGTCAGGCATGTTGCTCATTTAATGCACTAGCTGGTGGATGTAAGAGGAGAGCACAAGCCTGTGGTCCTTTTAAAGTGACAGTAACCTGAATCTTCTAAATAGCGCCATCCTTCAACAGGATTTGATAAGTGTCTGTGCCTCTCATTTTCCCATCATGCCCCATTCTAGTTTGTATAAGCTTAGAATGTACCTGCCCACAAATTTTCCACAATGCAAAGTCAAAAATAATAGTTTGAAATATAAAATTTGTTTATTATCCAAACCAGCTGTTTGTCAAAATTCAAGATAAAATTCAATTAATTTTAAAATTAAAATCTTTGATTTAGCAATCACTGTAAGATGATGCTATTCAAGTTCTACCAGTTTAATGCTACTTTAAAGGGAAAGTCCATCTAATATTACTTTGGTTTTAAAAGTAGCAGAAACTTAGAGAAACAGATCAATGAAATTTTGACAGAAAATAAGAAAGTTATGACTTTTTGAAGTTGTAATCAATCAAACACAAATCGTCAACTCTGTGACGTATCATGCGAGCTCCTCTCCCATTTGCCCTGTATTGAAAAATTCATAAATTTCCGTTTTCTCTGTATAAAAGAAAATATTTTATCATACATACACCCTAGATAATTATAATCATTTCACTTATGCTATTACATAAAACCTGTATGATATAAATCTGTTTCCTCATCAAAGACAAAAAGAAAATTTATGAATTTTTTGTGTAGGGAGCACAAGGATACATGATTCGTGGTTAACCCTTTCATGACAGGAATTATTTAAAGGCTAAATTGATCACATTTTGTTCTTCAAATTGACAACAATACTATTTTTCTTTTAGTGCTACATGGTTCTAACAAAATGCAATGTCTTTGAAAACAATATACATCATTAGAAACTTAGTCGAAAAGGTGAAAAAATTGCCAATTTTGATAAAAAATAGTGATTTTGAACCTCTCAATGGTGTTGCCAATTTAAGGATTATGAAGCTTATTATCCTTTTTGAAATTCCTGGCATCAAACGCAATATGGTCATGCAACAAAAATGGACACAATGTGTGTAGAAATTTTTGCTTTTTCTACTCCTACATCTGGTATATTTTTTAGAGCTCTGATTCAAAAGTTATTGAGCCAAACCACAAAATGTGGTCAATTGTCTTGAAAGGGTTAATGTACATATCCTTATTAAAAATCTTGTTTGTTCCTGTATACTGGAAGGTGCACTTCATAATATATTGATCACACAGAGACATGTATTCATCTAAATGTCAGGGACTTTGTCCACTCTTTATTTATTGAAATATCTCACCATTATGAGTCCAGAAAAGCAGAAGTAATAATCATTGATCGAGTATGCGTAGATCAGAAGTACCCTTAGCACATGCATGCACTCTCTGTATTAAGATAACCAATGGAAGCAAACAGCGGGTGAGAGTCTGTTCTTAAAAAAATCAAATTGTTAGTATTTTTTGCATTTTTGAAGTCAACTCAGAAAACATATGAATACCAAAATGCAAAGATCCATTTAAACAACAATAAATGGACCATTTTCCAATATTTGTGAAGTAGGGTTTGTTAGTTTATGTTTTGAAAGTTCAAAGTTCAATTTGAACAAAAAAAAATAATGTGATAAGGTGATGTTCACCTTATATCAGTTATGACATTACAAATACTCAGTGAGATACCAGATGGTCCACCAAGATTCAACATAGATGTAGAAGTACAGTTAACCACTTTACTTTTTTAACTCAAAATGTTCAAAAGTACTTTCAAATTATAGTCTGGGTTATTTTTTAAAAACGGATTTGGATACTGCACTTACATGTATACGTGCCAGTATTGTAGGTCTGTCTGTGTATTGCTTGTATTACTTTGACTTGTTGATTTTGGATATGGATTTTGACACTACTTATTTTGTCCATACTGTCAACTATATAACAAATTTTTAGAATTTATGAATGTGCTTTAATGATTCATTGATCTTGTAACATGCATTTAGTCATGCTAAAGTTTTTCTTGGAATGGAGCTACTTCGTTGTATTCCTCACTCTGTGTTCTTTTTGTTTAAATATTGATAAAATAATACAACTCATTTCATCATCGTTAGGAAGTAATTTTCGCAGGCCTAATTTTAATGCATTCCCTAGAGAAAAATTATGACGGAACTTGCAGACTTGCCCTTTAACATTTAGCCTGATGCAGCTGCAAGACTGCTATCATCGTGTTCTTCTTGTGGCAGGAAAGGCCTGTTTTGCCAGCATCGCCAGGCTCTGGCATTATGTTTTATCATCACGTACGTATACCTGGTCGGGCTCTCCCAAGTACCTGCCCATACGAAGCGCCCTCTGAATTCAAATTTATTCGTTTGCTAGAATCCTCTGATTTCATGTTATGCAGAGAGTGAAGTAGACTTGGAAAGTGTCTGTGGATGGGCAGGGTAGGACATGTCTACGATCTCAAATTTATTCAAATTTCAAATTTATTCGTTTGCTAGAATCCTCTGATTTCATCTTATGCAGAGAGTGAAGTAGACTTGGAAAGTGTCTATGGATGGGCAGGGTAGGACATTTCTACGATCTCACAATGAATAAAACTCCAGAAATACAAACATGTATTTGAAAGTCTGTAATCTGTATCACTTGGGCATCACACTATTTCTTTTTTGTGCATGTTTAAGGAAGAATTCATCCACAAGTGAGATCGTCATTAGGATAATGTCAGGTTAGATTTGCCGTTGTACACTAGATAACATTGAACATAATTATGGTTTGAAATCATTCCCTGATAAGATGCAGTAATGTGGATTAGGAACGTAAGGGTTAAGAGCTTGTCTTTCTGTGTCTGTGGCACCTGAAAAGAGTGCAGCGAATTAGACCACCTCACTCGACGATCAATAATCCTCTTTTGAAAGCAGAACAAATTGGAGGACATGTCTCTTCTTTCCCTCCCACTCTGCGACAGCTATCCAAGTGAGAAGTGCATATTTCCTTTCTTTCATGAGTTAAACATTAAAAATAGGCTTACATGTACTTGTATTTACAAGTACACTCTTGATATATCATTAAAAATCAAATTATTGGGAATTTATTTGTAAATTAATATTGAGATAATTATTACTTTTCTGTAAGTGTTACACTACGTTGTATTGCGAAACTGAGAAAACAAGATAAAATCTTCTTTCCCAGTAATATTTTCTTCAACATCTGAAATATATTTGTTTTTTTGAAGCAGTCTGTATTAGACCTTCAGAAATATTGCATATTACCTGCAAATGCCATACTTCACATAAATGTCAGTGCTGGTGATATTTATTTCAAATTTCAAAAATGTTTTTCTGTTAAGCGCATATAGATAACAACATGTGATGCACTATATAAGCTCAGTATTATTATTGTTATCATTAATTTACCACAGAACTGCTAATAGATTATCTGCCTTCTTATACTTCCTGAGTAATTGTTCATAAAATAGAATATAAAACAAGTGGCTTACATGAAAGGAATATTGAAATTCACTTGAGCTGCAAGTCACGTTGGAACTATATTGGATTGATTAAACGCAAAATACGATCAGACTTAAAATGCTGTGTAGCAGTCTGGTCTAGCGCTTCGGCAATTAAGGAACTTGGTAAAGATAATTGATTACAGGAGACATCAATCTTGGTTGTATGAGGTAATTGAAGGAAACATCAAAGGTGAGCTATATGAGGAGAACTTTGAAGTCTGTTCTCTAAAGTTTTCCTGTGAGAAAGGACAAGTGCGTACATGTACATATCTTTATGTCAGAATAGCCTTTTTTTTCTATAAATCATTCTGCTTTGAATGATAGTCATGCACCACTTGGTTATTTAAATAAATTCAAGTGTATAGCTTGATTACTTAGTACTGAATATATCTGTAGGTGTTTGTAAGGATATCTAGTTATAGACATGGATATGTCACCAGATTTTGAATCACAAGGTATGTGATTCGAGTCTCTGGCACATCATGTCCTTTGTCAAGACATGAATCAGCATTTGCCACGCTCTACCCAGGTGAGCAAAATAGGTACTGGCAGGAAGAAACTCCCTGGATGCCACATCTTATCAGGGCAATAGGGCTGTAGCCGGGTAGTAATTTCAAAATAATTTGGGAATGCATAGGGATGTCATGTATGATATATACAAGAATAGAAGATTATTATTAGATTGTTGAATTATATAGTTGAATTTGTTCTTCACAGGAACCCCTTAGAAAAACAGGTGCATTTGTTCTTCTTTTCATTACTGAAATAATAACAAACTGCCAAGCAAGCAAGAAAACAAAAACACAAACAAAAACAAAGAAACAAACAAGTGAAAAAAAACCCAACAATATTTGAAGGCAAAGTTGATGCCTTTTGAGTAGAAACTCCGAAGCTCAGTTGAGACGTGGGATAGTTGACAGGCATTGGATGCTTGAAAGTAACCTCTTCAATTCCATTGGCAGGGCCTGTAGGACTGAGAGATGTGACCGCACTACATTCAACACACTATCATTCAGCCTTGCACCCGTAAAACGTCAAATCCAGAATTAATGCACCGGCATTAAACAAATTGGATTAGAATTAGGAGGCCATGGGATAGGGTGTGCTAGCTGTAGAGGATTGATTCCATGGTTTGAAGAAAAACACCTCATTGATATCATAATATGGAGCTAAAGCTCTCCATTTGATGTAATGTATACAGTGTATATCTTAACCAATAACTGTATTACATGAAAAAAAATTGCCATGTAATAGGAAGAAAGAGAAAGCCTCCCCCCCCCCTCTCTCTCTCTCTCTCATGTTTTATTCCAGATTCAATCAACCTAAGCCCTTATAACGTTTCTTTCATTAGAACTAGAACTCACCAGAGTTGCAATGAGATAAGTACTTTGAAATCTAAAAAAAAAAAGATGTCTTGTAAGGAAGAACATTAAGACGTGGAACTTTGCTTTAGGTCTTCATATCCTTAATTGTGTGATTAAGGCTTAGATTGAAATGTAAAAATGGATCAGGATATGTTGTGAGAAATTCAGATTTAAGTGACATTTTTCGCCCTTTGTTTAAATTTCTGAACTCAAGTGATTGGTGTTGGATCATAAGTTTTATACAAGATTGAATGTGTTCACATCAGGTGTAGATTAAGTTTGATTATCATATTACCTTGAGCGTTATCCCTTCTTCAGTGTTTGTAACCCAGTGTTCAACAGGGCTTTAGCCAGGATTTAAAAATTGGGTGTCCAAATTAAAAAGCAGGGTGTCCAAAAAATTGGGCGAGCGCAGCCGGGGGTAAAAGGGGGCAGCGCCCCTTTCCGCTGGAAATTTTTCATTATTTCTATCTAAAAAGACACTGTTTCCTTGCTTGTTTACTCCTAGCTTGCTGGAATTATCCCCTCAGTGTTTAAGGTAAAAACATGTTGAAGTTACACATTCTGATGATTTGTTTTCCCTACATGAATGTAAGTTTTCATTATACATGTATTAATGTAAGTATTACTTTACCACCAGGTTAACACTGTACCAATGTCGACCAAAAAAAATGTTTTCGCCAGCCCTCCAAAAGTCGCTCAGGGGGGGGGGGGGGGTTATGGGGTCCAGTTCCTCTCCATAATTCTCTGACAAGCAAAAAAAAAAAAAAAAAAAAGTTTTCCTGGTCGAAAAGGGGGGGGGGGCATAATCGCAAATAGGGGGGGGCACACAATGCATTGTTTTCCCTCAAAAGGGGGGGGGCACAGGCCGGGATTGCCCCCCCCCTAAATCCGCCACTGTGTATATGTATGTACATACATATACACTGAATGCGCACAGTTCCGGGCGATTTTTCTTTTCCAATTTGTTTTTTTGCGGATACCATTTCACTCGATGAGCATCGATCTCGCGCGCGATAAGTAAAAAACCCCGTCATAAATCCACCGATTTCTTGAGTTTTAGCACGTTTTCGGTGACTCTGTTCCTCACAACCCGACTTAAGCGCCGCGTGATTTAAAAAAAAATGGCACTAATTCCGCATTTTTGAGGCAGGCTTTGGCTTTACAGATTGATTTTTTGAGGTGACTATGGACTTAATGTGGTAAGGAACAATTTCTCTGTGTAGTGTATCCGGTCGTAGATCTAGCGATAGTCTCATTACACGGATGATGATAATTTTTAGACCTCTCATTGTAACAGTGATAATGCGTTTCGGAAAGAAAATTTTCACAAAAGGTGTATCCGGTCGTAGATCTAGCGATAGTCTCATTACACGGATGATGAGAATTTTTAGACCTCTCATTGTAACAGTGATAATGCGTTTCGGAAAGAAAATTTTCACAAAAGGTGTCGCGCAAAGACTAAGTAGCTACAGCCTAGACCCGTACGCACGTACGGTACTTGTTTGCGGGAGCGTTTACGACTTCGACTTCTGCTGAGAAGCCGAGGATATAAATTATTGTGAATACAAAACATCTTTACAAAAACTGAAAGGGCGTCCATCAAATGATTTTTAAAAGGCGTCTTATGCAAATTTATCTTTAACTATTAAAAGGGCGTCCATCAAATGATTTTGATCAAGGCGTCTTGCAAATTTTGCTGGGCGTCTTCCAGAAGAAATGGGCGTCCAAAAGACGCCCAGACGCCTCGCTGGCTAAACCACTGGTGTTCAATGATACATGTGTGGAATTGTATGTGTTCACATCAGGCATAGATATAATTTCATCATCCTTACACATTGAAAGTTATCTTTTCTTCAGTGTTTGAATGAAACCCAGTGCTTAATTTGTGCATTATATGATATTGAATGTATTCACATCAAGTGTAGATGTACATGTAGTTTGAAAATCATTACACATTTAGTGTTACCTCTTCAGTGTTTGAAAGTCAGTGCTTATTGATACGTTATATGGGAGTAAATGTGTTCACATCAAGTGTAGATTACACTTTGAGTGTGGATCGATCTCTTCATTAGTGTTTGGCATCTAGTGATTAATAATCCATGGTATGGTATAGAATTGAATGTGCTCAAATATAGATCTATATGTTGTTTTATTAAAATATCACTGTGAGTGTTCTCTCTTCTTCACTGTTTGACACCCAGTGTTTAATGATGCATTGCATAGAGTTAAATATGTTCACATCAGGTGTAGATTACACTTTGAATGTTAACCTCTTCTTCAGTGTTTAGGTCCCAGTGCTTAATGATACAGCATATGGAATTTGTTGTGTTTAAATCAGGTGATTATCATAACACCTTTAGTGTTATTTGTTCTTCAGTTTATGAGACCCATTATTTCATAATGTATTAATTGGGATTGAATGTGCTCACATCCAGTGGAGGTTTAGTTTGATAATCATGACATACAAGAATGATACACACTGCCCCCATCCTCCATAGCTCACTGTGATAAAACACTTTTTTTTTGCTTGTAAAAGCATTTTTAGACTTTTCCTCCCCTTGTCAGAAAATGTTGGATTTACTGTTGAGAGTACTCACATTGTCCTACAAGTATCATGTCGCCACAGAACGAAGGATGTGCATCTACTTGCTTACATTGATTTTTTTGATCACTGATCGGAAAACAAATCAAAGCAGGTTTGCTTTCCAGATATAATGTCCTATCCAGAGAATCTTACATCTGCTGTTGAAAGTGCAGAGTCTTTGTATATATGTCCTACAAATATATACATGTACATATACATAGATATACATGTAGAACGAAGGATATGCATGTTCTTCCCTGCATTGATTTTGGGATCACTAATCGAAAAACAAACCGAAGCACATTTGTTTTCCAGATATAATGTTCCATCAGACACATTGATTCACGCATTCTTATTGAACGAGCGTATTACCGTTACTCATCCGGGGATCTTATCGGTAAACAGAGCGGGACTTGTAATTGCGCTGTCCCTCCACTGAAGTAAGACACGGAACATTAGTGTGTGTCAATAAAACGTGTATTGAAAAAAATAATGCCTTTTGCTTGAAGAGAAAAAATAATAAAGAACAGGGGTTAAGAGGGAAAAGAGGGAAAAGAGAAGATGAATTATACTAGTTTAGTATCTTTTGGTGATATAGAGAGAGAAAGATATACAGTTTGAGAGAGAGAGAGAGAGAGAGAGAGGGCGAGAAAGAAAGAGAGAATGTGTGTGTGTGTGTGTGTGCATGTGCGTGTGTGCAAGAAAAAGATCAACAAATACGAATCAAAATGAATTTTCTGACTACTGCAACAAATTATTTTAATGGCAATATGCAAGGTCATGTCTTTGGATGATGATTTAATTGGCAATGAATAATTAATAGAGAACAAGGGTTAAGAGAGAGAAAAAAGGAAAGGAGTGGAGAAAGAGAGGATAAATCATACAAATTAGTATTAAGTGATAAAGAGAAAGAAAGATGGATAGATAGAGAGTGTGTACGAAAAGAGAAAATACAAAGTAGAAGCAAGACGGTCATAAATAAGAGATTAGGGAGAGGCAAAGGATTAGTGAACAGGACAAAAATAAAAGGAAATTAAACTCAAACAGGGTTGATTGAGTATTATCAGAATGAAATCTACAGTCTTATTAGAAATGTCATATTTGACGTTGCTTTTAATCTGCAAAATGTCAAGAAGATTAAAATCTGAATGAAAAGAAGTCAGTCCATAACAGCAGCATGTGTGATTTACGCAACATTTGACATTGAACAATGTATGCAGGTGAGTGTCTCAGTCTTTCACACTACATGTAGTCAGACGTTTGGGTGGATTTATTCAGCCAGATTTGCAGCTGAGTCTAGAGCAAACAATTCCTGTCTGACCCTCTCCCACACATTCTTATATTATGTATTACTGTGCATCATTGAGTTGCGTAGGAGACAAAGTGTGAAAAGAATTAATCGGCAGTACCGTAAAAGCAGTTTAAAGTTCTTTTTTTTTTTTAATTTGGAAATCCATGGACCTAGTGGGAACCAGCTGGAAGGTGAAAAACAGACCAGAGCGAAAGCCCACTAACATTTCAAGAAATTTCATCTCCATGAGTGATAAAGTAAATTTGCAAATAATGGGTATAGGAAATATGATTATGGGTGTGAATATTATGAAATTAGTTATAAATTCCACCATTTGTGTTTGACTATACATGAGTGCTCGAGTTAGCGGATACAGGGGCTATGCAGAATATGATTATTTTTACTATTATCATGGAGTTGTGTTGTATTCAGATACTGACAAAAAATCAACAACGACATGTATGAATCAAATGAATTTTGAGAGTACTGCAATTTTTTTTTTACTGACAATACACGAGGCCATGCATTTTGGATGGTTTGATTGGCAATGAATAATTAATAATTTTTCTGCTCTGTTTGGCAGATTGGCATGATTCATCAAGTTCAAATTGTAACAAATGCAAATTTCTCTTTTAATTTCTCTCTCAAGATATTGTCTGTTGAGAGCCAGAAGGGCGTTAACTCTGTGTTGAAGTATATGACTTAACGCCCTTCTGGCTCCAAACAGACAATATAATGTACACACACCAATTAACTGTAGGAGATAACTTCTAAAACTGTCTGCTGTGTACTTGTAAAAGGTTTTATGATTTGAAATGACTACAAATGAAAAAAGTGTTGCAATTATGGGTGGGACACGAAAGTTTACTTTACCAGACTTGTGTGGTCTTCGACAGTTTGCAGGAAATGAATCAAACTACTTTGTAATAGAAGTTCTGGAGAGTTCAATCTCTGAATTACGTGCTGTGCAATCTGGTAATTTCAAATTTCCACAGGCAGACGCACACCAAGCCATTTCCTTTCTCCTCATTCTAGCCTGACCCTGGGCAGGGGAGGAATCGATCCTTTCTCGAGATTAAACGGGAAGATTCCACCTATTTAGGTGATAAAAAAGGTGTTCCAGTCTTGAATAATAAAAAAAATCCCTTTGTAATTCTCTACCGTTTCATTATGATGAAAACACACCTTGACATTTTTAACTCCTATGTTGCCACCAAGTTTAAACCAAAATAGGTTCATCATGCAAGTTTTCAGTCATGTGTCTTCCAATCTTTTTGCAGTGTTGTACTTTTACAAATATTATTTTATGATATCTTACTTCACAATTCATGAACCCATTTTGATTTTACAAAGAGAGACGAGCTCTGCTTTGTCTCTAAAAAATTCAGGGGAGCGTTTCATCAAGCATTTTGTCAGTGATTTTTACTGACAAATTTGCTCTCAGCCAATCAGATGCAAGGATTTCAGTAGCTTATAACACTTGTCGGAAAAAATATCCGACAAATCCTTTTGTGAAACGCTCCCCAGATTTCTGTTTTGTTAATTTACTGCTTGCAATAGCCAGCACTAACAAATTGATTAGACTCTAAATTGTTTATCTGTAACGAAAAAAAGATGTATAAATGATATCTTGAACTTATCAGTGCCCTCTTGCATAAAAAGTTGTGTTTAATGGCAACTCAAAATTAAACGCAACTTGATTTTCAACCAATCAGGATCGCGTTTTGGGATTTGCGTTTAATTTTTTGAGTTGCGATTAAATGCAACTTTTTATGCAAGAGGGCCCAGATGGTGTTTAAAGCTTAAAGATTCTACAGAGTGCTTTCAGGGATTGGAGCTTAATGTAATGGTGTCTGGGCCTAGCTGATATAATACTGTCCTTCCTACTCTTTTGGGAACTTGTTTAACCCATTGGGCAAGGTTTCATTTTAATTTGATACTCCTTTCTAGTGGGTACAATACAGTTATTTTTGGCTTGGTGTCCAGTGGGTTAAGGGTCTTTTCCAATGCTGTGACTGATGGGAAGCACCTTTTAACGGCTTAATGCAATCCGAGATGGATTTATCAGTGCTTTAAGATGACAGGATCAGTTGAGAAGAGTTAAAGGTAAAGTTGAATACTGGTCAGGTGATTGAATTGAATTTTAAACTGAATCTGTCATGACATTATTGGGAATGGTTGATTTTGTAGTTAAGACTAATTTGCATATTGTGATGTTTGGGAACCATCCATAACTAATACGCCAGTTCAAAATAACAATTTGTGCATGTAAAGGTCATTTGTACTGAGTACTATTGACCTTTAAATGCTGTCATTTTGTATGCACCATGCTGCACGCACCAGTATGATTTTGCATGTTATAAAAGTAGCGCATCCGCCAAAACAAATGTGCGTGCGGGTGCAAATTGTGGTCATTTCAGAGTCATTTGTACCATGAACTAATTACAAACTGGCTAATTTACTAAACCTTGGCTTAAAATTACAAACATTGAAAAGCACTTCTGATCTGCATATATAGGACTACACCAACATGTGGCATCAAATTGTGGTCTGAAATTTAAAACTATTTGTAGTCATATTTGCAATATGTGGGCAATTTAAGGGCAATCCTTTTCAGTGTACATTGCCTTCAATAAAAGCGAATGGGAAAGCTTGCAAGTTGTTTTTTAAGAATTCTTACCAGAAGTCAACCTTACCTTTAATACCAGAGTGATAAGACTTGAACCACAGTATTACTTCTGCTTAGATGGTCTGAGTTGATGAGGATGTCTAGGTCTTAGGGAGAAGATGACTAGAGATTAATGATGAATAATATTTTCTCTTGAGGTTGAGTTCATAATTGGAAGAAGGCGTCACCCCCAATGGATGCTCAGCATTTACTTTGTCTTTCATGCCGTCATTCAGTCGTCCTTTAATTTCTGTACGGCTTAGCTCTATCTTTGTTTTTCAGAAATATTTTATATCCCATTTTACGCCTTCTTTCCTCTCCCCTTCCTCTCTCTGTTCCTCCCAACTTCTTTATGTTTTTTCTTTAATTCCATTCTCCACAGTATATCATTTATTACTGCTTGTAAAGCAATACTCCAGTAAAAAGAGAAGCTGTCGGTTTATTCTAATCAAAGTTGATTAGAATAGTCTAGAAGAGTGATTCAGATGTGTTGCCATATATATATATATATATATATATATATATATATATATATATATATATATATATATATATATATATATATATATACACATGTATATATACATATATATATATTTCCATCACACAGTATATTGTACTGTAGAATTGTCAGATGTATGTTCTTTTACGCTGAATTATTTTGGAACATTTTGCTTGTCAGTGCTGGAAAGTATCACTATCACCATCAGTTATAAAACCGGAATTGTTTTGCTCTTTAAACTTTCGTGATTGTCGTGATTTGTCTTGATTTTCAAAAAAAAAAGAGAAGATAATTACCACTCTGTGGCTTGCAATTTGCAACAGTTTCAACCTTGCTGTAATAGTGTCCATTATTCATGATTCACAAAACTTTCAAATGGCAAAAGTTTCTGGTTTTGCGCTATGTGTAATTCTCATTTGTGACCTATTTCGTTGGCAGCATCATGCATAGATGCCTGCCTGCGAGAAACGCTTTCTCTCTGCTGTGAACTGGTTTTGCTGGATACTCTAATAATCTTATGATTCAGGTGCATTGTGGATTCAGTGCAATTCGATATTTAGCTACTTTGGAGAAACATATCATCTGTTTGGAGCCAGAAGGGCAGTAACTCAGCTTTAACACAGAGTTACTGCCCTTCTGGCTCTCAACAGCCGATATCGTCAGCTGAGAGCTAGAAGCGTAATATATTTTTACATAGAGTTACCGCCCTTCTGGGTCTCAAGAGACACTATAACCTCTATAATCTTTCTCTTTGCTGTGAACTAGTTTGGTTGGATGATTATACTCTACTCATTCTCTTTTCTGAGAACTGATTTCGTTGGATGACATCGTAATCTGGTGATTTGGGATCATCGAGGGATCCACTGCTGGATTTGTTTCACTGTCTTATTGTCATTTTGACCCATTTTGATTGACCCATTTGAAGACAGTTTGGATTGCTTTTTGGTATTCCTTTCCCATAGGACCCAGGTTGAGTATGGGTTTCAAGAAGTGCCTGCTAGCATAGATTGTTTACCTCTTTGCCATTCTAAGGAAAATTGGTTATTTTAGTCTTCCTCCATTACCCGGTTTCTATGGCAACGTTTACGGAGAAGGCTGGAAATGAATTGATATGCATAGTGGTTAGGCCCTTTTATATATTGCTTTGGGAGATAAAAACAACCATAATATGCTTGATAAATGTAGCTTGGTCACTGTGACCTGGAAGTGGATATTCTACCCAGTTTTAATTCTTTTTAATTATTTGGTAGTTGTTCACAGAGGTTCCTCTAAACCCAAAATAATCTTGTTAGGCCAATGTTTGCCATCTTTTCCGAAACATGAAAGAAAACAGATGCAAATCCTGAAAACATACTTATATTGCTATCACTTACATGTAGGTGAGAATGCACCACCGCTTGACTCTCCATCTCAGACTTATTGATTGAATGTCTTCGGTATTTGTTCATAGGGATCCCCGTAAACCCCACATAATCTTGTTAGGCCTAGGTCTACCATCCTCTCTAAAAGAAAAAGATCTGAGTAGATTTCCAAAGAACATCCTATATTATTATCATGTGGATGAGAATGCGCCAATGTATGACTCTCCTTCTCTCCTTCTCAGACTTATTGATTGAATGTCTTTGATATTTCTTCATAGCGGTTCCCCTAAACCCTGCATAATCTTGTTAGGCTTATGTCTCTCTTCCTCTCTAAAAGAGAAAGAACTGAGGGGAAAAAAACTACGAAAGAACATCTATGTTTATACTGTAATCATGAGAATGAGAATTATTTACCAATTTATGACTCCCTCCCTCTCTCCTTCTCAGACTTATTGATTAAATGTCTTTGATATTTGTTTGTAGCAGTTCTCCTAAACCCTGCATAATCTTGTGAGTTCTATGTCTGCCATCTTCTCTAAAGCATGAAAAAACATTGAGGAAAAATGCCAAAGAACACGCATATTTACACAAGAATGAACCATGAGAATGCCCTAATGCATATAATATTTATATACTGTGACTTTCCTTCTCAGACTTATTGATTTGAATGTCTTTGATACTTGTTCTTAGCGGTTCCCTTAAAGGTAAAGTTGAGTTCTTATCATGAGATTGAATTATCAAATAAATTGTCTCAAAGCCATTTGGAAAGGTTGATTAAATAGCACGTAAGAATTGGTGTATGCTGTGAGGTTTTGGAATCACCAAAATGATAAGAAATTGACTCATTCCTGCTGAGAGTCACATGCACTGCACACAGAAATATGTATATGGGACTACACACAAATGTTAGGCCGAACATTTCAGCTGTTTCTTGTCATATTTTGAAAGTGAGGGCATTTGAAGAGCAATCCTTTTCAGGGGACATTTCTACTATGATAATCTTTCAAACTAACATAAAAAGAATTAGAAAGCTCAAAAATTATTTTTTACCTTTCCCAGAACTCAACCTTCTCTTTAAACCCTGCATAATCTTGTTAGACTTGTGTCTCTCATCCTCTCTTAAAGAGAAAGAACAGAGGGGAAAAGAAACTTCCAAAGATTATGCTTATACTATTATCATAAGAATTAGAATTATGTACCAGTGTATTTAACTCCCTCCTCCCCTTCTCAGACTTATTAATTGAATGTCTTCAATATTTGTTTGTAGCGGTTCCCCTAAACCCTGTATAATCTTGTGAGGTCTATGTCTGCTATCCTCTGATACATAAAAGAAAACTGAGAAAAATACCAGAAAACATGCTTAATATTAGATGAGAATGCACCAGCGTTTGAATCTCCTTCTTTCCTACTCAGACTTATTGATTGAATGTCTTCGGTATGTTTATAGCGGTCCCCCTAAACCCCTCATAATCTTGTTAGGCCTGTGTCTGCCATCCTATTTACCCTCCGACAATCCACCATTGGAGCTCACAGACAACTTGTTCATTACTTGGGGAAAAGCCAAAGAATCTGTATTCCTGTACAGTGATATGGCATGTTCTTGTACAATTATGTAAAAGTTATTATATGTATATATACATATATTTTTATATGAGTAATCTACATTAGATATAAACATATTATTTGAGTGCATTTAGTCAACTCTGCTGTCATTGAAGTGTGACTGTATTTAGTCAGTATGCGAAGAAGACCACCACCATTATGGATACACGTAGATGTCTGCCATCTGTAGAAGAGCGCTCTTAATTGAACAGTTTTGTTTTGTAAAAGGATATAGGTGTGTTTTCTTCATGTTTGAGAAATGCAAAGAAATGCTAGATTTTCACTGTGTTGTGCAGCAGTGGTCATTCTTTTGATAAGATAAAATGCATTTAAAACTGCTTTCTCTCTCTTGTCTCTGCATAAAATGAAATACTCAAGAAAACATGCAAGTAATGCTTGCATGTCTTTCCCCAAGGGCAGGCCAAGGCGAATAATATTGGTAGGCAGTGCATGGTGTAGACTTTGCATTGATTGAAAAAAGCTCCAAGGTCAAGCACTAAAGGTGTGCCCTTGCCCATGTACATCTGAAAGAAATATTTTAGACAATTTAATTATGATAGCATTATTTCTATAAATGCATTCAAGCTGCTTGAAGAATATTACAACTCTGTTATATTATGCTGCGATTTCATAATGTTGAAGTAAATATATAAGTGTTCATGATCAGCAGAATGAGGGCTCTGAATAATAGTCTTGTATGTTTAACACTTATGTTGATCTCACTGTCATTTATGGTTCAGCTTAATTAGTGCAAACAGAAATTTAATGCAGTGATGCTAAAATTGTAAATGCATGTACTCTATTACACGTACATTGAACTCAGAGAGAATATTACTAATATTACAGTAACTAAAACAAGTACACCACCCTTCAGAAGTCTTGCATACAAAAAAACAAAAACATCTTAATCATCAGTCAGAGATGTACATTTGCATGACAGCAATCTAATCTGTAATATATATATTTTAGAACTGCCCTCATTATTGGAAGTGAAAATAGAACCCCCAAGCCATAACTTGTTTGCAGGCTGTACATGCCATCCCATTGTATATTAGATAATACATGCATTTCCGTAATGGGATAATTGCTTCGAGCCTGGGGATGTTTTGCTATTCTTCTAGAGACGTGCAATCAATTAAATGCTCATTTGGATACATCGCTCAGAGCAGGAATGGCAACTTGTCTTAAAGTGCACCAACATCTAATGATACCCTACATATTAGCTGCGTTCAGACGTGACTCTGCAAAACTGGCTTTAAAAAAGCAAACTAAGAAACCTTGCATGTAAACAAAGGAGCAAAAGGCAATATTTTTGGATTAAATTGATATTGCTGCACACAACAATATCATTTTGATAACTTGTCTATTTTATAATGTACGTAAACATGAAGCGCAGTATGCTTATCTCATTAAGCGCTTTACCTTCTTATGACTGAATGAGCCTTTGAAGCATGGAGTATCTCCATGTGTATCAGATTCATGTACATGTACTAGTATGTTGTTTTATGAAGCATATTGTATGAAGCCTACAGTTTTTTTCAGGCAAGATATCCATACATAAAGGATTGAAGTTTCAGATTAAGACACACTTAGTACTTTGGTGCTAACCAATTTTGCTGATTACAAAACAGGAGAGGCTTTAGCATTCAGTGAATGTTGTAAAAAAAAATTTCCTCAAGATGTTAATAAATTTGTAAAGCTGTCTTATTGCATAAATATGAAGAAAAGAGTTGTCTACTCTGGTGAAAACATTGTTTTCTTAGAATAAACATGCACGATATGCATAAAAAATTTTAAGAAATGGGCTTTCAGCTTTAAATATTAAAAAATATA
This sequence comes from Heliocidaris tuberculata, assembly GCA_025618425.1. Taxonomy (NCBI): domain Eukaryota; kingdom Metazoa; phylum Echinodermata; class Echinoidea; order Camarodonta; family Echinometridae; genus Heliocidaris; species Heliocidaris tuberculata. The sequence continues at coordinate 5,184,779 of CM046840.1, forward strand.
GAGAAGAAGTTGCCTTTTTACTTTATAGATTAATTGAAAGTAGGTTAAGTGTTGTTTGTCTTCATCAAATAAATTGTTGCCTCTAGATATAGCTTGTCATAATGTCTGTTCCATAACAAACCATTTTTCTTATTTTTTTGTATCTTGGAGCCATGGGCAAACTCATTTACAAATAATTTCCCTTTTCAAGCTACAGGGATACAAAGGGGTATAGAAGCCATTTCTTAAAATGTTGATTTGAAATTTATATATGTTTTTGTCACTATTTTCTTGGGAGAAATGTATCTTAATTTGTGTAGAAAAGTCTCTTTTGGTAGCATCATTTCATAACCTAGTCGAAAGTTTGAGACTTACATATATTTCATTGATATTGAAGACTATTCTGAATTCATTCTTTTCTTATTATACCATATGACTAATTCTTTTTAGGTGTTAGTAGTTCTGTTTCGCTGATTCTTTTTATATTCCTTGCTTATATTTATACCAGGGTTCAGAATGTTCACCTTTCTGTAATCAATTTTTTAACCCCTATTTTATTTTGAACTTCCTACTTTAATATCTTCAGTTCCTGCTGTTATTGATTTTTGTTTTTTTGCTCAGTTCCTGGATCAAAGGAGTAATATAGTCTAGCCATGTTTACCCCCTTACTTCATGCCAACCTATCATCGACCAATAAAGAGATGATAGCAGGCATTATCCATTTCCATGGTAACCGTCTCCCTCTCCACATCTCCAGGGAAATCAGAAGGAGATGAGACTGTCGGGTATTAGGGAATACTCTCCCCTGAATTGGAAGATGAAAACACGTTTATCTCCGTTTATGGATTACAGCCACCTTCACTAATATGGTTTTACCTGAGTCTGCACACAGATTTAGAGGCTTGTTCACATATGATCCAATGACCCTTTAAAAGCAGTTTTCCACCGTGTTTTTCTTTCATGGAAATGAATGGCAAGTGGGACGAAAAAATTAGCAGCACGCAACCTATATATGATCGATCAGTAATCCGATTTCGGACGAAAATGTAATAGCATTTGATATAGATACTTAAACACGTAAATATTTTGGGTTGAGATTCTGAATAGTCTGAATAGTCATTTAGATAGTAACATCGAAAATACGGCCTATTAAGAACTTTCTAGTCAGAGGAAAAGCTAAATCAGCTCTGAATTGTAGTGACGTCAGAGCAGTCCTACGATTGTCTACAATTTGAAAAACTGATTTGGCCCTTATTCCCGGTATAAGGCTGATAGTGCACCAAAATCCTATCCTGTATTTATATTATTGTTCAGAACCCGAATCAGGTAGATTTTATTTGTTAAAATGCCCATATTTAATTCTGTTGTGATTTATTTCCAAAATCGGGTCGTAGTCAATCGTATAGTCTGCAGTGGGCTTTATCTGTGTGCTATGAAATACATAAATGTGAAGCGCATCATGATTTTATTTTGCCCTGGCGGTTTCCTGCAGCATCTGGTTGAGGCTTGAGAAAGGTGTGGCTGAAAAGCAAAAGAAGTGAAATAAAATTGAAGGTTACGTCTGTTGGGATTTGAAGGTTATATCCTTTCGGATTTGAAGGATTTTTTTGGCATGGTAGGATTGAATGGTCCAGATAAAAAATGCGCAATTGAGTGAATTGTTTTGTATAAATGTCACCCAACTTGAATGTTTGCAACAGTAAGATTATTTCTATACACTACAGGTGGCTCTGATTCCATTTGGGCAGCTCATGTTGTTAAATTTATTTCATTTTGTATCATAAAGGTTGAGAATCGAAGATGATCGAATCTGAGATTTTTGTTGAAAAACATGTGATGCCTTTTTGCAAGGAAGTCAGCTCTGTCTGTTCATCTTAGAGTCATTTTATGAATGAATACATACTTAGTTTATGTGTCAGTGTGTGCTGATATGAAAACATGTCACGTCAGCCTGTATCTGGCCTCTAGGGAGAAGCATGATCACCACTATCATTAGCCGATAATTTCTGCGCATGTGTTTGTGTTTTATTCATAAGATTGAAAAAGGGGTGAGAGAGAGAGAGAGAGAGAGTGGAGGTTGGAGAGAATAAAAGAGAAAGGTGTGAAAATTGAAGTGGTCTAGAAAGGAGATAAGAATGAATTTGATTGAGATGAAGTGAAATCAAGATGGGATGAGGGAGAAAGGGGGGTAGCGACTAGAGAGGATCAAGCAAGATCTATATAACACAGCCAGATCTTGAGGATGACAAGGCTCTTCCCTAATGCTTAAATGCTCATTAACCCTTTCAAGACAATTGACCACATTTTGTGGTTTTGCTCAATAACTTTTGATTCAGAGCTCTAAAAAATATACCAGATGCATGAGGTGAAAAAGCAAAATTTTCTACACACACTATGTCCATTTTTGTTGCATGACCATATTGCGTTTGATGCCAGGAATTTAAAAAAGGAGAATTAAGCTTCATAATTCTTAAATTGGCAACACATTGAGAGGTTCAAAAATCACTATTTTTTAATCAAAATTGGCAATTTTTTCAACTTTTCAACTAAGTTTCTAATGATGTATATTGTTTTCAAAGACATTACATTGTGTTAGAACCATGTAGCACTAAAAGAAAAATATTATTGTTGCCAATTTGAAGAACAAAATGTGATCAATTTACCCCTTAAATAATTCCTGTCCTGAAAGGGTTAAAAATAAAGTTGAGTTCAAAAACCTTACAGTATACACCAGTGTCCGTATTCAATTCAATACTTAAGAATGAAATATGAGTAGTTTACTTAGTTTTCGGCTAATGTGAAATACTTAAAGTACACATTCAAAGAAAATCACAAATATGATAAATAATGTATAACTAGAAACTGGCAAGTTAACAGATAGCAATCGTATCAGTTTAAAGTCAACTACATATCAGGTAATTAAACAATAATACAAATAAAACTACCTCCCAGCATCTGCGATATACAAGCGCTTCGCCAAAAAAATAACAATGTTTCAATGACGTTAATAAAGGGAACAATCCTGTCCAAGCAGATGACGTCCCATAAAGAATGAACATAAGTGCAGTGCAGTTATTTCTCAAATTATAAAGAATTTAGTGTATTCAAACGTGCCCATATTTCACACCATTCTAAAATGGGAATGAAACAGATTCTGATTACTGAAATCTTTTGTTTGTAAATATATAAGATGAGGGTTAATGAACAATCAAAGAAACCACACTTTCAAATTGAAAAGCCCGCTGAATGATTGCAAGGACGGTATTTATCCCTCATTCAACGCCGAACGTCCAGCGGTGTATGCAGCTGTGAATGCAATGGCGTCTATTTTGTTTACAAGCAACTGATTCCTTTATTCTTGTAACGCTTCATTTTCCATCCAAATAAACCCATGCACGGGGTTTAGAGTGAGGCAATATATGGATTAAACAATAGACTAATGCTAGTGAAGTGAAATAACTGAAGAGAAGATGACAAAACAGGCACTGAAAATATGTGAGATGTTATGGGACATCGTCTGCTTGTGCAATTAACGTCCTCTCTTTGACGTCACACATTTCAGCGGCTTTCGGAGAGCTGTTCAGGTGCTATGTCGGGGCTGTATTTTAGCAATTTGTAATTGATAATAATCATTACTTCGAATGTTTGCAAGCGTCAAATTTTGACAAACTTGTCCGGTCTAAGCTTCACCTACGCAATAATGAAACTTAAGTCAGTTTTAAAAATCAATGAATATCTACTTTAAGCAATTTTGGTATTCAATTTAATCATTTGGCTAAGTATTTTACCCTAAGTCTAAGACAGCTCCCTTAAACCAATTACTTGATTGGCAGGTATTTGGCTTTCATACATACACAGAGCAGTATAAGCTGCGCACAAGTAAATCATATAAGTGCTCATCTACTGTGACGTATCTATTGCACATGTTTTTGGACAGGATATCTGACGTCACAATGGATATCAGTAAGTATTTTGCTTTAAAGTCGGCTTGCTAAAATAAAGTGCTTAAATTTGATCCGAATACGAATTAAGCCAGTTTATTTAGCCAATCCAAATGCTTTGTAAAAATGCTAACTTAATGCGCGTTTTGATTTGAATACTGCCCCAGGTCTTATGTAGAAATGATCAACCTTTCCCAATTGTTTTGAGACAGTTTCTTTCACAATGTAATTGCACAACCAGAAGTCAACTTTATCTTTGATATTTTGATTCTCTGCAGTGTTCGTCTCAACAAGATTTGACTGCATTGCCTTATTTCAAGAGACACAGAAGAGACAGACAGAACAAAGCACAATCCTAGCAAGCTGGAGACAGATAGGGAGGGGATAGAAGAGAGTGATGTGGGGTGGGGAAGGGGGGGGGGGGTTTACTTAAATGTACAGCCTCTCTGCCCACTCAGCCAGGGAAAGAGAAAACAACAGGAAGATCATTGTCAGTAATAAAAAAAAACCCCAAAATACAGACATTTTGTGTCTACTCAATAAACAAACTGGTATTATTTTGAGCAAGGACATTGACTTTTTAGCAATTCTATTAACAATTATGCAGATTGAAAAAAAAAAAAAAAATCCTGAGGCTATTTTTGAAATGAATATCTTTCCCAGAGTGATGCTGTGCCATTGCTGTTTAACAGCTTGAAGGCACTTGCGGCATTTTACTGAATATATTCTGCTAAAAATACAGACATGGCCAGTTTTGTCACGCACGTTTAGTAATTCAAAACCAGCAGGTGCTGCTGCTTTCTTAACATGTTATTGACATGTATTATGATATAGCAGTCTATATATAACTCTATAGTTCTCCCTCTTATACGTATACCTCCCACCTATGTCACCTCTTTTCTCTCTCTCTATATCTCTATCTTTGTTTATATTTATCTCTTTATTTATATATATATATATATATATATATATATATTTTTTATGTAGTGGTGTCGTGGTCTAGGGGATACGTCACCAGACTGTGCATCTCATGGTTCACAGTTTGAGTCCCGCGGGTGGGGACTCAAACTTTGGAAAGACATTAATCTACATTTGCCACTCTCCACCCAGGTGAAGTAAATGGGTACCCAGTAGGAAGATATTCCTTGAATGTTCTAGCGCCTTATCATGGCAGCTTGTCTAAAGCTGGGGTATTAATGTGATACTTTGTTAAGCACAGTAGAGCATATTTGTATAGTAGCTGTGCTATATAAATGGACAATATTATTATTATTTCTTTTCTCTATTTCTGTAAAAAATTTTTTTTACTCTGATTCTCTTAATATCTTTCTATACCAATATTTGTATATCTCTTTCAGATTCATTGTTCTCTCAGTGCAGTGTACAGTATATCTTTCTCTGTCTTTAAATCTATAGCTAAATTTATCTATAGCTCTCTTCATCTATCTATCTATCTATCTACATGCATGTAATATATCCTTCTATATATCTAATATATCTGTTTATCTCTTTCCTTTTTTTCTCTGTCTGTCTCTTTCTCTCAACATTCAATCTACCTTGTTGTATGTAATGCATTATTCAAAGAGCACTTGATATTTCTTTATTACAGGCATGAATATTATGTGCTGTTATTAGAACATATCAGAAAGAGATAATAATATACGAATATATCATACACATGTAGACCAAATGAAAGCTCCACATCTACTGTAGATCACACTACAAGATATGAAGTTTGTTGACAGCCATTCAAATGCACCAATTTCAGTAGCTTTTATCATTTATTGCTAAATGAAAATTAGAGAAGTGTAGCAAGAGATCATAGACAGAAGTGAAAGGTCCACATCTACTATAGATCACACCACATGATTTGAAGTTTGTTGACAGCCAATCAAATGCAATGATTTCAGTATAAAAAAAAAACAAGAAAAGGGAAAGAGAATTGATGATTTAAAGTTTATTATCAACCAGTCAAATACAATGATTCCAGTAAAAAAAAGAGAAAGAGAAAAGAGAATCAATGATTTGAAGTTTGTGAACAGCCAGTCCAATTCAATGACTTCAATAAAATTAAAAAAGAGAATTGACCTACAAATAGATCATTGACTGAAATGAAAGTTCCACATCTACTGTGGATCTCACTACTAACTACGAGTTTATTGACACTCAATCAAATGCACTGATTTCAGTAGCTTCAGAATGAGTTTGTATGTGTGTGTGTGTGTGTGTGTGTGGGCATGTGTGTGTGTGTGAGAGAGAGAGAGAGAGAGAGAAAAAAAAAATAGAGATTGTGAGGATGGTGTAGATATCAGAGGCAGGAGTGTAGCACATGTATGTAGCAGCCAGGGACATCAATCCATTTTCAGGAAAGGGGGGGGGGGTGGCAAACACATCGATGGGAAGTACCCACGGCATGGGATCCTACGATGATTGTGAGAGGAACTCCCCTCAGCAGATCCCAGGATCAATATTTTTGCCACGTTATCTACCCATCTAGAATGGGTGAAAGGGGAGGAGGGATAGCAACCACCCTCAGTTTCACCCCTTAGCCTTCCTGAGCGATACAAATGCATTTATACCAACAATATGTGACCTAATTCAATGAAGTTCCACTTGCATTCTGCAGTAATTCAATAATGTCTAGGAGAGAAAAGGATAGCCTCACATCCATGCTTTTTCTACAAAAGAGGGATCAAAACATCCAGTGATGCTGGTGTAATTTAATGTCTTCAGTACAAAAAAAAATTTTTTAAATGGAATAATGATTCTGAAAGTCTACCCTGTACTCTACCTACCCTTCTTGTAGAATTTGCTATATACCAGAGAAAAATGAGGCATACAAAACTTAATGTTGCCAGATAACATAAATTAACATTAATTTTAATCATAAATGCCTTTCTCCTGGTCATGAAACTATCGTGTATTCCACCTTCGGGCTTTCTCACCATGCGAGTGTATCCAGGACACCTGGGGGACACGTTTCTACCCTCGCCGATAGATCTAATAAATCAAATTCATCATAATTGATGACATTTCTCCCGACATTGCTGTAGGGGGCTGGGTGAATGGTGTATAGGGGACGACTTTCTTGATCAGTGTCATACCCGGGTAGATGTCAGTGTCTTGATGTTCCTTTATTATTCATCATTAGATTTATTAGTTTGATTTTGAAGTGTCATGTATATGGACCAGATCTTCCCTGCTCTGTTTTGATTGTTTCTGGAAATTACTTACTTCATTAGGAAAATAAAATTTGTTAGAGACCAGAATTTTTTGTATCTGATAACAGTGGCATACCTGTAGTGCCTTGACACAAAGGGGGGGGGGGGGGAAGCAAGAGGGAAAGAGAGTAAAAACGAGGAAAGGGGAAAACTACGTGAAAAGAAGATGACAATACCCCTCCCACACCCTCTCCCATTTGATGGATTTTTTCTTTCACACTACATGAGGCCTGTGCCCCCCCCTAAACAAGTGCCCCCTCAACAGCTGGACCCATACGGCACTGTCTGTGAAGAATCCTAGAAATATATGCCAGGTGTAAATTTTAATTGTTCAAAAATATATATTTTCCTCGGAATGATAAAGGATTAGACAAAATAACAAAGAAGCGTAGAGTATGTAGAGACTTTACTTGTCTTGTGAAATCTTATTTATGATATGTTGTTGGTGGCACTTTCCACATGCATTTAATGAATTTGATGTGATTGGCAGTCCTCTGAAAGGAATGGAGTGTGCTTGGGAGTTTGTATGGCATTCATGTTTATCAGTAAAAAGCGTATTTTGCTCATGACTAACTGAAACTAGTCCTGGGTGAGTGGTTGTGATACACAACGGTAAATCAAATTCATCATTTATGAGCTGTGCCTGCATGCCCACAATGTCATCATTCAGTGAGGAACCTTTCTCAGAAATGAGAACGGTTTTTATGTGTGCAGTTGGAGTACCAGAACAATAAATCTCCTTGACATAATGAAAATGCATCCAAAGCATGTAACTTTTGAAAGAGTACACATAGAGCAGAATTCACAATTTTAACCTGAAAATGGTTGAGCCGTAAGATACAATGGAAATTTAACACTATTTTAACACTATTTTTGTAATAACAGATATTTTGATATATTCTCCCTTTTTGAAATATTTTCAAAAAGTTTGTTTTTATAGTTCCATGTTCTTTAAAGGCCTTCAGGCGATGTATTGCAGATATGAAGTTTAATCATTTTCGATGGTTCGATTTTAAAGTTGTTTTTTTTTTATAGTTGCATTTCCTTGTGCTCACTCTTAAACTGGCTAAGCAAGATAGCTTCTGGGCCTTCTGAAATACAAAGTGTATGTTTTAGAAATTATCTCTAAGTTCATCTTGTACTTTGTTTCTCTGTAATGCAGGCGACTGGTGGATAAGCTAGACAATATGAAGAAAAACTCCCTCGGTAATGGGACCACTCAGTGTATCCTCTGTGGGGATGAATTTGGTCTCCTCGGAGCTTCACCTATGACCTGCTATGATTGCTATAAGGTAAGCTTTTAAAAATGACCTATGACCTGCTATGATTGCTATAAGGTAAGCTTTTAAAGATGACCTATGACCTGCTATGATTGCTATAAGGTAAGCTTTTAAAGATGACCTATGACCTGCTATGATTGCTATAAGGTAAGCTTTTAAAGATGACCTATGACCTGCTATAAATGCTATAAGGTAAGCCCAGGGATAACCCTTAATCTCTAACAAGTTTAACAAGGGAAGTCTTATTGAAAATATTCCAGAAAATTGCTGATTAAGAAATCATAAAATCAATTGGAACTGAAATCCATTTTTTTAATATTCTGGACAATCAACACAAAGCCAGTTGATAGATGTGTGTATTGCATTGGCCATTTTATCCCATACTTTCATTTTTATGTAGAAAGCTGAAAATTGTTTCTCAATCATTTGCACACCTCTGTTCTTTCCAGGCCGTATGTTCCAAGTGCGGAGTAGACACAACCAACAGCATCAAACAGCCGATCATGCTCTGTAAAATATGTAGTGAAACAAGAGAGGTAAGTATTGTTGACATTATCATATGGATGAGATGTAGTGACATTTATTTAGAAACCTTCATATCTAAATGATAAGTAACATGATCTACTATCAGTACATCCGACCACCTATCTGTTACAGTATGCTATTATATCCTATAATTGCCCATAACCGAACATAAAATTATTTCACAAATAGCCTACCATACACCGCCTCCGTCCCCCGGGTTGCCGTATGAAACCCGTCACCCGCCATGACACTTCCTCCTTCCTGTTCGCACCCATACGAACAAGACGTGTTTTCGTGTTGCTCCTAAAATCCGTCGCCATCCGACGCAGATTACCAACAATCAGGCCAGTTCTTTCCATTTTCTATCCTTTTGATTGTTGTTTTAGGCTAGCAATTCGTTTTAGATACTTTGTATCGGCGGAAAAGGGGAAAATCAGGCTTTTGTTTCGGCTTTGTGCCGTCTTCGTTTGAGTTGCGTTGCTTCACACACACTGTGTGTTGTATGCACCACGGCTACGGAGCGTGGCTTGTGCTGGCTCGATTCTCCCCTGTTTTGCTTTGCCTACCTTTGTACGGCCTTCTGGTCGTTTTTGTTTAGATTTTTCTCCTCTCGTTGGACATTTAGTAGTCCCGAGAGTTAGTTTTATAGTGTTTTCCACCGTTTGGTTGAAATTGGAAACATTGAGAAAAATTTTTTGTATGGCAGGCCAAAAGCCTCCAGATTTGATCTCTCGCCTATGGCAAGCCGCCCTGTTCAAAATGCACATCATTTATGTAGACATGGGTTTCTGGGCTGTTTTTATACATGTTTTATTTTCATGTTCTTTCCTAGGCGTTCGTAGCGCTCTGCCGTCAATGTAGATCTATCTTGTTGGCACAGCGCTTGTTAATTCCCGCCCCTTGTCTTGTACACAAATATTCTTGTTTACAATTGACTTGGTAATACATATGTTTTTGTTTATATATATGTTCTGTGTCTAACTGAGTCCTTCCCCCTTACAGGAATGACTCTTAGATGTCAGGTCTGCCGCCGGGGATTGCCGGACTGGGACGTGCATGCGTGCTGTCCACTGCACAGGCGATGCACCCGTCCCGATCCCTGTGCGGTATGCTCCGTTTGGTCTGAGCCTACTTGGGCTCAGCTAGAGGCTTGGCTAACTTCCCACCCCCCGATCCAGAGGGCTCCTAAAGCCCTGGTCCCTTCCGCGGCCGCCAGGCCGTCGGATTTAGGGCTTCCCGCCCGGGATCCCCCTGTAGAGGGAGAGCCTTTACCGGCGCTTGCGCCGGAGGGTAGAGGGTCCGGCCCAGCCGACCCTCCCCTTGAGCTCCTCGCCTCCGGGGGCAGCGAGTCGGAGGGGGAGGAGTGCAGGCCATGGCGCCATGACCGGAGCTCTATCACCCGCTCTCCCCCCGGTCCTATCCAACTGACCCAGGGGTTAGAGAGCGCCGGGGAGCCGCTCCGAGCGTCCTCGCTCGTGAGAGCCGCCCCCGTCCCGGCCGCTCGCAGCACTGACTGCCTGGTCACTCCTGCTGCTAGAGCGGCTCCTAGCCATGGCCCTGTCCGCTCCCCCCCCCCCGGCCCGACCGGGCTGCCCGTGGGGTATGAGAGCGGGGGAGTAGCGGCTGCTACTTCTCAGCCGGCTACCTCCCAGGTCTCCAGGGTTTTGAGCATCCGGACCTCTCGTAGGCCGGTAGCTACCACCCTGGGAGCTTTCCCCGCCCCTCCTAGCCAGGCGGCGCCGGTCGAGGCTCCCGCCCGGGACTGGCAGCTCTACGAGGCTTCCTCCACCGGCACTCCGCCGGCGGGACAGCCCCAGGGCTCGCCCCGGGCGTCTCTTAAGAGGAAGAAGAAGTCCAGGAAGCGGGCCGCTTCTGCCCCATCGACTTCTCCCTCGGCAAAGAGAACTAAGAAGAAGAAGAAGGTGGGCAAATCTCAGCCTAGCGAGGCCGAGCTCTTCGCTATGATGAGCCGGTTGGCTGATAACCGCGGCTGGGCGTTTACAGGCCAGTCGGCTGACATGCCTGCAGCCGCTACTGCCCCCTCCTTACCCGTTACTGTGCCGGAAGGGCCGCTCCCCCGCCAGCGGGTGGGCGCGAGCCTCGCCCCGGCGGCGCTGGGTGCTCCGCCCGGGGAAGAGACTTTCCCTGCGCGGGCGGATGGTTGCCCGGTGCCTTTGTTTGACCAGGCTACGGCCGCCGGTGGCCTAGCCTCGTCTGCAGGCACAGCCCTTACGGATGAGTTCCCCCTGCTCCAGGCGGGTACTGCATCCCAGCCTCGGCTCCCCCGCCCTTCCCCGGGCCTGGCGACCCGAGCTCCGGCGGGTTATAGCGTGCCGCCAGCGGAGGTTCCCCTCCCGCTACCGGCGCCTACCCCGCCCATGCCTCTCCTCTCTGAGCTGTATGAGTCTCCTACAGCGACCGAGTCCGAACCCTCTACTGCTGGGTGGGATTCGATGTCGGCCTCCTCGGCGGCGCCGTCCCTTGCAGGGACTGAAGCCCCGCCTGGGTTGAGGCATCTCAGTGAGGAGGCGGAGGCCTTACTTCTTCGATACCTCGAAGAATTCTATACGGTTCGCCCGGACCCGGCGGGTGGAAAGGACCCGCGATCATCCGTGGTTATGCCTCTCCCCCATATTCCTTGTCCCCAAGCGCTCGGGGAAGTTCCGCTTGATTCTAAATCTCAAGAGAATCAACCGACACATCAATACGGAGCACTTCACGCAGTGCCCGACCTTCCTGGGTGCGGTGATCGATATCCCCCGGCAACTGGCACGTCCCAGCCCGGAGCGGGTATCGACGATTACGGGCGCTGCCCGCCGTCTTCGGCACGATGTGCTGCTGGACTGCTGGCTGCACATGCGCCCGCTACAGATCCATCTTCTCAGGCACTACCGCCCGTCACGGGACCCCCTGACGAGGCCTGTGCCGCTACCTCCGACCGCCCGCCTTCTCCTCTGGCGGTGGTGCCGCCCGGAGTTTCTGATCAGGGGCAACCCCCTGCAGCCCCCGCAGCCCTCCATCACAGTGACCACCGATGCATCCCACATGGGATGGAGCGGACACTGTCAGGGCCTGCATGCATATGGGGACTGGTGCCACTCGGCCACCCTCCCACATATCAATGTGCTGGAGTTTCAGGCTGTTGCCTTGTCACTCCGCCATTTTCTGCCGCTGAGCCGCGGCCGGGCTGTGTTGATACGCACGGACAACATCACCGTTGCAGCGTATATCAACAAACAGGGGGGCACCCATTCCACGCGCCTGAACGCCCTAGCGGCGGAGCTGTGGAGGTGGTGCCGACGCATGGGGGTCTTCCCCGTTGCGTCGTACATTCCGGGCCGGGACAATCTGATCGCAGACTTCTTGTCCCGGGGCCGAGTTCTCCCCTCGGAGTGGACGCTCCACCCGCAGGTCATGCATCTGCTGGTGCGCCAGCTTCCCCCACTAGATGTGGATCTGTTTGCCTCGGAGTTGAACGCACGGCTGCCGACGTACTGCACGAGGGTGCAGGACCCGGCAGCCTGGCAGATGGACGCCTTCTCCTTCCCGTGGAAGGGATTCAGGGGTTATGCGTTTCCGCCGTTTGCCCTCATTCCCCGCGTTCTGCGGAAGGTGAGGCAGGACCAAGCAACTCTCCTCCTCATAGCCCCGTGGTGGCCCAAGAGGACGTGGTTCCTCGAGTTGACGGGCCTACTGGTGGGGAATCCGAGGCTCCTTCCCGCTCGTCCGGACCTGATCTCCCAGCCAGTGTCGGGGGCTCTGCACCCCCGACCGGCCACGCTCCACCTGACTGCCTGGCCATTGTCAGGGAATCTGGAGCTCAGGCGGGCCTTTCAGAGCGGGCTGCGACCTTCGTCGCTCGCAGCCGACGGGAGTCCACCCGGGAATCTTATAATTCCCGTTTGGCTGGATACTTTAGCTGGTGCGAATCACACGGGGTGGATCCCCGTTCTGCACCTCTAGGGGATGTCGCAGACTTTCTGATTTCCCTTTTCGATAAGGGCCTGACTGTCTCGACCATCCGTGGCTACCGTTCGGCGATTGCCGTTGTCCACGCTGGGTTCGCGGATGGGGCCAGTGTCTCTACTGCCCCCTCCCTGACCGGCCTGGTCCGCGCCTTTTTCCTGGAGCGCCCCCCGACTAGGAGATTGCTCCCGTCGTGGAGTCTCCCTCGGGTGCTGGAGGCCCTTGCCAGGGCGCCGTTTGAGCCCCTCGCTGAGGCCTCGCTTAGAGATGTGACCATTAAAGCGGTCTTCCTCTTGGCGATTGCCTCCGGCCAGCGTCGCAGTGCCTTGCACGCACTGTCGGCGGCGCCGGGGCATGTCCGTTGGGAACGCGCGGGGGTGCGCCTCATTCCCAACCCGTCCTATGTGGCGAAGAACCAGACTGCCAGCTCCCAGCCGGTCGAGATTTTTATCCAACCGCTGTCCACCCTCTCGTCGGTGGCGGAGGATAAAGTCTGGTGTCCGGTGCGCGCTCTCAAGTATTATTGGGCGCGCACTAAGGAACGCCGTTCTGGTGATCAGCTTTTCGTGATTACGAAAGAGCCTTTTTCACCGGCTTCGAGAGATACTATCTCGAAGTGGATCGTTGCCGCCATTCGTGCGGCCGGCCCCGATGCCCTCTCGCCTGGCGTGTCGCCCCGTGCCCACGATGCCAGGGGGATCAGCGCATCTTGGGCTCTGTTCAACGGCGTGTCCGTAGAGGAGATTCAGAAGGCAGCTTATTGGCGCTCCCCGAATTCCTTCATCTCCTTTTATCTCCGGGACATCCCCGCCGCAGTACCCTCGTTTTCTCGAGCAGCGCTACTGTCGGCGTCTCAGTCCCGCTAATACACCGCTCCTTCACCGCTAGACGCAGCCAAGCCTCCCGCTGAGTCCGTGTCGGTCTAGCATACTGTAACAGATAGGTGGTCGGATGTACTGATAGTAGATCATGAGGATCAGGAGTGATCCTGTTATCTACGAGGTACATACGACCACCTATCTGTGTCCCCCCCTCCTACCCCTCGCCTCGCAGTTGCGACATGTCTGCGTGTCCTGGTTGCGGGTGCTCTCTTGGTGTGTGGTTTTCGGAGGAAGTGTCATGGCGGGTGACGGGTTTCATACGGTAACCCGGGGGACGGAGGCGGTGTATGGTAGGCTATTTGTGAAATAATTTTATGTTCGGTTATGGGCAATTATAGGATATAATAGCATACTGTAACAGATAGGTGGTCGTATGTACCTCGTAGATAAGAGGATCACTCCTGATCCTCATGTTTTATATATGAAGAGCATGATAAAAGCCCAAACGCAGTAGTTGTACACCTACAAAATTTCAGTTTTTATTTCAGCTCTCTGTTCATTCTTGCATTTAATTCTGATGAGTGCTGGGCAAAAAGCTTCAGTATGTCTTTGTTCAAAACTTTTGTTAAACTTTTCAAAGTGGATTTGTCTGATTTCTTTGATATTAGATGATATAAAGATTTACAATTTTTTACAGCTCAAAGTTTTCTCTTGTTAAATGAATGTAAGAGTGAAAGATGGAGTCAGCAGGCAGAGACTGGAAATAGCCAAAAAAAGGATTCGGTCAAGAGCTAGGGAAGCTGCTTTGAAATGATTTAATTCCATCAAAGAGGAAGTCCAGTATTAGAAGCTTTTTCTTGTATACTAACCCCTTTATTAATATGATTCATTTCATGGTCATATTGTACATTTCATATTAACAGCTTTGCTTATGTATGATGTAAATATATACAATCGAAAATATAGAGATTGAATCAAACAATGAAATGTACAATGTAATTGTTTTATGGATGGAATGTATGGTGCTGTGTCAAACAATCCTCATGCAAGCTATCCAGTCTTCATGAGTCACTTTTGTTTATGAAGTATGTATAAAATTTTGATTCTTCAGTAAAGTTGGGTATTGTTGCATTGGTTTACGTGATCCTTGTACAGTTATGGAAGCGGTCGGGAGCTTGGTTCTTCAAAGCTCTACCAAAGTACACAGTCCCTGAGAAGAAGTCAGACATGCATCACAGGTACCCCGGTAGCTTCAGGAGAAACGAGGCCACGCCCATTAGGAGGAGGCGAGGTCAGTTGACATTCGGGATGTGTCAGGTGTGGGGAGAGGATTAAGGCTATGGTGTAGAGGTACATTAAGGTATCCCCAAAGCTTCATGAGAATTGAGGCCATGTCTATTAGGAAGAGGCGAGGTCAGATAGGGGTGTGTCAATTTGGGGAGGAGGTAAAGGGTGTGGTATAGGGGTACATGAAGATATCCTTGTAGCCCATCAGGAGGAGGTGAAGACAGATGATCATAGGGGTGTGTCAATTTGGGGAGGGGGGTATGGTTGTATTAAAGGGTGTGCATCAGAGATACACCGTGAGCTTCAGGAGAAACAAAGCTGTACTCATCAGGAGGAGATGAGGTCATAGGAGTATGTCCTGTACATGTATAGGGAATATACAAGTATTTAGAATAGTTATATAAAGTGCTTAGGGGGTAATTCTTTGCTATAATCAGCCACTTATTATTTTTGTCAATCTCAAGACATCCTCATCTACAATCTACTAAAATATGACATGCAGTTGTGGATAGGAAAATACTTGAGTGCAGACAGGATGTTTATACAGACAAATTGAAATTTGAGGAGAGAGAGAGAGAGAGAGAGGAAGAAAGCAAGGGGGAGGAGGGGGGGGTGAATCATGTGGAATAGCACAAGAACATGACTGAGAGGAGTAGGAGGTAGAAGATAGGTAAAAGCTTGTGATAACAACATCTAAACACAATTACAGACTGAGGTGAAATAGCTGTAAGGTATTCATTATCATGTGATCAAATAATACATTGTTTGTCCAACTAATATCTATGGGGCTGAGAGATAGCTCCTTGTATCTCCTTAGTTCATGGTGATTTCTCCTTCCAGTCTGTATCAAATGCCTCCAAATCTAAATGCGGTCGTTGTTTACTTTGCAGCCGACAGCGAGAGCTCAGACGCTTCTAGTTCTGATGATGACGTCAGTCTTGGTCGCAAGAGGAGAACCAAGAGAGACGGAGGTTAGTTACTCAATTAAGCTGTCAAGCCTAAGGAGAACTCCTCATGTTTTTTTGTTGCCCTCCTTTGTTTTAGTTGGATGTGGTGTACATATATTAGTGATGCAGGACAAATGAATAAAGACCTTCGAAGAAAACAAAGGAAGATCTCTGAAGATTATATTATCTGCAATCTCCAGAGTTGATTTTCCTGTTGATAGTTATCAAAGTATTGTTTTTGATCAAATTAAAAATTATGTAGAGGCATGTAGACTAATGAGGATTAATGGTAAATGATTCATGAGTCAATTAATCTTTTGACTGAAACTTCCATGAATATTACAATTGTCCTTCTGAGAACTGTTAATTATTGTTTTAATGCTGTACATAGGGTGCCCAGTGTATCTTTATGTAGCATAATATTTGTCATCATTTGATTCTGTAAGAATATATTTTCTGTTATTACCAAAATTGAAAATTGCCTTTTTAAACTTGACAATTTTATTTACATGTCGATCATATCCTTAGACCAAGACGATACAAGCATATCCAGTAGCGGACTGAGCAGCGCAAACCTCCTGGGAGGTGGAAACAAGAATGAATACCCTGGCACTATCTATTCCTCCAATCACATGGCCGGCAGTAGGACGAGTATCGGAAGCGGAGGCTGGTACGGAAGTGCGAATGATAGCAGCGTTGGGGACATTGGACATGATGACTCAGACAGTGAGAGAAGCACCCCAGGAGGTAAGTTGATCAGTTGGAGTATTGTCCCAGGCACAGTTATCTATACACAGGGTTTGGCCAACTTACATGTAGTTTTAGTGGGTAGCAGTATGATGTGTGGTGCTTTATGCGGCAAGCACACAACAAAGGATTTACATACGTCATATTGCTGCTTCATGTTTTCTTGTAAATGAGTTTCTCTGGCTCTGGCCCAGCAATTTCATTTTTCAATACTAGAATAAGCAGCATTGTGAATTTTTTTATTGTAATTACTTTGGAACTAAAGATACTTTTTATTATGCATTCATTTATGGATACCCCGCACTTTTGAAAAAAGAAAATTACAATAGTTATCATTTTATTCATAAAATTTAAGTAATGAAAGAAAAGAATTTTATCACTTTTTCCCTCGGGAATTCAGCTCACTAAGGGGAAGATACATATGAACCCATTTTTAAACTATATTGATAAGGTAATAAAATGTTAAGGCAAGAAATGTAAAAGTTTCCTGTAACACTTACTGTGCCGTTATGATATTTGGTGCAGACTTTACACAAATATCTGATAGAAAAGTATTTATGTGGCAAACATTGTCATTGATATAGCAAACAAGTCTTAGTATATCACTTATACATATATTTTAGATTTGTAACAGTTAAGGTTTTCTACATGCACCTGTAATCCAGGCAGGTTTGGATTAATCATAAATGATTCAAACTCTGCACCCTTTGTGAATTCGTCATTTATTTGAATACAACTCTGTGTTTTCATCACACAGCTACTCTTGGAAAAGATAGTAAGTTTGGACCACTTTTATTTCCACTGGTTAGGCACACTTCTGTACTTTTCACCCTTTATTTTATCACTGATTGAGCTGATGTACACTGCATTCTCACTGTATCCATGTATCACTGTCGCGATGTCGTGCTTTTTTGGCACAAAATTTGTAATTTTGTGTCTTTACACCATCTTCGCTAACAAGTCCTTGCTCGCACAGTAAAACGGCAATACCGAACCGTTTCCATAGTTGTTTGGGTATTTTTTATTTACCACCGAATCATTTTGTTTCGCTGTTTACTTCACTGTGTATACGACACCACGTGCCATGCCTTGCCTTTGCCTAACACTGGTGAAGGGTTGCGCACAACATTGCTTTCAAATGCAACACAAATCCCTTACTGTGGAAAAAAACCTCATTCATACTTTTGCATAAACTGTATTTTACTTTTTTAATATCAAGGTCATGTTAGTCATTATTTGTATTTCATGTATTTTCTATTGCATTTTAAAAATTATGTTTGGAATTTTTTTTTTATATTGTGCTGTAATTTTGATTCCCTCAATAAAATGACAAAGAGAAAATGCATTTAATTTGTACCATTTTGAGATGGTTACCCATTTTAAAGCAGCATGAAATGATTTCATTGTCCTTAAAATTCTATTTCCCTGACATTTCTATATTTATTATTTTCAAAATATAATTTTAGTTCTTGTTATATATTCAACAAGTTTCCTACATATACCAATTTCTTTATACATGACCTTTACATGACATTACAATTCGAATAAGGGGGTAGATCAAATACCTATGACTTCTAACGTCCAAACAAGGCTCTACATATGGATGTTAATATTGATTAGTATAAATATTAAAAAATTATATTCAATGATAAAGGATACATGTAAGTTGTGATCCTTTACTTTCTTGTACAAATAGTCAAAGACAATTTGCAACTTCCAAATTGCTCCCATAATGAACATTAAAATCTATTTTAGATGTTAAAGTTATCTTTTCAAGTCAAAATTTATGTAGCCTTTGTGTGGTAGAGGTAAAGAAAAGGAAAATCTTGAAATCCATTAGGAGACTTAACCTGATGTATTCTATCATACGTTAAACTCGCCATTAAATAACATGGAGATCATTTTAACTTTGGTTATCTATGACATCGTCTAATTCTCTTTCATGATCATGAATATATCATCTCTTGAGAGCTAGAAGGGCATTAAATCTTTGGTAAATGACATGAGTTAATGTCCTTCTTGCTCTGAGCAGATGATATAATAAATCTCTTATCATCTCATTGAATAATAAGCATCTCACTCCATCTCATCCCCTTCTTTCATTTCTTTCATGGTCCATGGTATATCATCCAGAGCTCTCCCGTACCAGCTCCACACGCTCCACCGGTGGGGGCTCCTCCGCCCAATACCAGACCTCCTCCTCCTCGGCCCATCCCCGCGGCTCTCGCTACGAATCCGGCCAGCGGCACTCTCTCGCCGACCAGGAGGACGACATGGATCGGGCCTTTAGCCAGTACGGTGGGGTGGGAAGCGGTTCCGGGGATGACGCCTATGGTGGTGGTGGTGGAGGGGGGCAGTATGCCGGTCACTACGGGGGCTCAGGTGGTGGAGGGTATGGTAACGGTGGTAAGGGTGGATTGCAGGTGGCTGGTGGTATGATGATGAGCAGTGGTGGTGGTAGCGGCAGTGAGGGCAACGGTTACGACCCTCAGGAGTATGTCGGGGATGCTATGGATAGCTCACCTGATGAAGGCAGTATGTAAAGCAGTTTTAGAGCTAAGCCACAATGGCCTGTATTCATAAAGGCATACTAATTTTAGACCAGGTGTAAACCCCTACTAAGTGGGTAGAGTTAGTCCACACTGATTTATAGAGTGCCAAGTGTTAACAACGTCTTCTTCCCTTTAAAAATTACCAAACTCTGTAACTAAATATATAAACAAAAATCATATCATGAAATTCATTTCTCATTTCCATGAATGGAGTTATGTTGTTTATCAGTATTCGTAGTGTTACAGAATTACAGTATTTTGTACAGGATAAAGAGCTTAACACTTAGTAAATCACTGGACTAAGTTCACCAAGATTTTTCTTAGTTCGCTTCTATGAATATGGGCCAATGTGTTTGAAATTCCTGATGAGAGCAGTTTTATATTATGTCACACCCAAATGTAATTCTAGAAATCAATATTTTTGATAAAAGCAATCAGTATGTTTTTTAATGCTGTCTGAAATCATTCCCATTCAAATATGCATTCTTAACCCACAATGTAACATTCCTTCTCGATGAAATCTTCATTTTCAACCAAGTATCCATTCTCAACCAAATACTGTATAAGCCATAAATTTTGCGGCCATTAATTTTTCGCGAATAGGACTAACCAGACTATTTCACGAGTGGTTGAATTCGCGCTCGGAAAATTCTCAAATCTACAAACAGCGGTGATGATGTAATTTCGCAAAGCGAAGTGGTGAATTTCTGACCAGGAGACAACAAATTCAACTGACTTGTTATGTTAGCAATATTTTGGAGCGTTGTTAAATTCGCGACCCACTCGCGATTTACGAAATTCGCGAAAATACAACCCCCGCGAAATATATGGCGTATAAAGTATTCATCCTCGTTGTCAACCAAATAAAAACATGCATTCCCAAATAAATCGCTTTCCCAACCCAATATGCATTCTCAACCTAATAGGTCTGTGCATTGTCAACCAAATATACTTTTTTATCCATACTTGGATTTTCAACCCAAAATATTAATTTTTATTCAAATATCCATTCTCAATCATACATGTATATGCATATCCCATCAATTAATATATGATTCAGAAGTTTTGCAGATTACTTGTGTCATTAATATGCATGTCCTTGAGTTATTGAACATTCTGCTGGGCACGGGGTGGCTTCATTTATGTTATGCTAGCCTTTTGAATATTGAATGTGAAATAGGAATTGCACTTGTATTGTACTTTACCTGTCAAGGAACAAATATTAAACTATTCTAAATTAAAAGCAGGTATATGTACAGTGTTTTAGTAATGCCAAAAGACTCACTAAAGGTCTATTATTTAAGGTATTTCCTCTCAGAATCATCCGAAGATCAAGATTTTAAACTTTAACTCATTTTCACACCCTTAATTTTAAAAACATAACTCTTCTATTTTTGCATTTTCATGAGGTGACTGTTCAAAGATTGTCAAAGCAACAGATATTCTTTGTTTCTTTGAGAAGATAATGGGCGGGATTTTTGGCTTTCTACTGATTGCTAATCTCATTGCTAATATTAACCCTTCCATGCATCCCCTGTTTCTTTCTCTTGCTCTTTCCCTTTTATTGTCTTTCTCTTTATTGTCTGTTTCTTCCTCTCTCTCTGTCTTTTTTTTTCTCCCTCCCTGTATCAATCTCTCTTACTTCTGTCTCACCTTTTCCTTTCTCTCTCTTTCCTTTCTCTTTTTCTTTCTATCTTTCTATATCACACACTCTCTCTTCCCTCTCCCTTCTCTCTCTATATCTCCCCCTCTCTCTTCCTTTATCTCCCTATCTTTCTCTTTCTTCTCTCTCTCTCTCTCTCTCTCTCTCTCTCTCTCTCTCTCTCTCCTCCCCCATCTCTCTGCTTCTTTGACTAACCCCAGGTTCTCTAGGTACTCTAGAGTTCTCAGTTCTCTATGATGGTATTAACAATGCACTCCATTGCACCGTCACCAAGGCACGTGGTCTCAAAGCCATGGATTCTAACGGCCTATCAGATCCTTACGTCAAACTACACTTGTTACCAGGGGCAACAAAGGTAAAAAAAGAAAGTCCAGGATTAATCAGAATACAGTGATATCTCGACAGATAAAAATAATTCATCTTTGCCTTAAAATCATAGAAATCATTACATATTTTGACGTGCCCTATGATATTAAAGACATGACATGACAGTGTCTAGATATTTCATAACCTTTGTCAATATTTGAAATTAAACATGAAAGTGGAAAAGCAAAAAATATATGCATGTATAAATATTTTAATGAAAAAGTGATGGATCTTCAAACCATTAGGAAAAAAATGGAATCAACTGTACTTAATCTACTTTGCTAAACATGTATGATGACAAATTGGTAACAACTTGATATATTTTCCAGTTATTTTTATTTCTCATCACAAGTCTTCAGATAATATTCATCATGAAGCATCTAAATTAATTTTATTCTTTGATGTGCAGTGTTTTGGTTTTCTTTTATACTAAATAAATGCTAACAAGTATGTTTGAGATCATTTGATCATTAATTGTTTTCAGAGTTGTTTATTTTGCTTTCCCTGCTCTGTATACCATGTCCACACTAGTTTGCATAATGTTGCATATTTTGTGAAACTAAAGCTTACTGAAGATTGAAGTCTTTTACATTTTCATATTGATTGAAATTATTTTGATATTAATTGCAAGATTCATTAAAATGTTAGAATATAATTACGACTACAATTTGTGGATCTTGTCTTCCAGTAAATTGAGGTGATTTTTGTAACCAGAAAACTCTTGATTACATTCTCAGCTGTTATGCTCTTATAAAATCTACTTTGACATATTGATGAACATACAAGTACTTAATCTGTTACTCGTATAAGATTTCTTTTTAAATTTCTGAACGTTTCGTGAAATGCCAAGTGATAAAATGTTACAATCACCTGTTACAAGTTACACTCAGACACTGTGAATGTTGATGACATACAGTACATGTATTTATTTTGTTGTTTCTACATACATCAAGCTTCAGGCAAGTATATAAAATTTAAATACATTAGTGAACTTTTATATTTGAACAACATTCTTCCAACGTATTCATTTGATATATCTTTGTTTCTATCTACATCTAGTCCACCAAGCTTCGAACCAAGACTGTTGCCAAGACCCTGAATCCAGACTTCAATGAAACCCTGACCTACTATGGGGTCACCGAGGATGACCTCTCAAGAAAGATCCTCAGGTACCAAAACTTTGTGGACAGTATAGGTTCTTGAGTTACATGTTATATTTTGGATTGGCTATAGTGTGATGTTATAGTTTTTGGAAATGCCTGTTGCATTTTCATCAAAAAGATATATTCTGGAGTACTCTCTTTAAACATACTAACAAAGATTTGTATGATGATCAATGATCTTCAAGTAGAAAAGGATTGGGGCAACCTGAATTAAAGTATCTCAAATACATTAAAGAAACAATAAGAAAAAAAACATGAAGTTAAATAGATGGAAGACAGTTAGCTGTTCTTATAGGAAAGAAGAAAATGTAGATAAAGTCAGAGTAAAATAGCAATAAGATATCACCATTTAATCTACTTTATTCATTAATTAATTGCTGATTTACATAAATCCACATAATAAATGCTGATTCACATAAGTGTACATGATTTGTGTAACAAATGAATTTGCTAATTATATCATAATCCACACATGTACATGTAGGTGTATATTTATTTACGACCATTTGCATACATGTAACAAAATCTAAGTAATGGGTATTTAAATATATTGAATCTACTATAAAATTGTATTATGATATGTTCACTTTTATTTTGATTTTGATTTGCCAAATAAATGATAATTACAATATCAATAATTTGTTACCAGGTTATCAGTCTTGGACGAGGATAGATTTGGTCACAATGATTTCATTGGAGAATACAGGCTACCACTCAGAAAGCTCACACCATACCAAACCAAGTCACTCAGTGTCTATCTAGAAAAACCTCTTCCGGTAAGTAGGAACATGACAGTGGGTTGAATTGTAGTTGTTGCAGATACTGTAAACATGGAATATTTCGCGGTGTGGAATTTTGCGCATTTTGCGCAGCATGAAATTTGTGCAAAAATAGAAACACGCAAGTATTTTTGTTTATTTATTCTTTGGCCCATATGCCTAGTGCGCCAGCGAAATCAAAAACACGTGAAATCCTCTTACTCAGCCAAGCGCGAAAAATTAATTGCATGAAATTTTCCACTTTTACAGTGATAGGCAGTAAAAAAGAACTCTTGCAAAATCCTGTTTGGTCAGTTTTCTTTCCTTCATATTAAAACTTGTCCATTTATGTTGTAAGTTTATATGTCTCTCTGGAGCAATGAAATCATTTATTCTAAATGTCTTTGTCGTTACAAGTGTTGAATAAACCAACTTGTTATGGACTTCACTTGGAATGGGTATAAAGTTTACTCCTAACAATAAATGGGAAACCTCTCTTGAAACATTAACAATATATAATGATTTTTCAATCAAAGCATAAACATTTCAGGCAACATAATTTTGTGGTACGTGTAGTTGGTCTAAAAATAAAACAAAATCATCTCAGACTTCTCTTGATGCTGTTGGTATTTTGTTAATCCTAAGATCATTTCTTTATATATTTCTTCAAACTTGTGATGTTTAGTTGGAGAAGGATGACGAGTTAGCAGGAGAGAGAGGTAAGCTGATGGTTGGTCTGAAATACGTCAGTACCAGACAGACCTTGGTAGTGAGTATCATCCGAGGGGCAGGGCTGGCTGCTATGGATTCCAATGGATACTCAGATCCTTATGTCAAAGTGTGAGTGTTTAGTCCTCTTACTTTACTGCATTTAGAAATTGAACAAGTATATCAGACAAGTTTGCCATATTTCTTAAAAGCTCAGCCACAGTATCAAATTGGTCTTCCCTGTCAGATTTGATTCATAACTAAAATTAAAGTGAATGGACATTGATATTTCATTTCAAGTCCTTTTGAATTTTCAAGGAAAAAAATAGACAAAGACCAATACTTTCATCTTTACAATGATGAAAAAAGGCTACTCAGGAAAGACTGAATGAAGAGTCATGTGGAACCTACATGTAGGAAAATGAGAGGGAAAAGAGACGTACAGAAAGGGAGAAGCAAATAGGAAGAGGGAAAAACAAAGGAAGAGTGGCAGGGTAACCTGTCTTTATCACCAGATTTTGCCATTTGTACTGCTTCTTTTTAATTTTATTTTTATTTTGTAATTATTTCCGAACTGCACACTATACATTTGAACATACCATACTAGAAGTGGATTGTTAGTGTTTACTCCCTTCTTACTTTTTGACAGATACTTAAAGCCAGATGCAGGAAAGAGAACCAAACACAAGACTGCAGTCAAGAAGAGGACCCTCAATCCAGAATTTAATGAGGTTAGAAAGTTCAGTTTGTTCCCCAGTGTTTGTCAATGAGGTCTCTATAAAGCTCTGCTACTTTTTTAAATTTATATA
This sequence comes from Heliocidaris tuberculata, assembly GCA_025618425.1. NCBI lineage: Eukaryota > Metazoa > Echinodermata > Echinoidea > Camarodonta > Echinometridae > Heliocidaris > Heliocidaris tuberculata. The sequence continues at coordinate 5,209,512 of CM046840.1, forward strand.
TGAATATAATAAATGCCATTCTCAATCATTTATTCTTTACCCCATCTGTGCCACCAAGTTTAACAACAGTTTTCATGAATTGAATTTCAAAAACGAATTTTGACTTTAAGCTTGATGCTTTGTTTCAGTGATTACTTTCATTCATTCAGTGATGTAAGCTTCACAATGACGGTATGTTGTTTCTGTTTCAGGGAGAAAAACATTAAGACATTCTTCTTCCAAACACATCATTCAACACTCAAAGTCTTTGACAGGGTTCTCCTTTTAAAGGTATAATTTGCATACAGCGTGAATAGATACACTGTATACTGCAGAATGAAAAGTCAAATTCACGGTGACCTGAATGTAGATTACAAAATATTTTGACATATAAGACACATTTCAGATGTTTGCTTTATAAATGTGATTATTTTCTCTCTACTTTTATATTTTGCAGGAATTTTACTATGAGGTGAAACACAATGAGTTGGCTAAGAAGACACTAGAAATCACAGTATGGGATAAAGACATCGCCAAGTCTAATGACTATATTGGTGAGATAAAATCTCTATTTTGAGTGATTTAATGATTTACTCTTTTAAAATCTTTCACAAGATAAATTTCAGATATTTGTGGGATCGATGAAAGAGTTTCCATATGCCCATGAGCATATTATACATTACCAAGTTGAAAGCACTCACATAGAAATGATTGTATCATCTGCTGAAAGTCAGAAGGGCATTAACTCTGTGTATGAGATACAACATGTACTACCCTTTTGGTTTTCAGCAGATGATACGTGTATGTATAAATTCTTGAGAATATACAAATGAGAAGTGAATTCTTTTTTATCTTTTTATCTTTTTTGAACAGATAAATCTACTTTTCCAGCAAACTTGGAATACAATCAAATTTAGCATTTAGCATTTAGCACACTAAATATTTTTTGTTGGAATTTTGCGAATATTCTTTTTCTGCATATTATGCATGTGATTTATACCTCGCTTTCGAGGAGTCCAAATGCTCCTAAGGTTATTTTGGGGAATATATATGTATGTTTCTATGATGTATGTATGTATGCATGTATGTAAAATGCGATAGCAATGTAAAAAAAAAATCAAGAAATGCTAAAATGTATTTTGATTACCTGACATGTAAGAAGGGGTAATTTTTGTTTTTATATCATTGATTTTTATCAGGTGGTGTACAACTTGGAATCAACAGTAAGGGTGAGCGTCTACGACATTGGTTTGAAACCCTCAAGGGAGTGGACAAGAAGTACGAGAGATGGCACACTCTTTCTGATGAAATCTTTGGAGAGGAGTAGAAAACTTTAGATCTGTTCTTAGAAATACATCGAGATTTACATGTGAAGAAATTACTATTAGATACAATGGTACTGTGTACTGTGTGTATTAGAGGAGAGAAGTAGAAAAATTTAAATCTGTTCTTAGAAATACATTTAGATTAAATGTTAAGAAATTACTGGTAGATTGTACTGTCTGAATCAAGCTACTGACATTGATCAGAATGTGAAACATGTAGCTGATTTATTTGTGGAAGATTTGTTCTTAGGTATACAATTGACAGTATTTATGACAGAAAATGATCTGTCTCCAAAGATCTCTAAACACATGTCTCAAAAACGTTTGTCTTTAGGAACATGCACTTACCAGTAGATACACCTTCAGGAGTGTTCTTATTGTAGTGTAGAACATTCTCTTTACATGCATTAGGAACATGTAAGTTTTTTTTAAAGGTTTTTGATGAAGATCTCTTCGTTCTGATCTTCTTTTGATCTCTTGGAGATAATTCTATTCTTTATTATTAACCATGCTTTCCTGATGGGTAATTGTTCCCAGTAAAAAGGATCGAGATAAACAATGGTTACATAAAGTTGTTGGCTCCATATACTTGCACATGTGTGCCATATGATAATGGTAGTGGAAGAGGATCGAAGAGGAGAAAGATGCAGGAATATTCTGGAAGTTGCTCTAGGCAAGAACAATTCCCTGCTCTACGTCTACTGTCATTTCACCACCTGTTGACAGTGGTTCAGTCTTTGGTGCTGGGTAGGAGTAGGTCGCTAGGTACGTAGCAGAACCTTTTTAGATGTTGGAAGAAAGTTAGGGCACATTCTTACAATAATCACTTACACTGTAGATGAAAAGAGGATATGGGACGTACAGTATGTGGTCCCAGACCTTGAAATAAAGGTACATGTACTTGTATAATGGCTGAAGTTATATTTAGGATCTGGATCCTGTTTCATAAAAAATGTTATCAGTAACAAGTACCAAAGTTCAAAGAAAAATTTCCCCATAGGCAATCAAATGCAGTTACATATTTTTGTAGCTTACATTTATTGTAACTTGTTATTTTATGAAACAGGGCTCTGGACCCATGAAAACAATAGGTTTTGTAGTGATGTCTAATAGATTGGACAAGAACATCAAACCTATAATAATAATAATATAGAATACTTTGTAGTGCTAAAACAGAAAGTACCATAGTGCTTACAAGATTACAGATTTTAAGAGAAAAGACAACAGCAACAACAAAACGTAAGAGATCACATTTTAGAACATTATATTACTGGGAAAAGTAATATATAACTTGAATTCCACTATGCATGTATAAGCTAGACTAGGACCTAGAACATTTATAGCCCGAGACCTTACAAACATTAGCATGCCTAAAGATACAGACTACAAAAGAACCTACATGTAAAGCCCGAGTTCTTTTAAAAAAGGTCTATTCTAAGGGCTGAGACTACATTGTAGTACATGTGCATGTAATAGTCCTAGTCCCAGCTTGTTGTGAAGGTCTATAAAGGCTGAATTGTTCCTTAAAGAACCATGAACTGCAGCTGGCTATTTCAGTACAAATGTAGATTCAAATCAAAATGTTGTAATTGGAGACTAAGAATTGCAAGATATATTATCACCATAATTCATTCTTGGAATCTGGAATACGCGTAAAAGATATCTAATGCAATAGATGTCATTGTACAACAGCTGTTCAAGCATTGTTTTTGTGCTTATAATCCAAGGATATGTTGAATTATTAATGTATCTTTAAAAATTTGTTTTCCTCCATAGGAAGTAACTTATGTTTTGGAATGGTATATAGTTCTTACTTCTTTCTAGCCTTTTTTTTTTTTTGCCATTCAGTTTTATGTGTACTGAATATCTATTCTTATCTTCCTATTTTTAAAAAATACTTGTAAACTGTTAAATAATAGATGAAATATTCCTAAAGATGTGAAAAGTTTGTTTTACTGTCAGTATTTTAGAGACAAGTACATGTATTTTATTTTTAACATTGTAGTATTTTTACCTGCATTGGGCATGTAGGATGTAAAGTGCAGTATTTTAATTTACCTCATTTGTAATGTGGCTACTTTACTTCAGCTTTAATAGCATATTTTCTTGAATGTTTTATCAATCAAACGCCAAAATTAATTTTGTCCACAAATGCAATTTATAGTTCCTTGTTATATTCAGCCCTTAAGCTGTGGTGTTAGCTTATTGCATATGATGAATTGCATAGATTTTATGTAGAAATTGCGATGATTGTAGATGTACATGTACATCTACATGCATGTCAGTCCATGTTCCATATTGAATGAAATTGAATGTAATTTAATTGAATTTATTGATTCATCTGTTAGGAAACAGAACTTTTTATCTACATTGGCACATGACTTGATCAAAAATATGTCACAACATGGTATAACCTGCAACTTACATTATGTAAAACTTGTCGTTTTAATTACTTATCGGTAGTTTTATTTTTTTCTTGTTTTCTTTCTAAAACAGAAACAGGAAATGCGATGTGATTTTTTTTTTTTTTAAAGAAACTATTTTCTGTTCAATTTAAGTGAAACAGATAATTACTAATTGACTTTGAAGGTTGATTGAAGATAAGCATTGTTTGAGAAGAAATTAAAGTTGTATTGATGCTGAAAGGCAACATGAATTATTAACTACATGTAAAGGCTTCCAAGTTTTAAAAGTTTTTGAAGGGTAATGTTGCTTTGATTAAATGTTTTTGTTAGGTGTTTTTGGCCTCATGCACCTGTGTTTAATAGTGAATTGAGAATTTATTTTCAGCCACTAGGTTTTCATGCATGAATCAGAGATTGGATTACCCAAGTTTTTAGGGGGAGAGATCAAAGTTTATAGGATAAAGGTAGATCTACATGTACTCTGAAAAAAAAAATGTTACAAAATTAGAATAGAGATGAAAAGAAATTTTAGCTGGTAGAGATGTACTTTAATTTTAAGAGAACTTGTAGATTTTTGAAAATGTTGATTGGTTTTCAAGTTGCAGGCATTTTAAGTTACAGGGTTTCTCTTTTTTGTCTCTGGCAGAAAAGATACAACACAAAAATGTAGAAATAGTTGTCATGGTAATACATGTACGTGTGGCAGTACATATAAAGTATGAACCAACATGGCAGCTACATATTGGGAAAATTGATTTGAACTTGTTTGACTAGACAGTAGCAGACTATATAGAAATGAGGTATGCATAGATATGTATTTATTTATTTATTACCTCTATGTATTTATTTATTTGAACAATATATTTCTATGACCACTGCTACATTATCTGAAGGTCAACTTTTTGAAGATGTGGTTCTTAACCCTTGCTCATTCAAGATGAATTGTATGCACACGGAGGGAAAAAAATATTTTCAGGAATATGAGTTTGAGTAACGAGCATTTCTGAAAGTAAATCTACCTGTCACCCTTTTGAAAACAAAGATTATTTCTGAAAATTAAGCAGTAAGCTTTTAGTTCTGTCTTGGGAATACTACATTCTTGTACCTGTGTTTCTTCCCATCATACTATTATAATTTCTTAAGATTATTAAAGGATGCTTTTACATGTAATACTATGGACTTTTCTCTGTTGAAAAGGGACTACGAAGATAAGAAAAATAGCGTTGAACAGAGGCATATTACAGCTTTTTGTCTTGCACTCATCAGACTAAACTGCAAGAATGAACAGAAAGCCGAAATCGAACAATATAAACAATGGAACAATGGAAACTAAAGGAAAAAAAGGCACGAAATATAACGAGCTCTGATTGGCTGTCTAAAGATAACGGTCAATTAGGCTTATTGCCAGCCGGTTTATGTAATAATGTAATGATTTAGCAATCATTACATTACTAATTCGAGCATCCTCACAAACTCTTTATGTCTGCACCGAAGCGCCTTTTGTTCCTTTAGTTTCCGTTTATATTGTTCGATTTTGCTGTTCATTCTTGTAGTTTACTCTGATGAGTGCAAGACAAAAAGCTTTACTATGTCTCTGTTCAATGCTATTTTCCAATGTTGTAGTATCAAATATCTTTTCGACTACGAAGATGTGCAAGGAAGAGGGCACCTTTGATTTAGCATACATAGACCATAGGTGAATATCGTTTCATGAGTTCTAGAAAGCATGTCAATTCATATATTTGAACAGGAGTTAACGTCTTTCTGGCTCTCAACTGACAGTATGTCCATTAACAGATACATGTATGTATTTAGAGGTTTAGAAAATCTAGGTACAGTACCTGTTTGAAATTTTCCTGCTGAATTAATGTTTTTGTAAATGCAAGCAGATAGGAAAGTGAAATGCATAAAGATTAGAGTGATAGTTTAGTAATTGCAGGGGTGGATCCAGGATTTTGTAAAAGGGGGGGGGGGGGGCACAGAGCCGGAAAAATACACAATTAAGGAGGAATTTTTTTTTTTGTACTTAAGGTATGCCAGTTGGGTTTCAAAGGAGGGGGGGGGGGGGGCACGGCCGATTCGGCCTCCCCCTGGATCTGCCCCTGAATTGAGGAATTACTTAATTACTCAATCTAGGAGGCTATTGATAATTTTCATACGGAAATGGTGGGGTTTTTTTTTTTTTTTTTCAACCCAAGCAGGTAGAAAAGATACATCATGCAGAAAGAGTAGAATGATAGTTTAGTAATTGAGAAATTTTTGAGAAATCTTAAGAATAGTGCAATTACTACTGTAATTTATTTGTTGAAGATCAATTTTAGACCCTCTTACTGGTGTAATTATTTCATTGATTTGTTTTTTGTTTTATATTTCCATGAAATGTAAATAATGTAAATAGATGAGTATTTGAAACTATATGAAGTCATAAGTGCATGAATTGCCAAAGCATATTCTTCTCCATGTGTATGAAATGTACTGAGTTGTATAAAACAAAGACAAATCATGTTGTAGAATACATCATTTGTTTGGAGCCAGAGGGGCGTTAACTCTTGTTGAAGTATATGAGCTAATGCCCTTCTGGCTCCAAACAAATGATGATTTAGGGTAATTTATTGATTGTAGACAAGTGATGTAATGATTTGATATGTAGAACGATTATTACCGGTAGCTAAATTTGAGATTTAAAGAGATGATTCTTTTCCACTGAGACATAGATGCAAGTGGTTCAGGTTAAAGAAAGCAGGAAATTTTTCCTACATGTACCAATTAATTAGCCTTTAAGGAATTAGGATAATTCTTTTCCATAAAATATTGTTTTCAGTAGTGATTTTACTAGAGAAGGAAAAAATGATCACATCTGTTTTGTTAAAAGTGTTGTAGAAAATCAATTAAACATGATTTTGTAGAAAATAGAACTACAAGTCAGTTAGAAAATATGGTTTGGTTCATGTATTTGAATCCCCCCCTCCAAAAAAAAAAATAAAAAAAATTGATTTTTATGAACTGACGTGAGATAAACAGGTCAATATTAGCTCTGTGCACTGATTCTACTGTAAAACCTATAAAAACAATAGTAATGCCCGATCAAAGACATTTTGCTTCTGTCAATTTTGGGAGATGAAAAGACACCTGTTAACATCAAGTGGTAGACAAGTGGTTTATTGATCTACATGTAGGGATTTTTTTGTCACTGATGTTTTTTATGTGATAGATATTGTCCATCATTGCAGAAAGTTTAGAATTACAAATGAATAAATTGTTTCATCACAGCTGTTTAGGCTGATATTTAATTAATGCTAATTGCCAAGTGTGTATAAAGGTATTTTCATGTTCCAAGAACCAAATTTCCAATGGAGATGTATACTGATTACATTCCACTAGTATGTAGTGAAATGTAAATTGCTATGCTACACATATTTCTGTAATATAACGATATTGTCTTGCCTCTATTTCTTGTATTGTACATGACAAAACCAAGTCATTCCTGGTCATTAAACCAGAAGAATTTCTCCAGTTTTCAAACTGTATAACAATTTTTTGAGAATGTCAGTTGTTGCCCAGTTATATAATGTATCATAATGTATCATGGTGTAGTAAACGTGGGTGTTCATAATCATTTTTATGTGCCTTGAAGCTGTACAAAGAATAGAGATCCTTCTAAATGTTGCTATATTACATCATTGGTGTATTAAATGTATTCTATTCTAAACTAAGAGGAACTAAAGTCATAATAAATGTATAACTCTATATGGTAGATTTTATTGTTAGAAATGGAAACATATTACATAGCTGTGCTATTGTTGGCAATTTTGTGCTCCGATATTTATAATAAAAAGAACCTTCTGGTCAAAAGATATGACATGTTTCAAGGTTTTTGTGCGTCAGACTGCATGTATGTTTAGGTTGTAGAATAGTATGAACAGCAATAAGAAAGTAAGTGATTGTGGGAGGGGATAATACAAGAAAATGGTGAGGGTAAAAATGAAGAGAGAAGAGTAGAGACAGGAGTACATAAACATATAAAAAATAAGTTAGAAAGAGAGAGGGGAGAGCATGTAAGAGAGCAAGCGAAGGGAGATAGAGAGAGTGTGAGAAATGTACAAGAGGGGGGGGGGGATGGAGTTAAGGACTGAAATAATTATTCTACACTTATCAGACTAATGATGTGTTTTTAGATTTGATGATAGGAGCATAACCAGTGTATGAGGAGAGAAACAGAAGGCGAATTAGAAACCCAATTATTAATTCTTTATTTGATACATGTATTTATTTGATTTTTTTTAAAGATCTCTTTAGCCATATTACTTTTTTATATATACAGTACACAGTACATGGATTTGCATAACATTTTGCCTTATTTTCAATCATACATTAAAAAACTCTATTCACAATAATTCCTCACTCAATTTCTACTAACATGAACATCAACATGACATTGTAATTCACACACTTGCCCGTGTTGACAAGTTTTGGTAAGCCCAAAAATACTCTTAATCACATTTCTTTGATTTTAGTTGATAAAAAGCAAGGAAATCACAATTTGTAACTGAAGTAAAGAAATATTTTTTAAAAATTCCTCAAGTGATGTGCTAAAAAATGTTTACACCCCTTTAAAATCAATGCAAACTTGATCAGCTTGTTTTCACCAACTAAGAAAATATCTGTAAAAAGAAAAATCAGTACCAAAAGCAAATTTCCCAGTTTCGCATCCTGGAAACTATCAAACACATGGATTGTGTAATATAGCTTATCACAGTGTGATTGAAAAAGTAATTTTAGTAAGACATAAAAACAGAGACTACACATACATTTACATGAATATTTTAAGTACTTTTTATTGCATACAACCTAATAACCTGGCAAGAAATTAATAAGGAGTGGCTTCTCCTGATCAGAACCCAAATTAATGCTCCCCCCCCCCCCAAAAAAAAAAAAAAAAAAATAAAAAAAAAAGAAAAAAAAAAAAGAACAAAGAAAGAACAAAAAAAGAACAAAAAAAGGAATATCAAGATGCATTTCAACTCCGGAGCTGTAGGCTCATATGTCGGCCAGACACTATAACCTGACTCTCAAAATTCATGACTCTGGGGCGTAACACACAACTGTTTCCAGATTTCACAATTATGCCCTATTTCACAGAAAATAAACAATCTTTTATTGATATATTTAAAAAAAAAAGATATTACTAATATCATATTACTCAAAAGTTTTGAAATGTAGAGCATTCTCAGATGATTCATATATTACAGCCCTCTTCACAATGGTTAGTTTCTAATTTTTTGACATGATGTCATTACATGAAAGAATGAAAGAAGATATAAAGTTACTGCTTACGGAATATTTTGAGGAATATTCAGACATGATGCCACTTTTCGTCTTTCACTCTTGAAAACGCAAGAATGAACAGAAGGCAAAAAATCACACAATATAAACAGAAACTACAAGGGAACTAAAGGGAAACATTTCAATTAAGTCCTGCAAGTATATTAGGTAGCTTAGCGAAACGTTGTGGCGGGTAAGAACGCGGGAAAGACGCATACAGGAAAACTGCAAGTTTTGTATGTGCTTATAAAATTAGAATCAGACATATCTGAATAAAAATGTTCATATTATTTTGCTTAGAATTGTTCAAATATTTGAATACTAATTCTACATTGTAATATATTGAGTCTGCCTTTATAGAATAAAATCATGATTTTGATCAAATTTGTCATATGCGTTTTTCCCGCGTTCTTACGCGCCACGACGTTTCGCTAAGCTACCTCAATACCACTCTTTCTGTTCTTAGAGTAACCAACTTGATCATTATTACAGGTTTTGAGGAGAAGTCTGTAGATATGCCTTGGAGATACTGAGAGAAACATCTATCAGACAAGATTTGGATGAGAGAGTTCAAGGTGATTTGTCGAATCACTTTCTCTTGGGTGTGGTGGTGTGTGTTAAGTCCACTGTCCTTGACATTCTGAAGATCTGAGGCAGCATAGAGCTCAGCTGAGAGAACAGATCGTCTGATATACCCTGGAAAGTAAAATGAAAAGATCAAAAAATACATCAATCAATGTAAGGAAAGGGTGAGAACAAGACATCTTTTACATGTCATCTACGATATCATTACAAAAAAAGTTTTTTTTTGTGTATGTTTTTATTCAAAACTAAAGACTGAGGATAATAGTGTGGTTATTCTGGTGACTAAACAAAGGTTTTGACATTGCAGCTTCCTCATTTCTGCAGTGGTCCTCAAACATCAAATCATACCTTTATGGTCAAATATACATGTGTACATCTACATGTATTTATTATTCTATCCAATTAAAGGAATGGATTATCACAAACAGGAAATTTGTAGCAAATGACATTAAAAAACTTGACTGTTCTTGGTTGCTTTTAGGCAATAGCATTTAATATAAATTTTCACAATTCTAGGGAAACAAATGCACAAAATCAATTAATCTTTTAAGTTTGACTAACCTTTGGTACGACAAACTGAATAGTCCTAGACACATTCCCTCCCCATGTAGCCATCTCCATCATGAAACCTTTGACACACTTTAGGACTAGCTCAGCTCGTTTGATACACCACGGTATTGTCATCTCCTAGAATGGCCAATTAGAGAAAGAAAGTAATTAAACATAGTTTAATTACATAGTTTTTTTATACTTAAAGACTAACTCAGCTCATTTCCTATAACAGCCACTCAGAGAGAGAGAGAGAGAGAGGGAGAGAGAAATTGTAAGTAAATGTGAAGTTATAATTTATATTTTGTTGTTCTTTTTAACCATTTATCCATAAAATGCCAGGTAAAGTTGTTGTTTATTTTTTAATTATATAAAAGCAGTAAATAATATTTTTGGGGGGAATGGTCCTTTTTAACTCAATCACAACTTAAACATAATGCATGTAATCATCCCAGGATCCATATTCTAGCAGGATTAAAATCAAGAGCTAAAAGTAGTACAGGGGCACACCTTGTACATCTAGACAGCTGCAATTAATCTGAATCGATCACCACTCAACTTTTATAGTTTAGTATCAATTGTAAGTCCACAACACATAAGTTTATAGACAAGTGATTGGAGGACTTAATTAGGATCAATTGTAATGATTTATAAGACTAGACAATTGATCGGTTAACTCACCTCGTACATCTCATACATAAGAAACAATGGAAGCGTGATGGAGAGGATATCAAACTGGACAGCGTACTTCAAGATGTTTCTTAGAGCTAGGATACAGGGATGTCTTGAGTTGATCTCATTGGATCGTAAGCTGTCATCAGACACCAGATGAAAGATGATATGACACTCAGCCAGGTTGGAATGTCTTGTAACATAGAAGTCACCTTTATAATGAGAGGAAACAAGATTCTCTTTATTCCAATAAAAATAAAAGACATTATTGAAATAACAATTGATTGTTTAGAAGGTATTTTCCTTTCAAACTGTTGATGAAAATAAACACTCGGGGCATTGTACTCTTTAAACTGTACCATTTCATCTTGCATATTTTCATCCTGCATATCTTTTAACAGAGTTGTCTAGCAATGTTTACACTACATGTACATCACACTTCTCTTAATACACATAGAAGTCTACAATCCTTTATGAATTAATCTAATCAAACACCAGAGGACCAGTTTCTCAAAGCCGTCACATTCCTCAGTTTGTGGACATCCTAGCAAACGTATATTCAATTTCATAAACTGAATAAGAATATTGTATTATGAGCAAAACATAATATTTTGCTTTGTATGTAAAAGTCATCTGTTAGTTCACTCATCCATTCATTCCTTCATTCATCTTATCATTTCTCATCCCTACCTGTTCTAAGGTTTGTAGTGAGTTCACCATCTTCATGAATTGATGTTGGTCTGCTACCTTCAGAGCCACTGCTAGAGCTGCTATCTGTGTACATATTGAAAAACCAACATCCTATCTCAATATATGTTTGATCGATGGACAAGGATACATTAAGTTCCTACAGATATGTTTTATGTGATATGACTTTGCTAGATGGGAAGCCCCCAAAAATGGTTCAGAGAAATAATGACTAAAACTATGCCTACAGTGTAAAAGACTGAGAATCTTAGGGTATCAATGTCTGCAATATTTGTAATCATAATCAAATTACAATGCAGCCTGCTGATTTCAACATTGTGACACAATTTACACCAAAATCAATCCAAAGTGCTAGGGAAAAAACAAAGGATTTAAAGCCCCTAGGGCCCTGAAATTTTGGCAACAAGCAAATCAATTTTTATTGTCAACAACACCAAAAAGAAACAAATAAATTGAAACTTTGAAGATAGAAAAGAGTCAACTTACCTCCTCCACTTAGCCTCTTCTGTTCCTTGCGCCTTGCATTGACCTTGAGGGCTCCGTGGTGGATCACCCTTAGCTGGGTCTCTAGGTCAGGAAAATGGAAGTCTGTTGACTGCTGACACACCGTCGCAAAATCTACAACCAAAACAAGAATGCATCACAATGATCATGAAGGATAAAATGATCTCTTTATCAACTCGGCCATCTACAGTGAATCACGAGCTGAATTATGTAATTGGTGTCTCGTACAGCACTCAAATCCAAAACCAGTGGTTCTAAAAAAAACCCACTTTAGTATTATCCAATTTCAGCTAGGCTAGCATTGAAGCACTTGCAGTATTCAATGAATTCCTTCACACTATACTAGTATCCACTTACTCTATTTTGACAGACGCATTCACGAAAAAATCAATAGACTGTCTAAGGACATTAGCAAAAAACAGGCATTCAATGGGCGGCAAGGATTTTAAGCTACCCATTTGTCTTGTACAACTATTCAGAAATATTCATTCTGTCAACTTATCTTTTTCTTTCTTCATTTACCACAGAAAAAGGAGATTCTATCTGCTACATTGTGTACCATACAAGACAGACAAGTTGAGAAGAGAAAGAGAAGTCTACATTCTATACCTATCTTTTCACAAATCTATCAATCTGTCTTTCAGCATTAATATCTGTCTATCCATCAATCTATTTATCTATATATATATCTGTCTGTCTATATAAACATCAATCTTTCTATCTATCTATCTATCTATCTATCTATCTATCTATCTATCTGTCTCACCTCTTTTAATACCGGTATAAGAGCTGACTCTATCATCTACCATCAGCACCACACCAGACAGACTGGTTGAGTAGAGGGACAGAGCAGTCTGCAGCCGTTGCGGTTGAGGTCTTAAGATTCCCCTGTAAAATATAAAAATACATTCTCTGAGAACTGTTCACACAAGGGCATGTTTGGGTTTTTTTTCTCTATATAGTGCACTTATTGAGAAAAAATTGCAGAGAATGAATAATATAGATGTATCTCGTACAAATGGCTGTCAGAAACCATGAATGACATGTGAAAAGGGAGATTACTAAAAATAAGTTATGAATTTTAACTCTCTGAACACTGGGACGTTAATACTTTTAAAAAAATGTTGCATGCTAGCAGAGGATGAGAAATTTGAAAAGAGACAAAGAGATAAATAAAAAAGAAAAAGACAGGGGAAAGAGAAAGAGAGAACATAGAGAGGGAGCAAGGAAAGAAAATAAATAATTATTTTCTTTGCATTTTGAAGTGAAGTATTTTGAAACTGACCAACAAACCAAGAGAGAGAGAGAGAATGTTCTCAAAAGACTTTCAACTACCGAGTACATTTTTTAAATTTGGTATTAAGTTTGGGGGAGAATGGTAAGAAACGCTTCTTGAATTTTTTTTTTTTTAAATACATGGCTTACCCTTCTCTGTTAGGTTTATGCCTACACAGGTCTAAGACATCTATACTCATTAGCCTCAGGTTATGCATGGTCTTCATTTGAGCACCTGGAACAGAGATAAAGTGGACAAACATTACGGCTTAACTGCAGGATTTATATCTATCAATGATGTAAACCAAATGAAATACAGATATATTGATCAAAAATATATTAAAAATTACACAATAAAGTTCATAATTTGAGTGCTACATTTCTTACATCTACATATGTACACAGTTCAACACATAGTTCAACATTGCTTGAAATTAATGCAAAAACATTCTGGTTACAATTTTCCAGGTGAGAGTTTGTGACTACCATCATTTTGAAAGGGTCAATGAGACATCAATGACCTGATTCTCAAATACATTTGTATGTGGACGCATGTATTTTGGGGTCTTGCATTTATCTTGAGGCAAGATCTTACCTAGATGAATGGTGAAGCTTTCTTCCATCTTAGGTTGGTCAGGAATGTTCTCTTCTGCTTCAACAGGCATGGACTCTGATAAAGCTCTGATCCTACGACTATAAAAGGAAATCACATATACCCTATAATTAGCAAGAATTTTACAGCCCAAATTACAGTTTTATTGATAAGACTTCATCAACCTTAAAGAGTTCTGGGAAAGGTGAAAAATAATTTGTAAGCTCTTTCATCCCTGTTATGTCAGTTTGCAAGAAATAATAGTAGAAATGACCCCTGGACAGGATTGCTTGTCAAATGCCCTCATATTCGAAATAATTATGACCAGAAATAACTGCCGCTATTGTGTGCTACCGCAAACCTTTATATTTAATAGCTGAAGTGTTCGGGCTGAACATTCATGCCACATGTGTATACAGGCCCATATACCCATTTCTGTGTGCAGTGCAAGTGCCCTTCAGTGAGATTGGGTAAATTTTCTGATCATTTTGATGATTCCAGAACCTCACAGTATACACCCATTCTTATGTAGACATGATCAACCTTTTCTCAATTGCTTTGAGACAGTTTCTTTCACAGTGTAATCTAATGACCAGAAATTGACATTATCTTTAATTGAATTAGCAATCGGAAGACCCTGACAGATATTTTTAAGGGGTTTCTATCCACACTTGTCTGTCTTATTCTAGGGATAGGTGCATTGAAAGATTTGCTCTTACCTGACAGGTCCTTCTATACCATTGCCCATGTCTTCATGTAAGTTCTTGATCCATTCATGAAATTCTTCACGCTGAGAATCCTGAAGATTGCGTAACTCGTTGTCCCATTTTGCCTCCTCTCTCTAAAAGACAAAACACATCAAACCAAAAAACAATACAAACACACACACACACCAAAACAGAGATCTAGATAATATCTACTTAAACTTACAAGTAAGGTATGCCACAAAAATCATGATCACCGCTAAGCTTTTAGAACTTGTACATATTACACAAAAAGTAATTTTATTTCACCTACAAATAATCCATGACCTTAAAAAATGTCAAACTTTGACGTCACAAATATCATTTTACGATGAATACCTACCTGAGTGTTTTCAAAGTGGATGGCAGCCAGACGGTTGACATGTAAATCATCATGGGTGATGTCTAGATTCTTCACTGCTCTCTCCATCTCATTTGCTTGCCTATAAACACAACAAAATAAGACTATCATGCAAAAAAAAAAAATGTCTATTTGATCTGTTGAAGACTATACCCAAAACATGCTTGGATAATATCTAAATTAGACGTGCAGACTCATTCTACTCCTTACTCACATCATTGGGATTATGGTAGCTTTACGGCAGTGATGGAATAAGCCCTTCCCATACCATGGGCAGCAAACAGCTCAAGAATGCAGATGTTGTACCACAGCGTTGAGTGAATGATAGCTGGTTACATTTGATATGTAGAAATGTGTAATGAACTTTATTGTAGGACATACAGTCTGGTGACAATTGCTCCCGTGTCAATTTCGAACACTAACTGAAAATCCTTACTTCCACCTTGGACCCAAAGTTACACCTAACCTGGATAACCCTAACCCTAAAAGGCTAAACGCAGCCTGAAACCTAATTGCAAACCCAGCCATAACAAGATACAGATAAAACATATCCTGAAGCAAATGTTGGATCACCTACTTGTCTTGTAGCTTGCGTAGAGCAGCATCTCTCTGTTTCACAACGTCTTCTACAGCCATCGAATAGGTGTGTTCTAACTTGAAGATTGTTTCTAGGGCAGGGGAATGTATGAGGGTATGGAACATCTCTCCAAACACTGCTTCATCTTTGGGTTTGGTGTTTGGTGCATGGCTCACACATTCCTGTTAGAAAAACAGCGCGTATTGGTGTTATACTACAGCAAGCAAAACTGGTTTCTGTACAAATCAGTAAGAATATTCCAGCCCATCTATCAGAAACGGTCTATCTGGAGCAATATTGTTTCCTGGTTTACATACAGTAGTTGTAAGAATGTTTCAGTGTATCGGCAGTGCAATTACTCTTACCCATTGGTATCCCCTAATAATTACCTGTGCAAATGCTCTAAGACTCTGGAAAATATGTCTGGGTCCCCAGACAATTTGGTGCGGCATGCAAACAAAAAGCAGTTGCTTCTGATTTCATGACATAGATCAATACAATAAAGTACCACTACTTATTGTCGGACATGAATAAAATTCTCAAAATTATTTTTTCCTGACTAAAAACAAACCTGGGTGAATGCTCGAGCCCATCGATCAGCAATGTTCCCTATCTCCTCATCACCACTGGACTGTAACACTCTGATAGCCTCCTCACCGTTTGCATTGTGAAAGTCTTCTGTTTCCTTGGCAACAAATTTTTCCAGCTCTCTGGTTAGCTCTGAAAGTGGAGGATAGAGTTGATTATGAGCAGTCAGCAGTGAATTATATTTCATACCCATGTTGTAATCTTTAACTTTACCCACTTTCAAATCAGGATTATTACATTCTGTAAACAGTCATCAGCCAATTTTTTATTTTCGTTCTAAAAAGGGAAGAGGTTGCTTGGTCATTCAAGTAGAAAAATGGAATAAAAGCAATGAAAAATCATTGAAAAATATAGATGTCTGACCTCATTCCGCTCTTTATCCTTCTCTCTCTCTCTCCATCTTTTGCTTTCTTTCTTCCTATTTTTCTTTCCCATTCTTTCTTTCTCTTAGGGAAGCCGTCATAATTCGCTTATGCGTCGCGACGGCCAGCGACGCTCTCTCAATATCCTTTTGTCAATCCGGACGCAAACCGACGAGAAGAGACGGTCTCCGACGCTCCCACCGTGTTTGCATGATAAATAGAGCAAAAATGCGGAACAAAAGATTCATGCTTTTGTTCCCCGTCGCTCCGCGTCCCGTCGTTTCCTATTCATATCGCCGATTCTCTAATTGGAGCGTCTCACTGCGTCGCAAAAGTCGATAAGAATGTGATTAACCCTCGCTCAAAGATCCGGCTTGTATACGAGCAAGGTAGCGTTTCACCGGCAAGATCATAGTTGCCGTGATACCAACCAGTCTATGAAAATGAAAATCAACAGCGGCGGGCAACCGTCTAGCTGAGTTTTCTTGTATGCAAATTTGTTATTGTAAATGCTGAAACTTCAGAGAAAATCTAAAGTAGCAGCCATGATCGAAGATTCATTTTAGTTTTTTGAACGGCCGATAGCTTGTGTAATTTAAATCGACCGCTCTAAGGACTTCAATTCTATACACGTACTTTCGAAATTGGTCCGAAAGTTATTTACTTGTCACATATAGTCCAGCTTCTATCCGTTTTTTATATTTGGTTTATTCCCTTACGCTGCTCTTTCTCTACACGCATATCCAACACAGAGCGCGAATCTCCACTAATTATAATTATAATATAATTATAATATTATAATTATAATCGCGCGATCCCCAAAATTTTACCCGTCGTTAGCGAGGGTCGAATGAAAGGGCTATCTCAGTTTTAATAGCGTTGGGTGTATTATTTTCTCTACGGATCTCGTTCGTGCGTGCGCGAACAGTCCAGGCAGTGGACTAGTCACCATATAGTTCCAGTTCTACAACTCATAACGACCGACACGAATCATCTTTTGATTTTAATAATCGCCTCAGTAGCTTTGGTCGTGTCTTATACAGCTTTTTACTTGCCATCATAAACTAAATTTTAAAAAGTATAAGACCGAGTCTGACGGACACGAATCATCTTGAGTTTTAATCATCTCTCGTTTGTAATAAATAAATTACTTTAGTCGTAGCGTATAGTTATTTTCTAGTCATTGTAACACTTTTAGCACTAATAAGACTGACATCTTTGTTTTTAATCATCTCCTCGATATTGATTTAGTCACAGCGTCTGAAGTTGTCTTCTTGTCATAACACTTTTGAAATTAATAAGACTATTTGCTTTTAATAGCCTCGCTATTGCTTTAGTCGCAGTGTATAAATTAATTTATTTCACTTGTCATAACACTTTTAAAACTAGTAATACCGACATAATCTTTTGTTTTTAGCTCATCGCCTCGAGCGTATACAAGAAATATCACTTTCGACTATCAATTTGAATTAGGCCTACTGCCACAGATAAAGATAAGTGTCAAAATACGGTCGGTAGAAACTAAGTTAGATCCTGTAAAAAGCCAACAAGGGGGGGGGGGGGGGGGGCGGGTGGATCAAATTATTATTTTTAAATTCTGACCGACGGTCCCGACTAGTACAGCGTGGGTATACAGTGTGCGCGAGCTACGTTAAATCGATGCATCTGATAATAACGGGGAAAACTTGTATTCTTTGTGCACCTGTTGAAATCAAGCTATTTTTTTTTTCTTCGTTATCATAGTAGAGAAGAGTCGCCCGAAAAACTGAAATTAGATAATCATCTTATATATTCAAACAGGTAAAAAAATGCTGTAGGGCACATAAAGACATGAGCACGACCAGTACGGCAAAATCTCCCTTTTGAGATGTCTGTATGTCATGTTTTTATAAGCCTAGAGCGTATAGCAAAGTGCAAATCCATGAATTAAATGAGCCCCGTGCTCCGCATGGGCGGCATCGGGGTCTAACAGGTTGGACTAGTCCCGACATGAACCGATTATGCTGAATATTATGAGCGCGCGCCCGCCCACGTGGCCGAGGTTTCCAGGAAATCCAGTTTTAAACGGCGGCATGTTATGTGTGCGCGCGCTCGGGCTGGATTTTCCCTTTACATTCGATTCTTCTACTTTAGATATGTAGTACGTGTAGTTCTAAATAACCTCTCAGATCATGACGATCAGGGGCGGCGCCAGGGTATTTAAATGGGGGGGGGGGGGGGGGGGGCAAAATGACGCGTTTAACAACGTCGCACGTCGAGGGTCTTGAAATAACAAATAGGACTATAACAGTTATGTCATAATTGCATGGCCTGGCCTTCTCTTCTCCATTTCCCCTTCTCTTTCTCCTTTTTTCCCCTTTCCTCTTTTTTTTTTTTTTTTTTTTTTTTTTTTTGCTCGCTTGAAAAATGATAGGGGCGGCCGCCCCGTTGCCCCCCCTGTAGCGCCACCCCTGATGACGATGAATCATCAGAGTTTTTGTTTGTTTTGTTCTGTCTTTTTTTTCAGCTTGCTTGCTGGAGCACCTGAAAATTAAATTTTGAATAGGGCCTATTCATATCCATTGTGTGTCAGATCCGGTGATGAATTTACTAACGCTTACAAGACAATATTTTTTAAAAATTATTATTACATAGATCTAGAATGAAGCGTGAAATTCCTTCAGTGAAATTCCTTAAGATTAGATGAAAATCTGATACGACAAGTAGACCTATGTTATCATCACGAACCTTTAATATAATTGCACATCTCTATCAATTAATTTCATTCATCCAATTTCCACAAACAACACTTTTTTTGACTTGGACTTCTCAATATCTTTGTGAGAAACAGTCGGCGGTTGAGGGTTCACATGAAATGTGATTATAACTGTGCAGGCGGGGGGGGGGGGGGGGACATAAAATGTGATTGGTTTGTGCAGTCGAGTTATAATGTAATTTGGAAGAATTGACTATACAGCGAAATATTGTTCATTTTCGTTTCCACAACACACCTCACTCAGTAGTTTTCAATACTGTCATGTGTCGATTGTTGCCAACATGTCAATTTAGGCATTATCAATGACAAAATGGACTTTATTCTGAACAAATTGTTAGAAAGGGGGGAGGTTCCGGGAACATGATGATTTCGGGATTCTCGGGAGTATCCCACTCCCATATTGGGCCCCGATGGAGAGGCAGGGTAGGGGAGGGGGCCGGAGGGTGGTGGAATAAAACTTTCATTCCTTGTTTTGAAGAAGTCCAGATCTGTTTTTATATACATTAAGCCACAAAGAGAAAAATCCAAGCTTTAAAATAATGTCTTACGTACTTTACACGAGAGGCAGCAGGATAACTGAATAACCAACAATTTACACATGTGCAGTCTACAATGCGGTTCACACCCTTGTCCAGTAAGTAACTGGGTAGGCTGCATTGCATACTGCATAGTACTAGAGTTCGCGCTCGGATAAAAGGTTTCTCATGCTTTCGTTGCCGAGTCAACTATGTAGAGTATCAGTAATGTCTTCAACACATATAAAATTTTGTAAACACTTTCGAATTATAGACCAGTTTCCTTTTTTATTCATAGTCACGATTCACGACCACAAGCGTACTCTAACCATGTCGTCTGCTGCGCCTATTTTCGATGTACATGTAGAAAGTGAATGGGTATATCGAGTTACTGCAAGATTTGTACGAGACAGTCTTCTTCTTTTGTTCGCTTTTTCACATTACAAACAAGTCAAGAAAGTCAAAAAGTTACTAGAAGTAATATTACCTATGAGATGAAACGTATATTTCATAACAAAAAACACAAACTGAACCAAAATGAGAGCTTTATCGGACTTCTAGGCAGTCAACCACACGGTGCATTGCACGTACACAACACAATTTCCGTGTGTGTGTGTAGGTAGTATCCAACTAGAAAGTAGGATAGGAAGCAATGGATGATCGGGGAGAACTATATAGGTCTATTTCCCCTTTTAAAACCCCTAAATCAAAAGAGTAGAACTACATGAGATGAGTAAGAGCATGTGAGGGAATGACATTTGTTAGTAAGAATATAACAAAAGCATTTTGGGAGGTAAAACTGGTACAAAACTCCCAGCAAAACTCACACGCAATCAAAAGCTTGGCATTGCCATCTCGATAGAAAATTTACATAGCAGTTTCACATATGCGCAGTTGAAGTGTAGCGCCTACGTCACATGACCAGTGTCTCTGGGTGGGAAATTCAATTTTTAGTAAAATAACCTACACCTAACCGCTGTTTAAAAATCACAAGATTCGAAGAGAGAAATGAATCTAAAACGATAATGTTAGTTAATTTTTTTTAGCTTTCCACTGCAAATGTCCGGAAATCATCTGGAACCCCCCCCCCCCCCCTATGGTGTTGGATGGGGGTCGGCAGGACTATTAGAGCAGAACAAAACAACAGCATGCATTTCCCCTACAATCTCACTTTAGGAATACCGCCCGTCTCATTTTTTTTTTTGGGGGGGGGGGTACTGACATCGATCCTTTTTTTTCTTACCCCCCCCTTTATTTAAATTCGGGTAAATTCATGTATATTTGTGACATTTATATTGTGAGTTGTATTTTTCACAAAGAGCTAGAGGGAGAGAGAGAATGTAAACCTGCAATAATGTAAGCCTATGCTTTCCAAAAAGGTTAGAGCTAAAACGCAATGCTTTCTATAGTCAAGATTCACCTTCGCATTCACACATTAGTCTATTCACCTTTTGAAGTCAACAATGAGTATTAGCAGGATGTGCATTGTCTCGTGCCTGGAGCACCCAACAATAGAGACTTTTATAGGGAAGAACAGAAAAGAGCTTTATTGATTTCAAACCAGAATCAATACTAAACGCTGAGTTTTCAAACGTTTCGTCCCTTCGTGGGCGTTTAGAAATCGGAATCTTTAGATTTCATTCGGAATCTTTAATAAATCATCATGATTAGAGCTGGATGTGTGTTGTATAGGATTATAGAAGCCGGTAATTAAGACCTCTATATATATCCCCTAGGCATAGACTTGCAGGTGTAATGACGAAACAAAACATAAGGAAAACAAAAACAAAAACGATGTGAATGCAAGCAGTGTTGTTTTTTGTCGGATGGAGATTAAGAAAGAGAGAGAGGGAGAGGGGGGGGGGGGGAGATAGTAAAATATAGCGATTATTTTTATTTCACATGTATTAAATTCGACTATTTCCATATAAATAAAGCCCTTGTAACTCAGTAGAGGGATAAGTGAATCAAAATCATGACTATTATTGCTTTTCATACACCGAAACTAGAGAGGAACACATGGACATTTACAGTGTGAAAAATGGAATACCCTACACTCCCAAACTCTCACATATTGTTACTGATGATGAAATGGGTCTTGACTAAGTTGACGATATAAACACGAACATTTTCAAATGCCATTTAATAATACTCCTTTGAGCAAGTAAAAGCATTCGAAGCATGAGAACACCACGAGACAGTTTGAAACCCACTAAAAACTCCCCATAAAAATGTGTGACCTAAAACTAACACTGAAAATATGTTGAGGCACGCCATTCTAAAAATTTCAAGCAGCCCTCCCCTCCATTTCTGCCTTGGAATAATTATGATGCAGAACGCAGATTTGGTCAATTTTTATACCCTTCTATTTATATACCCGCAACTCACCATACACACTATTTTTTATAATGTACACATCAACCTTTTCCAGATATAACGCAGTTTACGACCATTACCTAAATTTATCTTTCAGTTGTATTTTATGCGATTTCATAAATAGTGGTGGTAAGATGCTTCTAATTCCCCATTGTTTGGCTTCATGATTGTTTGCCACAATATTAGCTAATTCTTGACGGTTGGCTTAATAGCATCTACTCAATATTGTTGACAAATTATTCCTTGATTTAAAAGCTATTTGCATAAAAATTTACATGAGAATGATTAACAGTGACTGAAATGTGAGTAAACCTTTTGTCGGGGGGGGGGGGGGCAAGTTGCCCTCTTTGCCCCTATCAAAAACGCTACAGTTGCCCTTATTATTATGGAGGCGTGTTAATACACATTATGATTCATTACCATCTTTTGTATAATGATGATCGGATTTTTACGTAATAACTTCTTGAAAAGAACTTTAAACCTAAAAATTACCACATAAATTAATGTTTGGAAGTGCTTCCATATATTGCTTAGTATGTATCATTCAACAACATTACGGTACCAGTTTGGGTGCTTTTAGACAAAAATACACAATTAAACCAATATTTGGAGCTATCATATGCAGCCCTTCTATAAAATAAAACATGTCTTCACTATAAAAACCAGTGCAGTCTCTCTCTCCTTATCATTTTATAGAACATCAATGTAATTGCAAATAATTAAGTTGCCGGTCAGGATCGACCGTTGGGGAGGGGGGGGGGGGGGGTATCTCTATTCTCCCCTTTTTCTTATAGCTTCTATTGCTCACGATAAAGAAGTTGCCGGCGACTAAGCGTTTGCCCGAAATGAGAGTGGTTACAACAAAGAGTATATAATGAAATGTTTTGAGGTTGGTTCTTGACACATCATTATTTTAACGCACAAACGTTTGCGAAAAAAGGCCAGCTGTCGTGGTCAAGTTTCAATGGGTATTATGCTCGTTTTTTTATTCGGCTCTAAAGAAAGCTGGATTTCACACTTAAACACGTTGAGTGCATATACATACTTCAAAAATCTAAAACTCATAATATTCATTTTACATGTGGTTGAAATCAATAAGCCATACTGATTTTATGTAAAATATTTGAATTTTGTTTCATAAATACAGTATAGGGGGGGGGGGGGGGGGGGGCTCTCGTTTTTCCGAAGGTTCATAATTCCGAAACACAAATTTCCCAGGGGTTGATAACTCCGAAAAGGAAATAGGGTTCATAACTTCGAAAATTTGATGTACTACTCCGAAGTTTCGTAATTCCGAAAAGGCATTAAAGCCCTATATAACCTTAGAAATTATGAATATTTGGAATTATGAACCTTCAGAAAAACGACATGTAACCATTACAGAATGGTGGAACCACCATGTTCAGTTCATCTTATATAAGACAACCCGACACCTAACACATAAATACCATCATGCTTTTTGTTTTAATATCACTATATTTGTATTTATTCCTTTTTGTTTTTGTTTTTACTTGGAACGAATTTCTCTGCAAATAAGCTTTAGCAAGACCAGGGCTAAATTATGAGAAAGCATATTGAGCATTGTATGAATTAACATTGAAGCCGAACTTCTTTATAATTAACCTTGTAAGGTTGGTAAATATAAAGATGTATACAATAATTATGTAACGGGTTTACAAACGGTGTGTATATTAAGCACTATATAATTCTTACAACTATAATCATTTCATTTTCATGTATTTATAAATACCATCATGCTTTTTTTTCTAATGTAAACCTGCAATAATGTAGGCCTAGTATGCTTTCCAAAAAGGTCAGAGTTAAAACGCAATGCTCTCTAGTCAAGATTCTTTCGCCTTCACACAATAGTCTATTCTCCTTTTGAAGTCAACAATGAGTAGGATGTGCATTGTCTCGTGCCTGGAGCACCCAACAAAAGAGACTTTTATAGGGAAGAACAGAAAGAGCTTTATTGATTTCAAACCGGAATCAATACTAAACGCTGAGTTTTCAAACGTTTCGTCCCTTCGTGGGCGTTTAGAATTTGGAATCTTAAATCATGATTAGAGCTGGGTGTGTATTGTCTAGGACTAGCAGCCGGTAATTAAGATTTCCTCTATATCACCTATATAGGCATAGACTTACATGTGTAAAAACGAAACAAAACAAAAAAGGAAAAACAACACCAACAACGATGTGAATGCAAGTAGTGTCGTTTTTTTTTTTTTTTTTTTTTTTTTTTTGTCGGATGGAGATTAAGAAAGAGAGGGGGGGGGGTAGTAAAAGAAAGCAATTATTTTTATTTCACAGGTCATGTAATAAATTTGACTATTTCCATAAATAAAGCCCTTGTAACTCAATAGGAGGATATAAATTCAATCAAAATCATCACTATTATTGTTTTCAAACACCGAAACTAGAGAGGGATACATTTAATCTCGGCTGTGACATAACCGATCGTCGTTAAATTTTGCAGGGATCTCGAGAATCGCCTAAGGAACACAATTCATTTAATATTGTTTATGCAAATTATATACTTAAATACATTTCAGTTGATATTCAAGTAAAGAAAGGCCAGGGAGATTTAATTTAATGCAAGATTTTTTCTAAACCTTTGTCTTGTTTTTTATCTGCTGTTCAAGGGTGTAATCTAAACCAGTAATCAGTTACAATATATGATAATTAAGGCATAAAGAAGAAATTATAGGTGATAAATGAGAAACATGTGAAAATGCAGTTTCCCATTCGTTTTGTAGACAAAACTCGTTTTTCGGGCTGACACGAGGTCACAAAAAGTCACATGACTCGGTAAAAGTTAGTCTAGTTCTGGACGTTGCGAAGTCCTCACTTTCAGAGGACTTCGCACCGTCTCTCTTCTACCTCCCTGGTTAGAATTCTAAGTTTGGTGCACGCAGCCACCATCCCGTAACGTCAACCAATTGGCAACATATAATGGTAAGTTCCGATGTCATTTCTAATTTTGTATTTTTTTTTCTTGTTGCTATACATCTGCTGAAGATCGTCCCGTTCATTAAATATGTACACAAACTTTTCCTCATTACTATCGTGTTTTTCGTTTTTTTTTTTTTTTTTTTTTTTTTAAATCTTATATTTGGGACAACAAGAGTTCTCAATGTGAAAGAATTCAACTGAAAAAAAAAGGAAAAAAGTTACGATTATCTTCCAGACGGACAAAAAGTTATTATAATAAGCTCTTTGATTAAATTCTATTTTCAGTCACAATAATAGTACTTTGTCATTTTATTCCGAGATGGCTGTTTGGCATCAGACGACGAGCCTGCCGCCGCCGAGCCCATCCCCGACGACGACCAGCTCATTCCCGACAACGACCCTACCGACGACGAGCCTGCCGCCGCCGAGCCCATCCCCGACGACGACCAGCTCATCCCCGACGAGGAGCCTGCCGACGACGAGCCTGCCGCCGCCGAGCCCATCCCCGACGACGACCAGCTCATCCCCGACGACCCTGCCGACGACGAGCCTGCCGCCGCCGAGCCCATCCACGGCGACGAGCCTGCCGCCGCCCATCCCCGACGACCCTGCCGACGAGCCTGCCGCCGCCGAGCCCATCCCCGGCGACGAGCCTGCCGCCGCCCATCCCCGACGACCCTGCCGACGACGAGCCTGCCGCCGCCGAGCCCATCCCCGACGACGACCAGCTCATCCACGACGACGAGCCTGCCGCCGCCCAGCCCATCCCCGCCGACGAGCCTGCCGTCGCCTACCAGCCTATCCCCGACAAAGAACCTGCCATCGCTGAGCCTACGTTGCCGACGTCTCCGATGACCACGACGCCTGACGCTCTCATCCACACTTTGCTCCGGCAAAACCACGAGCTACGGGAGGAGAACGCTGCTCTACGGGCTGCTCTGGCTGCTGCGCAGAACATCCCCGTCAAGGGCTTGTCGCCGAAGATCGTCCCCATCAACGCTGAGACTGTCCTCATCGGCAGCAGCGACTCAACATTCGCAATGAGGGTAGACGACTACCGGGAGGCGTTCGGGCGAGCAGCATCGCCAAAGGACCTCGTTCTGAGATTGCTGGGGAAACTCTTCAGCGACGCAGAGCTGGCGAGATCAAACTCCTACGGGGGACCAGTCTTCAACGGCAAGACGAGGACAGAAAAGGAGGGACTGGTCAGCAAGGCTGCTTTCAGGGCAATCCTCGCGCAAGCGGAGCTTGAGTTCCCTGGGAGCAGCATCAGAGAAGATTTCCAGCGTGATGTCAGGGCCGCTGTCAATTCCAAGTGTAGGAGGGCCGACCTGAAGCAGCGTCGATCCTCGGCGGTATGAGTAGGTTGCAGTTACAAATATGTAAATATGTAAATATGTATATATATATTTTTTTGTAAATATGTAAATTTGTAAAATTGTAAATATGTAATTAAATTTTTTGAAAGCAATAACCGCCTTGTTTTCAGTAGCGATTTTTTTTTCATGCAATTTTCATATATATATCTTGCAGAACTGAAAGAGAATAGAAGCGAAGTGAGCTAGAACTTGATCGTGAAATGCGTAGTGAATTAGAAAGAGAAGTGAATTGTTGGTGATCTCGTGAAAAAGTATAATGAAAGAGAAAGAGAATTTCAATAGAAATGAATGGAAATCAAATAAATAAATGTAGATGAAAAGATGTAGAAAATTTGAGAGTGAAAAGAGAAGTGAGGAATTGTTGAGGGAGAGAGTAAGGAGGAATGTAAGAAAGAGTAAAATAGAGTAAAGTGCGTTGTGCACGTCTGGTAATGGCATTTATAGCAAGGTCCGAAGAAAAATGAGACGAATGATGACGAAATAATTTCCTCCTAACGATCAAAATAATTTCGTCGGGCCGTCTTCAATACAAGAATTATGAAACGCAAATGAAAAGGAGGTGAGACGATTTAGATCTACTTCATGAATTAATTTTCTACCTAACGATAATAATTTCGTCGGGTCGTCTTCAGAACAAGACTTATGAAACGCAAACAGGCGAGACAATTTACTTGACGAATTAATTCTCTAGCTATTGATCGAAATAGTTTCATCGGGCTGTCTTCAGGAATAATAAAACGCAAACGAAAAAGAGGGAATGTGCTGGACGAATTAATATTGATAAAATTCAAAACAATTTCGTAGGGCCGCCTTCAAGGAAAGAATTATGAAACGCAAATGGAATGGGAAGTCGCCGATTTATGCGACAAATATAAAAATATCAAATGTTGCCCGGACTGTGAAATCAAAAGGCAATTTTCCGAAGTTAAATATTACCAACTGTAACGCCGTTGCCTACATCCGGGTTGGGTAGGAAAGAGATTAGTCCATTTAATTGGGCCGTCGCGCCGCGTCCGGAGCATAGCGGAAATGTGTCACAACAGGGCGGTTTTGAGGTGTCCGTCTTTCAGAAAGCGACGGCCTCCGACGAGGGGCGACGCAATGCGACGGTCTATTGTGCCGTTATCCGGTGAATGCGTCGCTGGCCGTCGCGACGCATAAGCGAATTATGACGGCTTCCCTTAATTTTTCTCTTTCTCATTTCCTTCGATTCTTATAATGGATCTATCCTTTTCTCCTTTTCCTTATGGGAGCATACCTGTAATTATTTTCCCATAGGCTTATGTGTTAAAAATGAGAAATCAAAATATGAAATAGTTCTTGTTTTATGGCTTAAAATAACAATTAAAGTGAACCTTTTGCAATGATACTGTATATCTTTTAAATATCTTAAAATGAAAAATTTATGCAAGTCTCTATTAATATAGGTCTAGATCTAGAATAGTTCTGTTACTAGGCATTATGGCGCGCGCCTGTAATCCAGCTAACAGTGGAAGTTATAAAATGATTCAGTGGACCCAGGTTCGAGACTGAGTCACGTATTTCGCATGGTGACATTAAAGGTCGGTCCCCAGACGTAAATAATCATATCTGATTGATACACGTCTGTAAAAACCCAATTACACACACACTAGTGCTTGTGCTGATAAAATTTCCACTGATTGATCTTTGGCAAGTCAAATGAAGTGAAGATCATGAATGAGTCTCGACTCTTGTCAGAAAACTTGATATGGCAGATCCTTGTCTAACACACATCAGCAACGCTAGAGGGTCAATTTGCAAATGCGTATTGACCACTAGCACTCATTATGTCTGTAACCAGAGTACTGATAATATCCACCCAAATTACATGTCACATGGATACATACGCAACTTCACACACCCTTCTGTCTACACACACATGAAAATACATCGACAGAAATGTTATCAAAAAGCACAAAAAACAATCGAAACTTACATTCAAAGCGTTGATTTGTCGTCACTTTCGCAGAATCGCCCAGAGACAGGATCACATCGCAGATGGTGAACGAATGATGGCGCACGCGCGCAATGCATGTATGTTGTGTATGTATGGATGACGTACAATGTATGCACATCTTGCTTTTGCTAGTCTCTGCATTCAGCTCCTTATACTCGTAGCTAGTATACAAGCAAGAGAAAAGAAGCAGTTTTGCTTATAAAAACAATAAAAATAAAAGAAGTGAAAATTAAGCATCGCCAAAGCTTAGTTAAATACCATTGGGTTAATTAAAAAAAGGAAAATACTGGACTTTGAGGGATGATCTGTGATGGTGTTTATTACCATGGCCATGAGGGCGATGCCAGGTGGTGCTACAATCGCTACATCACTTCACATTTGTAGAATTATATCACACAATAACATACTGGCGCATGACATCACAAAAGGGAAAAGCCTTTTTATTTCTTTCACTCTGAAATGAGAGCACTCATAGCAGCATTACTATACCCGGTATGTAGAAAGTACGAGCGTCATGCACTACCATCGAGTCATTTATGACTCCAAGAAAGTCTTAAGTTTCTAAGTTAAGGACTTGTAACCCCCATCCCCATTGATAATTTGGGGAGAATAATAATATGCGACTTAGACTTACCGTTTACACAGATGACATTTTGTTGCTATTCCTAGAAAATTTATTTGTCAAAGATTTGTCAAAGATAATTGTCAAAAAGCCCTATCGGAGTCTCGGTGCTTTGAAAAACTTCATAGAGATATGCGATAACTCCATCCAGCCGTAGAGGGCTCACTTTCATCAATGAAACATTTACTTTTGCGATCAATAATTAGTCTTACATTCATTCTCGGTAATAATACTGCCATGCATTTAAGTATCATAATTGCAGAATGAAAAGAAATAAACATATGTAATTTTCACTTTTATTTTTATCGTTTTGATAAGCAATATTGCTTCATTCCTCTCACTTGTAATACAGCTAGTATAAGGAGCTGAATGCTGAGACTAGCAAAAGCAAGATGTACATGCGTCATCCGTACTTTCACAAGAAGATACATGCAGTGCGCAGGCGCCATCTTTTGTGATCATTCGCCAGTTGCGATACATCCCTGTCTCTAGTGGAAATATAGCATGGTGAGGACAAATCAATGCTTTGTACGTAACTTAAGTTTCAATTATTTTTTTAGTCCCGATCTAGATCACTCACACAGAGTCATAGATCTATGCTCTAAATCCACTCACGGGACCATCACTATATGGGGCTGTGCAGGGCTGTCAACTTTGGGGAACTGCCTGGAGGGAGATTTGTGATTTTTTTTCTCTCGCCTGCCCTCCAATTTTTGGGGTCTCTTTTGAAGTCCAAAAATCTCTGACAAGCAAAAAAGAAAAGGTCCTCGGCATTTTGGGGTCTCTTTTGAAGTCCAAAAATCTCTGACAAGCAAAAAAAAAAAAAAAAGGTCCTCAGCATTTTGGGGTCTCTTTTGAAGTCCAAAAATCTCTGACAAGCTATCATTTTACACGTTTGGAGGGAGGTTTTTTCATAAAGCGGGAGATTTACACTCTTGGCTTGGCGGGAGAGCGGGAGGAAGGGCGTCATGGTGGGAGTCTCCCGCTTTGACGCTGGAAGGACAGCAGGAGAATTAGTGTCGTGGCGTGAGACTCCCTCCAAATGCGGGAGGGTTGACAGCCCTGGCATGGGCTGTGCCAATTTTGGCCTGTCACGACCTCTAAGTTGAAGAGGTAAAAACACTAATATAATCGGCAAAATTTTGAGAAAATACACTCATGGGCCCTTGCCTATGTGGGACTGTGTCCAACATTCACTGTTGCAGCAGTCAAAAACAGACAACAAAATTGCTCTAAGCAAGATTTAACTTTCTTAAATTTGCTAGATTACCTGATTCATGGACTCTTCCACTCTTACTGTGCCACAAATTAGGGGATTCAGAATTGAAAGTGAAATTTTAAATAATTATTTTCCTCTCCTGTATGAATGATCTAGCCTGGAAAAGGGCCTGCTGATACACACAATAGCTATTGAAGCCTATTCACCCATAAAAGAGCTAGTCTGAGTACAAGGTTATCTTCAGATAAGCTTGTACATGTATAAGTGGAGAAAATACTTCCTTCTACATTTTAGAATGATAGAATATCTCATTTCATGCCAGATCCTTCAATAGGATCTTTATCATCTTGATCAAGGGAAATTTTCAGGCTGTTTTTGGTTGGTGATCTTGCTCCTCTCCTGCACATTATGGGCAAGGTATCACACACTTGCCTAAAGGAGGCAATTGCTAACGGTACGATACGAACACACCACGTATAGTGGTCATACTGACCACTACGCGGGACGAATGCAAAAATACTAGTCATTTTCTATCGCATGTACTTAAAGGGGGTACCCAATGCTGAAACAATGTTAGTTCATTTAAAAGATCATGATTTTATTAGAAGAAAATCATCTGCCTTAAATTTTTTTTTTAATTCGTGTTGCCAGAAAATCCCCGAAATATGGTAAGATTTCAGGATATTTTGGCCCCTCAGCTGTGTCCCAATTTCAGCTAGGTAACCACAATGACGTCAAAGTGGTTACCTTGTCGCGCAATTATAGCAAAATGCGCGCAAGGTGTAATGCATTTTGTACAGTCTAGCGTGCAACACATCTGCAATACGCGAACCTGGGTAACCACTTTGACGTCATTGTGGTTACCTAGCTGAAATTGGGACACAGTTGAGGGGCCAAAATATCCTGAAATCTTACCATATTTCGGGGATTTTCTGGCAACACGAATTAAAAAAAAAATTTAAGGCAGATGATTTTCTTCTAATAAAATCATGATCTTTTAAATGAACTAACATTGTTTCAGCATTGGGTACCCCCTTTAAGGTATGGGAGGAAAAGTAAGATAAATATTTAAAATACTTCCTTTCAAATTCAGCGCTTTAAAATCTCTTTCCTACCTTAAATGGCCGTTAGGAAAAACTTCTGATATTTCCAGCAAAATCCAAAGTCAAAATCATGTCCAAAACCTAAGAAATCCCCGCCAATTTTTTTTGCGATCGCATGTTGTTTTCATGGTGCCGATGTTTTTAGACTAAATCGGCCAATAAAATTTTGTCCACAACGAAACTCGGTATCGCGTGCACATCGATCTCTACGATCGCACACACGGAAAATCGGGACTTACGTGTGCGCGATAGGAACCGAACTTTTAACGACCGAATTTTTTAGCGGGAGATGTCAGCGCTCGCGGCGATCAGGAAATGTACATCATGACTTGCGATACCCCGTTTCGCCAGAAGTGACAGTAAATTACAGATTTCATTTTCGGAATTATCTTTTCCAACATCGGTGAGTTGAATTTATTGTATTTCATGAATATGGTGGTGTCGTTTCTTGTAAATTAAATGCCGATTATGACTGAATGTTGGTGACTTTTGTGCAGTGGTGTTTTGAAAGTGTCGAGGTGGATGACTGCCTAGAGTCTACACACGAAGTATAGTAATGTCGCTATGAGTGGATACGAAGGTAGAGAGTCAGTGCACGAGTGCGAGGTTATAACCTCACATTCGCAATAATCTCCAATAACCTCGCATAAGCTTGTACATGTATAAGTGCCTCTTTCCTATACATCTGCATCTTTTTTGTTAACTCAAAAGGCGATACACAAACTAGTGGCATTTAACTAGTGAAGTTTGCAAGAAAATCGCCAAGGTTGACTTTAACTAACGCAGATACAAGCGAGTGGGACTGCAGAGAAGATTATTGTGTAAATTAACTCACCCTCTTCAACGAAACAGGGAAGATTGTGAGCACTCATCAACCGTCCAACAAATTCTTGTGCTGTTATGTTTAGAGGTATAGTAATCGGAACTGCCAGTTTTGTTAAATACTCCTTAGTTTTAAAGGAATAGGTAAATTCTTCCTGCACTGAATCCATTATTTCTGGTGGTGACTGTGCTACACTGCGCTATACAACTTGCATCGCGCATCGGGCCGGCCGCGGGGTACTGCAGGTGGGGAGGGAGGGGTGGGAGAATTCAATGGGGGAATTACATGCATGGATAGGTGAGGGTAAGTATACGGATTAACAAGGCCACCAATTAGGAAAAGGGTATGGGAAGGGGCAGGGGCGGATCCAGGATTTCATATAAGGGGGGGCGGGGCACACAAATGCAGGATTGTCAACTTTGGGAAACTGCTTGAGGGAGACCCATATTTTTTTGGTCTCTCGCCAGCCCTCTAAAAGTCGCTCAGTGGGGGGGGGGGGGGGGGGGGGTTATGGGGTCCAGTTCCCCTCCATAATTCTCTGAAAAGCAACCAAAAAAAAAAAAAAAAAAAAAAAAAAAGGTTTTCTGGTCGAAAGGGGGGGGGGCACATTCCCTCAAAAGGGGGAGCACGGGCTGGGATCGCCCCCCCCCCTAAATCCGCCACTGGGAAGGGGTGCTATAATATTTCCCCCCATATCCCCTATCCCTATGACCCCCCCCCGCTCTCTCTCTCTCTCTCTCTCTCTCTCTCTCTGTTCATGAAGGTCATTATACACTTGATATTCGTTATTATTGTTGTTATTATTGTTGTTGTTGTACTGTTATTACTACTTTTATGATTGTAAATAATTTATATATGTGTTATTTAAAAAAAAAGAGATATAAGAGATGTACATTTCAATTAATTTGCTAACTATTGATTTATGTAATCAATTTTACGGGGCTAACCTCGATTAGCATAATTATGCTATTTGTTAGCTCCTTTACCAAGACGTTATTGTGATTTTTTTACCAAGATGTATGTATCATTGTGATTTGGTAGCTCATTCATTCTCTCTCTTCTTTCTCCTCGGCCCCTTGGCCATATTCTGTTGGGCGAGAGGCCACCAGCCACCTCGTGCTACGTTCCCGTTTTAGGGTTCTATCATGGGTTGTATTGACATAAAACAAGCAATAAGCAACAAAAACAAAGGCTCCTGAGGAGAGATTGCTAAAGTTCCGATGTTCGAGCAGGGTGTTTCCATTTGCTGACCCCCGGGGCTGACCCACTTTTTTTCTGATACCCCTGACACCCTCTCTCTGACACACTTATTTTCCATTCACTTTGTATAGGCCTATATATACACAGGGCTTTTAAAAATTATTATTCATTTTTTTTTAATGAGACAGTTTCTGTGATTGGCTTTTTTGCTAGTGAATATTCATTAGCTATCTAATTCATGTTTCATTATGAGAGGCTTGGTCTGATTCCGTTTCTGTGATTGCCTTTTGTACTATTGAATATTCATTAGCTATGTAATAATATTGGAATACGACGTCAATACGCGCAGATCACAACCTCTCGTGAAATCATGCGATATACGAGAACCAATTTTCGAGCTTCCAGCACAGACGTGAATCTCAATAAATATCGCGGATATGTCATGATACATTTTCCAATGAAATATTTTGACATAATTATGTTGAGTTCACAAAAAGACAAGCAGCACCTTGTAGTAGACCAGCCAAGATGATTTTTTCTTACTTTGGACGGCATTTGGGGGTAATGCTTGGCATCCATGCTTAAACTCTTGCAAAAATACTGAGGAGTAAGGTACGCGTACGGGCGGATGCCGGGCGCATTTTTGCCTAAAAATGTCAATTTTTGGCTCAAAATTTGAAAGAATGTCAAAAATCACGATTTTTATTTTTTTGACCTAATATGTAATACCTGATAAAGACCTTTCAAGTGATGTCAGTTTCATTTCGAGTTTGAAGTTATAAACCCGATTAATATACATTTGAAAGTTGGATATTACACACACATGTATGGCGTAATGAAACATAAAACTGTGATTTACTCAAAATAATAGGTTGTGAAAACTACCGATATTTCAAAGTTTTTTTACCCAACGTAAATTTGTCAATTTAAACAAATTTTCTTGATTAAACATATAATGAATATTGTCATGTCACACACAGAAAAGAAATTATCCGATAAGGTGATAGATAACTCATTTTATGTTATCCCAAATGGAATGATGTATTTTTACTCGATGCGCATTTTGAATGAAAAAACACTATTTAAATGTACATCTAGACCGTGTACATGATAAGGCAATCATCCCATGTATTATCAGTATAGTGCATGGGCCACAAACTGAAATGTCCCCACCCCCTTAAAAAGAATCTTGAATTAAGTTTTTCTGTTAGATGGGACCATTAACTATCAAAATATCTTCTTTGCCCTAAATTAAGAGGTGGGCGTGACCACAAGGGCTATTACCATGGCAACGGATCAAGAACAGTAGAATTTCAGAAATGTCATGTATTCATGATTTAGAAAGTACGAAAAACTTATTGTAACATAAAAAAATGATGTATCAGAAGATTCTCAATTCATTAAAACCCAAATGAGAGTCATAAAAAGGGTCCATCATATTTGAAAATGGCTGTTTCCATGGAAACAGTAAGAAAAAACTGATATTTGAGCAAAAAATCCCTTGATGCTACCGAAAAAAGAAGTAAATATTAAT
This sequence comes from Heliocidaris tuberculata, assembly GCA_025618425.1. NCBI lineage: Eukaryota > Metazoa > Echinodermata > Echinoidea > Camarodonta > Echinometridae > Heliocidaris > Heliocidaris tuberculata. The sequence goes on from CM046840.1 coordinate 5,244,515, forward strand.
ATTGTACATGATTATCTTCTCTTTTACAGGACACTCAGTTATCATAATTTGTAAAAGGCTGATGGATGTGACCACTACATGTTAGGCCGTTACCATGGTAACAAATATATTTATTGTATTTCTAATAAAATACAGAACTATATAGTTGTTTTCAAAATGAAATATTGGTAAACATCTAATAATAATTCGCCTATTTGATTATATTCAAAACTTTAGTTTGGAATAGAGTTAAATTTGATTTATTAAAAAAAGAATATGTTGCATGGAAACGGAATGTTAATGAAGATGACATCTTTCAACTAAAAAAAAGAAATGTAACTACCCAACCAATAGAAAATATATAGCAACCAGATTAACAAACACCCTCGGCTATTAGAATCTGCTAGTCGGCTGTGAATGTGAATACTATGATAGCTGTTACTAAAAAGTAAAAGCTTATACAAAAAGTGGTGTTGTCTTTCTACCAGAATTTCTATTTACTTGATTCAAATCTTGATACAGAAGATTTTTGTCCCCCCCCCAAAAAAAAAAAAAAAAAAAATTGGTGATACCAAATTTTTTTGCATTGAGCATGATGACAAGACCTGTTACTTGATTCATTCAAAATTTTATTTATTTATTTATTTATTTGAACTTATTCATACAAGGATAAAAACCTGATCAATATAAAACTGTTTTGCATCATGGTCCTGATGTAAAAGTAATAAACAATAAGGTATAGCATAAAATGATAACAAGTTTTATAAGAAAATACATAATATAGGCACATGATTTTAAAAAAAACTAAAAAAAGCAACAACAATAAATTTCAAAAATGCAAAGCCTAATGTGGAATGTGGATAACATCCATGTACTATGAGACTAGGAGATTTAAAAAAAAATGACCAGTATTGAAAAATATCCCATACATAGTTCTTTGTTCTTTATGGATTGTCATCTAAAAGAAGATTTGATTTGATTTTGATTTATTTTCTGTTTCAAAATAATTATAAACGATATATATATATATCGATCAAAATGATTAAACATAAAGCAATGTAATAACTTTAGTATATCAAACTAACATATAAAAATAAAGGGTACTAAGAAGAGTACAAAATATAATTTACACAAACGGATCATTATTGACCTATCATATAAAATGAAACGGAGGGGGCATGCTGAGGAAACAATGCTTGTATGATGCATGCCCCAAAGACTTAAGTACGTAAAAGGGTTTTGGTCAAACAAATTTATAATAATTTGGATAAATAGTGGCGAAAGTTACAGACAAAAATCACGGTATGCCAACATACGTTTATAGGAAAACAAAGAGGAAGAACTTTTTTTGAGTAGACACGTTTATAAAATCTCGGAAAAAAGGATAGAAAATTTTCATTGATGAGTGAAATCAGATCAGCCCCCCCCCCCCCCTCACTTTCAAAAACTCTTTACGGCCCCTGCTATATGTAATCACAAATTTAGTTTTGATGTAGAGTGTAGCGTACTTAAAATCACGAGTTGGCAACTAATCAATATTGGTCACAGACCAGGGCGGCAAAGCGTCGTGTTGAGAGGGGGGGGGGGGGGGGGGATAAGGTAGGCACCAGCAGAAAAAAGAACTTCTGTGGGAAAGGGAGCACGCACAAGGGGGCATTAATAGAAGAGGCACTTTCTAGGGAAATGGACCGGAGAACGCATTAATTGAAACGTTAAAGTGAATACATAAGTTTTAGATTTTATATACCCCTACATTTTGAATCCATTTTCAGGAATCCTATTTGTTTCTCTCTTTACATGACAGTGTGTAGTTTAATGTGAGGGTCTGTGATGGTCTGTATATTCATTTTCCGAGCGAGTAATATATAGCTGGCTGTGACTTCCAGTGGTGGATCCAGGGGGGCCCTTTTGGCCGAGCTTTTTTTGAATTATCCTTGATAGACATCTAGGACTTCGACCCCTATTTTGGTGGCCGAGGCCCTTTTTCCCTTCTTCTTCTTTTTTTTTTTTCCTTTTTTTTTTTTTTTTTACTAATCACTCTTTCATATCGAGACTTCGGCCCCCCTTTTGAAAAATCCTGTATCCGCCGGTGACATCGGATTCTTATGAAGAGGAAAAAGCAATCCTGGTGGGGTGAAAATTACAATCTCATCATGAAAGACTGGACAGACCCGGGGCGTTGCTAGGCCTTTCTGAGTGAGGGGGAGGGGTGTGTCGAGACCACCAATTTACCGACGAGCCTGAGTTACCGATAAACCTTTTTTTGGGGGGGGGGGGCAGGTGCAGAAGCTGGTAATAGAATTTTTTTCTCAACCAGTGTCAACCGTGAGTCTATCTTCATTCAACAAATCTAATTCGAAGAATTTTTTTTCTTGCCGATTTCTAATTAAAGCAACGCTTATTCTATTTCGGCGAGCGAGCGTTACGAGCGAGCGAAAATTTTTAATGCTTATCATTTCATATTGAACATGTTGAATAGCATCTTCCCGCCTACCATCACTTATCAATCAAATAAGTGTTTATTCCATATTCGCGAGCGAGCGCCCTTTTAATGTTCTATTTTAATAACAATTGGCAGCAAAAAAGGAGTGTTGTGGCTGCTGGGCGGGGCGGGCTCAATAGTATTCAAGGGAATGTTAATTTTTGACTGGGCGAGTGAGCATAGAGAGCGAGCGAAAAAATTGACACTTCTCTTTTGATAATAATTTATAGCATAAACGGGATCTTCTTGCTGCGAAGCGGGGCGGGCACAGTCGTATTCAGTAAGGAAATGTTAATTTTATTTTGGTGAGCGAGCGTAGCGAGCGAGCTAAAAAAAATTCTTTTTATAATTATTGGTAGCATAAACGGGATCTTCTTGCTTCGAAGCGGGGCTGGCACAATCTTATTTAAGGGAATGTAAATCTTATTCAAGCTGTTTTTATTATAGTAATTGGTAGCATAAACAGGATCTTCTTGCTAGGAAGCGGGGCGGGCACAATCGTATAAAAGAGAATGTTAATTTCATTTTTGCCTGCGAGCGTAGCGAGGGATAAAAATAATAAACACTTCTCTTTTGATAATAATTGATAGGAAAAAATGGGTATTCTTGCTGCCGGGCGGGGCGGGCACAGCTGTTCAATTTATTAATTTATTTTTGGCGAGCGAGGGAAAAAAAGAATAACACTTCTCTTTTGATAATAATAATAATAGGCTAATAATAATAATTATTATAATAATAATTATTATAACAATAATAATAATAATAATAATAATAATAATAATAATAAAATAATAATAATAATAATAATAATAATAATAATAATAATAATAATAATAATAATAATAATAATAATAATAATAATAATAATAATAATAATAATAATAATAATAATAATAATATACCATATTTATATAGCGCATATCACAATATGTCCCTATATGCGCTGTGAGAAAGAGGAAAAAGGAAAAGTGCATAGAGAAGCTTGAGATGAGTGAGGTATGCTCAAGATACATGTACTTCATCTAGTTACCAGTTAACACTCATGGAAGTTATTTCTAAAAGTAATGTTTTAAGACGTGCCTTAAAGTTGTCAACGGTATCACAATTTTTGATATTTTCTGGCAATTTGTTCCAAAGTTCTGCTGATGCAACCTGAAAAGGGCGTGACCCATAAAATTTTGTATTTATTTGTGGAATTGTGAGAAGGGACTTTTGAGAAGATAATATGAGGTATCTGTTTGGTATGTATTGGATAAGTAATTCAGTCAAATATGTAGGAGCCAATCCTTTGGGGCACTTAAAGGTTAAGACAAGGATCTTAAACTCGATTCTAACACGAACAGGTAACCAGTGTAGTTTCTTCGAAATAAGAGAGATAGATTCACTCGAACGGGACCTCGTAACAAGCCGTGCAGCAGAATTTTGGATTCTTTGGATTCGGTTCAGTTGAGTTTCAGGTAGATTGTAGAGAAGAGCATTACAATTTTGATAATAATTTGTAGCATAAACGGGGTCTTCTTTCTGCGGGGCGGGGCGGACGCAAACAAATTGAAGGAGATATGTAATTCATTTTGGCGAGCAAGGGTAAAATTAGGGCTTTTAATTCATATTGAAAAGCATCTGCATATATATAGCACGTCTTTTATTAATCACTGATATAAATTATCACACAAGCATTATTTCATACTGGCAAGCGAGGTAGCAAGCGAGCGAAATTTTAGGTATGTCATTTCATATTGAAAAATATCTGCCTGCCTACCATACCTTTGAAATTTCTTGAACATTTTATTTGATGGGTCTACTGGCAAGTAAGCGAAGTGAGCGAGCTCAAAAGTTAGAAAACTTAGACCCTGAGGAACCAACATAGAAACAGAAAAAATAAAATTCCTCCCGAAACCTCCCCCTATATGCTTCTGCATGATCCGGTCTCGGCACTTCCCGAAAAGCTAGGGTGAACCTACTCCGTCAAACTTGTAATTCTTAATTGTATGGTTTGTCAGTTTTCTGTTCATTTATCAAAACATTATTACATTTAAATCCATTCCTTCATTATTTGTTAGGTTACTTTATTTCAAGATGATATACCGTCAAAACCAATCATTGTTCTTGTGGTCACAATGCCTTATCTCCCTCTTTCTCCCTCTTTTCACCCGACGACGGCACGAATTTACCGACGGTATCCTGACCAGTGTGTGTGTGTGGGGGGGGGGGGGGATGTCACATCCCCACATCCCCCCCCCCCCCTTATCGACGGCCCTGGTTACACCTAATTATATCGAAAATGTATGGGAGGAGGCCAAGGGAGCTTTGGGGGATTATAGAAAACAATCTTGCTCATTTTAATAGTCGCTCTGAGACTATATGTAGAAAGGCAAGCGGGCACTTATCACAAGGGAAAGGACATTTATTCGAAAAGACAAGGAGCTGGTGTAAGAGTAACAACAGGTCTGAGGACTACGAGTTCACCTGAGTCCATAAAATTAGAATTTAGTGTTTATTGGCAAGGGGGGCTGGGAACGCTGTCCCCAGCCCCTATAGGAGGTATACATAACCACTTTGAACAACTTAAAATTTCCTTTGCCCATGGACGATATCGAAACAAAGTATTGGTGAAAATCCAATTCTGCGATATTAATAAGTAAAAAATATGGCACTTCGGGGTGCTGTATGTATTCAATTTGAAGAAGATTCCCTTTACTTAAGGATGATTCCTACCAAGTTGCGTTAAAATTCAATAGTGCAATATTGAGAAGGAGTAATATATTGCCACGGGGCACTTCATGGCTCTGCCCCCTGCCTCATTAAGCGATGTGCACCTTATAGGAACAAATCCAGATTCCTCCTGCCTAACGAGGATTCCTAACTAGTTTGGTTAAAATTCAGCCATGCATTTTTTCAAAAGAAGTTGAAATAAAAGTGAAAAGTTTAGCACGACGGACGACATAGATGGTGAGCGATCGCATTAGCCCAATTGAGCATTTTGGCTCAGGTGAGCTAAAAGGCCAACAATCAGAGGTGAAAGAGGCACTTCTTGCATATCATAAGTGACACTCATCAGCTATGAGTATGAGAATGGAAAAGGGAGACTGGAGTATTTATTATTTAAAAAACAGGGCAACTATTGCACACACACAAAAACAAAAATGGGAAAAGGGACACCTAACAGATTTTGATAGGGGCATTTTGATCAGAGGAAGGAGCTCTTATTAAAAACGAGGGTACTTATTAAAAAGAAAAGGGGCACGTTTCATAAAAAGTGACATTTTTTAGGGGTCAAAAGGGCACTTAATGGAAGGAAAACGCCATGTATCAGAATTAAAGGGGCAGCACCTATTAGAGAGAAAGGATCACTTTATTGAAAAAAGGGGAATAGGGGTACTTGTCTCAGTAAAACGGGTAGCTCTCAGAAGTGTTTATATAATACAATACACAATATCATACAGAGTATTGTCTTCACATAACCCTCTTACTTAAGTCTGCTCATCCCAAGAGTATAGAATTCCATATTGATACATTACACATCATCACTGAATATTTTTGTTTATTTCTCTCCCGTTCTGATACGATGTTCCACCTCCCGGAGATTGACCCATTACATTCACATGACTTTATATATATATTTTTTTTTTTCGAGAGGAAAATGATATGTTTGTGGAACCCACAGCAACTTTATAATGAACTATGATATATATATAAATGTTATAATGTTCATATAACATATAACATTTTCCCAATTATAGTTAATGATAACTTATATAATAAAGATAAAGTTTTGCTTTTGGACGACAAATCAATAAAACCCCCAGATATCAAAGATCTTTTTTAACCATTGATATATTATGCAATATTGCAAATTGTAACTTACATTTTGGGGTAAATCTGATTCAGCATTATTTAAATAATGTTTATTTCGTTGCTCTGATAATAAGCTCCACATTAGCATCAACCTGCATACATGTTAAAATAGAGGGTTTTTAATCATCCCCAAGTTCTGTGTCTCTGACAGTAAAGGCCCGATCAGACCAAGGAGGTACTAGTACCTCCTTGATCAGACTTCATCGATGTTCAATATTATATAAATAGTGCATGTGCATCTTGTCTATCATGCATTATACTGGATTGTGTGCATGGCAGATACTAAATTATCCCGAGTGCAGTTTTGTTTATATATACAGACCTGCACGAGGGATAATTTTGTATTTGGAGTTCACATAGTCCGGTAATGGTGCATAAATAGAACATGCACTGTAAATGGACCCCTGGATCTAGGTCTAGTACGGGATTCCCCGTGCAAAAATCAAAGTTATAGTGCACGATCTTGCACTATAACAAAAGTTTTGCACGTCACGTGATGCAAATCTAACCAATCACAGCGCGTATTATACATACACTATTTACTATAACAAAATATTTGGACACTACCAGGGGCAGATTGGGACTGCTAATCGGTTATAGGGAATTGGTATGTGACTGGCCCATCCATTCTGTAACATACATGCTTGCAAGTTTTCTTAATATTCAATATGATCATGATACATTATCAATATCTTGGCGAGACCGACTTCCGACTGGTCGACCAAAGGATGAAAGCCATGGAGACAAAATTTTGATGGGGTGGGCGCTAATGTCTTTATAGCTCAAAATCAGCTTCACAGTATTTAAAGTTTGTGAGCGAGCAAAACTGTTGACATTGTTTAGTCAAAACACTTCTTTCTAATATTATCTAGAAAGATTTGAATTGAAAGCTCAGATTATATCTATTAAGAATCTGACATTTGCTTGTACGTTGTTCAATTAGAAATGTGTGGTAATTTTCAAATTCAAATAGTTTGTGATGTGTAACTCATTATTAACCATGACAACGTCCACGAGGAACACATCCACAACCAACTTTAAAGGCCAAGTTCACCCCAAAAATTGAGTTGAATCAAAAGAGTAAAATTAACCCCCCCCCCCAAAAAAAAAAATCATTAAAATCGGATTAAAAAATGAGAATTTATGGCATTTCAATTTTTTGCATTGTTTCATGAAACAGTGACCCCTTTCACACTCCCTGTTAGACCGCTCCAAGTTAGACCGCTCTAGAGGAACGGTTCTTGAAGAACGGTTTGATTACTTTCACACTCCGCGCATTTTTTATGTCTCAAATCGCTCAACGAGTCAAAGTGATCTTGTTGCTATGGCAGCTCAGGTCAGCGGGTCAATTTTTTCGCGCAGAATTCAAACCGTATACTGCCTGCCTGATGCATTTCTCGCGCAACACACACACACTAACTTCCGGTTGAAGTACGCTTTGGGATCGCTTTCGGTTTCACACTGCACGTTAGAGCGGTCTAACTAAGAACCGTTCCTCAAGACCACCTCCCGAGGTGGTCTTCTGGGGCGCTCAAGAAGAACGCTTCCTGGACCACTTTAGCATTCACACTCACCTCAGAACCGCTCCTGCATGAGGAACGGGTCTTAGACCCCGTTCTCACTCACTTTTGAAAGTGGTCGTTAATAGTTAGACCGCTCCAGAGGAACGGGTCTTGAGGAACGGTTTGTTAGCGTTCACATTCCGAGCAGTTTTTCTGGCTCAAACCGCTCCACGAATCAAAGTGGTCTTGTTGCTATGGCAGCTGAGGTCAGGGGGTCAAATTTTTCGCGCGGAATTAAAACCGTATACTGCTTGCCTGATGCATTTATCTTTACATCTTTCCAAGGCCTCTTTTTTCCACTTTTGTTTTTCTCTTCGTATGTTTGTTTGTCATTCCATCTTTCATTATGTTTTACTTTCTTTTCATCACTCTATCGTCTTTTCGTTCTTTACATTTCTTATATTTTTCTTTGTTTTTATTCATTCCGTCATATTCTCGTTCTGTCTTTCATAATGTATTTCTTTGTTTTCATCATTCTATATCGTCTTTTTCTCTCTTTATATTTCTTATGTTTTTCTATCATTTTCCTCTTTGTCTTTTCTTTCTTTTCATCATTTTATCTTCTTTCTGTCTTTTATTTATCTTTCATCATCCTTTCATTTCTCTTTCTATCTTTCCTTGTTTTCTTTTGTTTTCATCATTCTATCGTCTACTCTTTCTTTACATTTCTTGTGTTTTTCTTTGTTTTTTTATCATTCTGTCTATCATATTCTCTTTCTATCTTTCATAACATATTTCTTCGTTTTCATCATTCTATCGTCATTCCTTTCTTAACATTTGTTATATTTTGTTTGTTTTATTTATCATTCTATGAACTTTGTTTCTTTTATTTTCATCATTCTATCTTTTTCTCTTTATTTACATTTCTTATGCTTTTTCTTTGTTTTTTTATCAATCTATCCTCTTCTCTTTCTTTACATTTCTTATGTTTTTTTATCATTCTATCCTCTTCTCTTTCTTTACATTTCTCATGCTTTTTCTTTGTTTTTTTTATCAATCTATCCTCTTCTCTTTCTTTACATTTCTTATGTTTTTTTATCATTCTATCCTCTTCTCTTTTTTTACATTTCTTATGTTTTTCTTTGTTTTTTTATCATTCTATCCTCTTCTTTTTCTTTACATTTATCCTTTTCTTTGTTTTTTATCATTCTATCCTCTTCTCTTTTTTTAATTTCTTATGTTTTTCTTTGTTTTTTATCATTCTATCCTCTTCTCTTTCTTTAATTTCTTATGTTTTTCTTTGTTTTTATCATTCTATCCTCTTCTCTTGCTTTACATTTTTTATGTTTTTCTATGTTTTTTATCATTCTATCCTCTTCTCTTTCTTTACATTTATTATGTTTTTCTTTGTTTTTTTATCATTCTATCCTCTTCCCCTTATTTACATTTTTCATGATTTCCTTCGTTTTTATAATCTTTTCATTTCCTCTTTCTGTCTTTTCTTTTGTTTCTTTTTTTCGCCATTCTATCATGTAGCAATGTATTATAAAAAGGAAAATCACACGTGATTTCCCGCGGAACACACAAGCTCACTTCCGGTCAAAGTACGCTTTCGTTCACATTGCACGTTTAGAGCGGTCCATACCGCTCTTAATAAGACCCGTTCCTCAAGACCACTTCCCCGAGGTGGTCTTCTGGAGCGGTCCAGAAGACCACTTCCTGGACCACTTTGACCGTTCACACTCACCTAAGAACCGTTCCTGAGGAACGGGTCTTAGATAGACCGCTCCAAAAGTCCACTTTCAAAGTGAGTGAGAACGGGGTCTTAGACCCCGTTCTCACTCACTTTTGAAAGTGGTCTTAGTTAGACCGCTCCAGAACGGGTCTTGAGGAACGGTTTGCTAGCGTTCACACTCCGAGCAGTTTTTCTCGCTCAAACCGCTCCACGATTCAAAGTGGCCTTGTTGCTATGGCAGCTCAGGTCAGCGGGTCAAATTTTTCGCGCGGAATACAAACTGATGTACCGTAGCGTGCCTGCCGGCTGCCCGATCGATTGCTTTTGCTTTGTTTTGTGCGCGGAACGTCACTGGCTCACTTCCGGTTGAAGTACGCTTTCGTTCACATTGCATACCGCTCTTAATAAGACCCGTTCCTCAAGACCACCTCCCCGAGGTGGTTTTCTGGAGCGGTCCAGAAGACCACTTCCTGGACCACTTTGACCGTTCACACTCACCTAAGAACCGTTCCTGAGGAACGGGTCTTAGACCCCGTTCTCACTCACTTTTGAAAGTGGTCTTAGTTAGACCGCTCCAGAACGGGTCTTGAGGAACGGTTTGCTAGCGTTCACACTCCGAGCAGTTTTTCTCGCTCAAACCGCTCCACGATTCAAAGTGGCCTTGTTGCTATGGCAGCTCAGGTCAGCGGGTCAAATTTTTCGCGCGGAATACAAACTGATGTACCGTAGCGTGCCTGCCGGCTGCCCGATCGATTGCTTTTGCTTTGTTTTGTGCGCGGAACGTCACTGGCTCACTTCCGGTTAAAGTACGCTTTCGTTCACATTGCACGTTTAGAGCGGTCCATACCGCTCTTAATAAGACCCGTTCCTCAAGACCACCTCCCCGAGGTGGTCTTCTGGAGCGGTCCAGAAGACCACTTCCTGGACCACTTTGACCGTTCACACTCACCTAAGAACCGTTCCTGATGAAACGGGTCTTAGATAGACCGCTCCAAAAGTCCACTTCAAAGTGAGTGAGAACGGGGTCTTAGATAGACCGCTCCAAAAGTCCACTTTCAAAGTGAGTGAGAACGGGGTCTAAGACCCCGTTCTCACTCACTTTTGAAAGTGGTCTTAGTTAGACTGCTCCAGAGGAACGGGTCTTGAGGAACGGTTTGCTAGCGTTCACACTCCGAGCAGTTTTTCTCGCTCAAACCGCTCCACGATTCAAAGTGGCCTTGTTGCTATGGCAGCTCAGGTCAGCGGGTCAAATTTTTCGCGCGGAATACAAACTGATGTACCGTAGCGTGCCTGCCGGCTGCCCGATCGATTGCTTTTGCTTTGTTTTGTGCGCGGAACGTCACTGGCTCACTTCCGGTTGAAGTACGCTTTCGTTCACATTGCACGTTTAGAGCGGTCCATACCGCTCTTAATAAGACCCGTTCCTCAAGACCACCTCCCCGAGGTGGTCTTCTGGAGAGGTCCAGAAGACCACTTCCTGGACCACTTTGACCGTTCACACTCACCTAAGAACCGTTCCTGAGGAACGGGTCTTAGATAGACCGCTCCAAAAGTCCACTTTCAAAGTGAGTGAGAACGGGGTCTTTAATAGTTAGACCGCTCTAACGAAGAGAGTGTGAAAGGGGTCAGTGACATGCATAACATGGGCTGTATGCAAATTATTGAGCGGATGATGTCATAAGCTCACTTTTCCTTTTCTATTTCATTATATGAAATTTCAAATATTTCAATTTTCTGCTCCAAGAATGTAAGTTTTGACTCCTCATGGAATGTGTAAGATCATCATTATTATAACTTATAGTGATACAGTGGAGAGAATCTTTATACACATCTATGAAAAAAAGTAAAATATTTGAAATTTCAAATAATAGAATACAAAAGGAGAATGAGCTTATGACATCATCGGCTCACTACTTTGCATACAGCCCATGTTATGTATATCACTGTTTCAAGGAACTATGTAAAACTTCAAAATGTCGAAAATTTCTTATTCTTATCCGATTTCGATTTTTTTTTTTCTTTTTGCTCTTTTGTTTATTTAATTTTACTCTTTTGATTCAACTCAACTCATTATTTGGGTGGACTTGGCCTTTAAGGCAAACAAGCTGATTCTCATAGCTATGGGAAGAAATGATATATGTTTCATTTACTTTGTATTGGTTGTTTACATTTCTTTTTTTGTTGAACGATTTCATCTTCAATAACATTCCAGCGACGCCATTATGTACACAGATTTGAATGTAGATCAATGGACAAAGGAAGGTATCTCAACCATCCCCCTAGAGTGTACCCAGACTAACCTTATTCCAGACATTTGCGTGTTTTGGAAAAACGCTAAGAAACTTCTCATACTAGAATTATCAGTTCCTTTTGAATCAAATATACCCAAAACCCACGAATACAAATCAAACAAATATGCCCCCTAGTTACCGACATACAGGCTAACGGATATTCCGTGGTATTTCTTCCTTTGGAAGTTGGCTCTAGAGGTCACATATCACCAGACAATGTCACGAGACTTAAATCGCTGTTAAATGAAATTGGCAAGCCTGTCACATCTAAACAACTCCATCACAATCTTTCGAAACTTTCTGTTGTATCCTCGTTCGTCATCTACTACTCTAAGAATGCCCAAAAATGGGAAACCAAAACCCCCCTTCGTGTTACTAACATGTAAGGGACTGTCCACCCTAGAACCTTTCTTTCTCTATTAGCCTCGTCTCATTGTCTGATCTAGCTGATATTTATATAATAGTGAATGCGTAACCTCATTTCTCAGCTGCATGATTTAAATTTATTACAAAATTCTGTTCCTCCTTAACAGTCAAAGTTTGTTTGTTGTTTATATTTACGTCACCAAATGACTCATTTACTCCCCCCCCCCCCCATGGACTTCAGATCTCTACCATGTTTACTGTTATTCAGATACCTTTATATAATGAATTCGTCAAGGTAAACAGGCTTATTTAACTACAACAGACGTTTGTATTTTACCTATTTCTAAAGGAAATCCTCTTTTAATTAGCTTTCTTCTTTCCTCATATCACTTATATTATCAGCTAAAATACAAGTCTACTAACGTGGAGAATGGGGTAGCTAGTGTATATTTATATGTTAAATTTGCTAAAACATTTTTTTTTTTTTTCATTATATAAAAGATATTAGCCTTTTCTAGTTCGGAAGCAATATTTTTTCCCCTTGTTTCTATATGATTCTTTTTTTCTTTTCTTTTTTTAAATATTAGTATTTACCTGTTTGTGCTTTTGCTAAAGATGTCTTCTTCTTTTTACGCCCTGCATTTACCACTTAATTTGGTTTTGACCTGGGCTATTATGTCTCCTTTGTTGTGCAAGTTTGACCAATAAAGTGATGCTAAAAAAAACTGTTTCAATGGAAACAGCTTTTTTATAAATCAATTTCAAACATGATGGACACTTTTTATAACTCTTACTTGGGTTTTAATCAATTGAGAAACTTTTGATAGATTAATTTAAAATGTTACAATGTGTTTTTGTACTTTCTTAATCACAAATACATGACATTTTCTGAAATTCTACTGTTCTTGATCCGTTGCCATGGTAATAGCCCTTGTGGTCACGCCCACCTCTTAATTTAGGGCAAAGAAGCATATTTTGATAGTTAATGGTCCCATCTAACAGAAAAACTTAATTTAAGATTTTTTCTAAGGGGTGGGGACATAGGCGCCGGAAGGGGGGGGGGGGGGCAGTCGCCCCCCAAACGAAAAAGTGGGGGGGGGGGGGGGGCAAAATGCATTTTCGCCCCCCAAAAAGCCACCCCCATAAAAAAAAAAAAAAAATCAGTAGTAAAGGAGTAAAAATCGTGTGTATATTAAAAGCTTGATTGCTTTATTACGTAATTGTAAGCCTTTGTATTCATTTTTCGTATTCATGGAGATCACTGAAGACAGATAAAGCATTCAAACTTTAAACTTTAACGTAGTGGAGGTTTTTGTATTAGACGTGTTTAATAGTGAAATATTCTGAAAGGTGTGCACGTGCGTCTGTATTGTTGTGAGAGGGTGGGAAAGCGTGTGTGTTTTTTTAGGGGTGAGAATACATGAGCCCTTGAAAGGTGAGCCCCCTTGAATGTTTGCCCCCCCCCCTAATCCAAAACTTCTTCCGGCGCGCCTGGGTGGGGACATTTCAGCTTGGGGCCCATGGACTATACTGATAATATATGGGATAATTGCCTTTTGTATACTCTAGGGCCCGAATTCACAAAGGAGGTTTAAACCATGGTAAGGTTTAAACCTCCGTAAGCGTACTAAAATAAGCGTAAATAAGCGCACATTGCCCATGCGCGCGCTCAAAGAAAATATATGATTGGATTGGATTCCGTGCGCACGTACGCTCAAAAAACCCTTTGTGAATTGGGGCCATAGACGTATAATAGATTTACTAGACGGAAAGCAGCACGCGCGGAAATCATTACGCGAATGGAATTAGGCCCCGCCTCTTTCGGATCATTTGAAGAGCCCGATAAGCACCCGATACGTTGCATTATTCATATTTCTTGTGCGTGTCAGTTCATTGTGAAACTTTGATTGGATGCTAGGTCATGAATATGTACATAATTCGATAGTATCGATCAAAATTTACTTGACCTCAACTTCGTCAATTCAAGACCTATTAATTATGCAGATTATATTCAAGACGTCATCCACACGAAATGAGAGATGTTCGTTCAAAAGGACAAGGTGAGTAGAGCTCAAATTATCATTAAATTTCGTACATTTAGTTTATTAATAAAAATAACTTGTACAATTCTAGGTGATCTATGATAATTTATCTATATTTCAAAAGGATTCACAAGAGTTGTGTTGAAAAAGGATTGAAACAATTTTCTCTCGAAATTACAGTTCTGAATTTATCGTCGAGATGTAGTTTGACACGGAGATCGCTGTCCTCACACGCTGCGGCTCATGACAGCTACCCGGGCAGTCACGGGTCAGTTTCAGCCACTGGCGCGGTGGCTTTTTCGACAGCCTCAAAAATTCAATACATGCAAACAAGTTGGATCTAAGAAGATGTAAACAGATCTAACGTTATTAAACTCTAAATGATGATAGACTATATTGCATAACCATAATCTTTTCCTCATGTTGTTCATCTGTATGGTGCACACAAGCGTATTCGTTAGTCCAATTTGGACTTTGATCTAACGTAGTCTACGAGACTACTGTTAACGTTAGATTTGGAATCTGTGACTGTGTGGTGGGATTCTAAGATGTCGATGATTTTGATAAGATATGTAGACCAAAATTAGTGCTGATATAAAATCATTAATGTTACACGAGGTTTACTGTTTTGAACTCAGAATATTTGTTGAAATTTTATTCCATAAACCGAAGTCTGAAGGATAGTCTATCTTGAGTAGATGTAGACTTGGCTAGGGCTAAAGGCAAGCTGTGCTTGGCCTTGGGGGACAAAGTCAAAGTAGATCTCTAACCATGTTTGATAAGAACTCTGTTCAACTTCACTTTCACGCCTGACTTTTTTCGTTCTTAAAAGACTTGCATCTACTATATTTGGTTCAATTCATGCCATTTGGTCAATTAAACTGACTGTAAATTAACTGGAGTCTGATAGACTGATTTTTTTTTTGTGGCGGGGGGGGGGGGGGGGGGTGGAGGCAAATGTATTTTGGGCAAAAATTCAGTCTGGTTGTTAAACCCAGTTTAGGGATCCCTGTTCAAAATTTCAGACACACGTCACTATAAAGTTTTGTTGCTGAGGCCGTTTCTTTTTCTTTCCAAGAAACTTATGTAGCTTGAATGCACCTTAATAAACATAAGATAGCTGAGGATTATTGAATTTTGACCTTTGAAAAATAATGGATTGGAATTTATTTGCCTGATAAAAACAATTATTATCAATGTAGCTATGACTGTAACAAGAAAGACCTAAAAAAGTGACAACTCTGTTTTCATTTAAAAATTTTTTTTTTTTTTAACAGATCAAAATGGAAAGGAACCCAAGAAATGTTATTCAAACATTGCGCAAACTGTTGACCATACATGACGAAGCAGAAATCTAGCCTTCCTAAATTACAGGTAAGTTTACAGAACATTTCCTGAGTATCTATATACTTATACATGTATAATGTAATTTGAATCATTTTATGATTATCATAAATATTGTAATTTAACAGGAAACAAGGAAATGAACTATAAAAGCAATTAGGGCTTCCAGGGGTCCCTAAATGTGTTAGTTAAAAGCATATTACAGATGCCCTTATTAGTTGCCATTGATTTTTTAATAGCTTGTCCTTAATGCAAACATTTTAAACCATTACCAACAAAGCCCAGCATTGTGTGTAAGCATGGAGAAGAAAGAGAAGATTACACTTCACATTTATTCACAATACATTCTGTGAAAACGGTCTCTTTTGAGCTTTGGTCTATGATCTGAATTAGATGTATTTAGATGTTTGAGAAGATCAAAAAAAAAAAGTCAGAATTAGTGGAGTACAAGTATTTCTGCGAAATATGTGTACCTCTAAATTACTTTCATTTATACATGCACTTATAAATTTATTTATTTATCCTCTTTTTACACAGCATGATTCTTTACAATGGATGGTGAAAGAACATTGAGATACACAATCCGGAGAAATGAACAAAGAGCAGATATACTGACCTGCATGCTCAAGCTTGGAGAGGTAGGCCTTTACTGTGCATAATTAAATTTGGCAATACCCCTCCCCCCCCCCCCCCCCCCACAAAAAAAAAGTTTTGGAAAAATATATCAATATAAAAAATATATAATAAGCCTATATCAGTAGTACACAACTTGAAGAGGAAGCAAGTTATTTGAAACTATTGTGATTTCCTTTCCCTCTCACCTGAGAAAGAATTTTTAGTCAAATATGGGAATTTTATTTAATTTTTATAAGGATTCATCATTTCCATTTTCATGCTTACAAAAGAACTTAATTTTAATGAATGTGGGTAAAATAGCTTTTTATCAAGCAATATTCACTCTGTCTGACTCATGCATATATACATATAGATCTGGCACATTGCAGTCCTTTCTTATTGTTTATGACCTTAATAGTTTTTAATTTGTTCTATTTTCTCTTTTCAATCAACAGACTTACAGATTACCACTACAGCTCTTCATTCCTGTTAGCTTGATCAGCAGTCTCACGAGTGGATACATGCAATGAAGTTAGGGATTTCATTCAGAATAACAAAATACAGATATCCCTAACAAGGGTTTCTGATTTGGAGGATTTTTGTTTGAATATTGCATTTGCTGAAATTCTAAAAAATAAGTGCCTTCAGCTGAATGAAATTTAATGAAATTTAACATTAAGTTGGTGACCATTTCAACAGTATAATAGAATGAAACAGTTGATATGCAAATTGCTTGAGAACTTGTGAGAAAAACTGAATATTCATTCAATGATACACTAGTAAGTGATATGAAAGTTTGACTTACCACTAGACTTCTGCAAGGATGTTCAATTTCAATATTTTCTTTTTTTTTTCAAAAAACTTATTTGAATTGATATTTATTGTTATTAAATAGACAACAAAAACAAAAAAGGATTTAGTTCATCTCTTATATCATGTTAAGGGGATGGAAAGTCATCTAGTTACCTTAAACATTTACATATTCTGAGAGCTTTTTAATTCTAACTTGAATTCTCATTTTAGTGACAATGTTCATAGAGTATTCAAAGATTTGGGGGGGGGGGGGGGGAGGAGGGGCAGGGGTTCCATAACTAGAAATGTTACATGCAAAGTTTGTGTGAAAGGTAAGCCAGAGTTAGAATGGAATGAGAAAGATAAGAAATGAGAGAAAAAGCAGTGGTATCGCTCGAGGGGGGGGGGGGGGGGGTGGAAGGAGGGCAGTATCAGATTTAGGGGGCACTTCCGGCCTATTCCCCCCTTGATACAGAGGTACATACCTTCAGTATACAACTTCAAGATTGAACCCCTCCCCCGCCTCCTTTGAAATGACCTTTTTCAACTTGTCAGAGAATTTTCTGCAAATGTGTGCCCCATCTTTTACAAAATCCTGGATGCACCCCTGGGGTGGCGGATGGTAATACACCTTAATATTTGTAATGTTTCAAACTGTCAGTATTTTGGCATGTCAAAAAATATATAAAAATATAAACTTCAGTTTTACTTTTTCATTGTTGGAAATTTGTAGGAATTTTTTTTTTCTCGGCACGGTTATACTATTGCCCCATTCAAAATTCTCTAGCGACACCCCTGCGTATGTGAAAGGAAGAGTGAAGACAATAAGCTTTGACTGGAATGGACAATCATAAGTTGATGGAAATGAATGTATTGTATAAGACTTGTGATTGAGTGGTGACTTACAGGGATGAAAGCTGGAAAGGAATGGCAACAGTGGCGTATCTGGACCTTGGCGTCAAGAGGGGTTAAAAAAAAGAAGGGGTTATCAGTGGCGACAATTCCCCCCCCCCCCAGCCCTCCAAAAGTCGCTTGGGGGGGGGGGGGGTCGAGAATTTTTTTTTCTCGCCAGCCCTGCATAAGTCGCTCAGTGGATCGGGGGGGGGGGGGGGGGTTATCAGATGTTATGGGGTCCAGGTTTCCTCCATAATTCTCTGACAAGCATTAAAGCAAACAAAAAACACACACACACAAAAACGTTATCAGTTCTGAAAATAGTTCGCCAGCCCTCCAAAAGTCGCGCAGTGGGGATGTCGGGAATGTTGTTCAGAAACCCGATTACCTTTTTTTTTTCAAAACTTGTTAGGGGGCACTTCCCCCCCCCCCCCCTCCTTGCGCCTGGCCCCCTTGGATACGCTAGTGAATGGCAACATATAAATTTTACTCACAAATGCAAATTAAAAGTCAGAAGAGAATTCTTCCCGGTATTTTAATTGTTCCAGTGGGGCTCAGTGGGGGGGGGGGGCAGTTATCAGATGTTTTCCTCCATAATTCTCTGACAAGCAAAAAAATAAAAATAAAATAAAAAAATAAAAATAAAATAAAAAAATAAAAAATTGTAACTTTTTTCCCCAGCCCTCAAAAAGACGCCCAGTGGGGGGGGGGGGGGGGGGGGGGGGGATCACCTGTTTTCCTCCATAATTCTCTGCCAAGCAAGAAAAAAAAATGGGAAGAAAAGTCGGGGAGGAAAAATCCCTTCCAAAAAAGAACAAACGTACACTTATATCATTAAAAAAAAAAAAATCATTTACATCAAGACTAACTAAAAGGTTAAAGAAAAAATCTCAATTAACTAAAGACCCCATCCCCTCACCCCCAAATGAAGATTATCCTTTCTGTTATGAAAACCATCCCTGAAAAAAAATCCTACACTGCAAGAGTTTTTTTTTTTTTTTTTTTAAATTTCATTGTACATTTATGTATCATTTATGTACTTATTTATCATTATCCTTTATGCATATTGAATAAATATATTCACCGGTATTAATTATATCAACAAGAAAAGAGACTTATGCCACTGGTGACGTGTCAAGTAATTTACATTTATTTTTACATTATCTGTATCCATGATTAGATTTGATTCGGTCTGTCCGGTTACATTTTTAGCTTTATTTACTTGTTTACAAATTTGCAAAGCGATATATTTTGATTCGGAGATCGATTACAATTAAAGTACATTGACCGAGCGCCGTCTGCCACAATTAGAAATTACCGACGCTGATTCGCCGAATCTGTACGTTGAAGCGATGAATACATTACCATAAATGCATATATTACTGAATTTGACCTTTCTCACTGCGCATGCTCTAAGCTGATGCGCGTAATGTGTTTCATACCGCGTACAAACACATGCTACTCTCGGGGAGCATCTTACAAAATGAATCATGCATTTACGCTCATGAATTATGCAAAATGCTTATCGGGCCTTCTAATGGCCCCGACAAGATGGCGGACCTTTAGGGGCCTGATTGGGGCCATAGACGTATTATAGATTTACTAGACGGAAAGCAGCACGCGCGGAAATCATTACGCGAATGGAATTAGGCCCCGCCTCTTTCGGATCATTTGAAGAGCCCGATAAGCACCCGATACGTTGCATTATTCATATTTCTTGTGCGTGTCAGTTTATTATGAAACTTTGATTGGATGCTAGGTCATGAATATGTACATAATTAGATAGTATCGATCAAAATTTACTTGACCTCAACTTCGTCAATCCAAGACCTATTAATTATGCATATTATATGCAATGACGTCATCCGCACGAAATGAGAGATTTTAGTTCAAAAGGACAAGGTGAGTAGAGCTCAAATTATCATTAAATTTCGTACATTTAGTTTATCAATAAAAATAACTTGTACAATTCTAGGTCATCTATGATAATTTATCTACATTTCAAAAGGATTCACAAGAGTTCTTTTGAAAAAGAATTGAAACAATTTTATCTCGAAATTACAGTTCTAGATGTATCGTCGAGATGTAATTTGACACGGAGATCGCTGTCCTCACACGCTGCGGCTCATGACAGCTACCCGGGCAGTCACGGGCCAGTTTCAGTCACCAGCGCTGTGGCTATTTCGACAGCGTCAAAAATTCAATACATGCAAACAAGTTGGATCTAAAAAGATCTAAACAGATCTAATGTTAGCAAACTCTTTGAATGATGATAGACTATATTGCATAAGCTTTTCCTCATGTTGTTCATCTGTGTGCTGCACATAAGCGCATTCGTTAGTCCAACTTGGACTTGGATCTAACGTAGTCTACTAGACTACGGTTAACGTTAGATTTGGAAACTTTGACTGTGTGGTGCGATTCTACGATCTACGATTTTGATAAGATATGTAGACCAAAATTAGTGCAGATATAAATTCATTAATGTTACACGAGGTTTACTGTTTTGAACTCTGAATATTTTTTGAAATTTTATTCCATAAACCGAAGTCTGAAGGATAGTCTATCTTGAGTAGATGTAGACTTGGCTAGGGCTAAAGCTGTGCATGGGGGACAAAGTCAAAAGTAGATCTCTGTTTGATAAGAACTCTGTTCAACTTCACTTTCATGCCTGACTTTTTTTTTTCGTTCTTAAAAGACTTGTATCTACTATATTTGGTTCAATTAATGCCATTTGGTCAATTAAACTGACTGTAAGTTAACTAGAGTCTGATAGACTATGATTATTATATTTTTTTTGGGGGGGGGGGGGGGAGGCAAATGTATTTTGGGCAAAAATTCAGTCTGGTGTTAAAGCCAGTTTAGGGATCCCTGTTCAAAATTTCAGTCACTAGAAAGTTTTGTTGCTGAGGCTGTTTCTTTTTCTTTCCCAGAAACTTATGTAGCTTGAATGCAGTTTAATAAACATAAGATAGCTGATGATTATTGAATTTTGACATATGAAAAATAATGGATTGGAATGGAATTTATTTGCCTGATAAAAAAATTAATATCAATGTAGCTATGACTGTAACAAGAAAGACCAAAAAAGTGACAACTCTGTTTCATTTTTTTTTTTAAACAGATCAAAATGGAAAGGAACCCAAGAAATGTTATTCAAACATTGCGCAAACTGTTGACCATACATGATGAAGCAGAAATTTAGCCTAAGTTCTAAATTACAGGTAAGTTTACAGAACATTTCCGGAGTATCTATATGCTTATACTATACATGTATGATGTAATTTGAATCATTTTATGATTATCATAAATATTGTAATTTAACAGGAAACAAGGAAATGAAATATAAAAGCAGTTAGGACTTCCAAGGGTCCCTGAATGTGTTAGTTAAAAGCATATTACAGATACCCTTACTAGTTGCCATTGATTTTTGAATAGCTTGTCCTAAAACTATGCAAACATTTTAAACCATTACCAACAAAGCCCAGCATTGTGTGTAAGCATGGAGAAGAAGGAGAAGATTACTCTTCACATTTATTCACAATACATTCTGTGAAAACGGTCTCTTTTGAGCTTTGATCTATGATCTAAATTAGATGTATTTAGATGTTTGAGAAGATCAAAAAAAATCAGAATTAGTGGAGTAGAAGTATATATTGTGTACCTCTAAATTACTTTTACTTACACATGTACTTATAAATTTATTCATCCTTTTTTTTACACAGCATGATTCTTTACAATGGATGGTGAAAGAATATTGAGATACACAATCAGGAGAAATGAACAAAGAGCAGATATACTGACCTGCATGATCAAGCTTGGAGAGGTAGGTGTTTACTGTGCATGATTAAATTTGACAATACCCCCCCCCCCCAAAAAAAATATATATCAATATAAAAAATATATGATAGGCCTATATCAATAGTACACAACTTGAAGAGGAAGCAAGTTATTTGAAACGATTGTAATTTCCTTTCCCTTTGACCTGAAAAAGAAGAATTTTAGTCAAATATGGGAATTTTATTTTATTTTTATAGGGATTCATCATTTCCATTTTCATGCTTACAAAAGAACTTAATTTTAATGAATGTGGGTAAAATAGCTTTTTATCAAGCAATATTCACTGTGTTTGAGTCATGCATATATCTGGCACATTGCAGTCCTTTCTTATTGTTTACGACCTAAATAGTTTTTAATTTGTTCCATTTTCTCTTTTCATTCAACAGACCTACGGATTACCACTACAGCTCTTCATTCCTGTTAACTAGATCAGGAGTCTCACGAGTGGATACATGTAATGAAGTTTGGAATTTCATTCAGAATAAAACAATACAGATATCCCTAACAAGGGTTTCTGATTTGGAGGATTTTTGTTGGAATATTACATTTGCTGAAATTCTAAAAAATAAGTGCCTTCAGCTGAATGAAATTTAACAAAACCTAGATTTGATTTATGTCGGTGACCATTTCAACAGTATAATAGAATGAAACAGTTGATACGCCAATTGCTTGAGAACTTGTGAGAAAAACCGAATGTTCATTCAGTGATATACTGAGTGATATGAAAATTTGACTTACCACTAGACTTCTGCAGGGATGTGCAATTTCAAGATTTTCTTCTTTTTTTTTCCTTCAAATTATAAACTTGTTATTTGAATTGATATTTATTGTTATTAAATAGACAACAAAAACAAAAAAGGATTTAGTTCATCTCTTTTATCATGTTAAGGGGATGGAAAGTCATCTATCTAGTTACCTAAAACATTTACATATTCTGAGAGCTTTTTAATTCTAAATTGAATTCTCATTTTAGTGATAATGTTCATGTGATATACTTTTACACAGCGTATTCAAAGGGGGGGGGGGGGGTTCCATACCTAGAAATGTTATGCAAAGTTTGCGTGAAAGATAAGCCAGAGTTAGAATGGAATGAGAAAGATAAAAAAAATGAGAGAAAAAGCAGTGGTATCGCTCGAGGGGGTGGGGGTGGAAGGGGGCATTTCCGGCCCATGCCCCCCTTGATACAAAGTGACATACCTTCAGTATACAACTTCAAGATTGTACCCCCCCCCCCCCTGCCTCCTTTGAAATGACCTTTTCAACTTGTCAGAGAATTTTCTGCAATGTGTGCCCCATCTTTTACAAAATCCTGGATGCACCCCTGGGGTGGCGAGATGGTAATACACCTTAATATTTGTAATGTTTCAAACTGTCAGTATTTTGGCATGTCAAAAAAATATGGAAATATAAACTTCAGTTTCACTTTTTCATTGTTGGAAATTTGTGGGAATTCTTTTTCTCGGCACAGTTACTATTGCCCATTCAAAATTCTCTAGCGACACCCCTGCGTTTGTGAAAGGAAGAGTGAAGACAATGAGCTTTGACTGGAATGGTCAATCATAAGTTGATGGAAATGAATGGTATTGTATAAGACTTGATTGAGTGGTGACTTACAGGGATGAACTTTTTTTTATCACATGTTTTCCTCCATAATTCTCTGACAAGCAAGAAAAAAAAGTGGGGGAAAAGTTGTCGGAGGGCACTCTGCCCCCCCCCCCCTTCAGCTATGCTAGTGGATTTTTCCTTTTGATAATTAAAAAAAAAGGGGGGGCACAACTTTTTTCCCCAGCCCTCCATAAAGACGCTCAGGGGGGGGGGGGGTTAATCACATGTTTTCCCTGACAAGCAAGAAAAAAAAAGTGGGGGAAAAAGTTGTCGGAGGGCACTCTGCCCCCCCCCCTTCAGCTATGCTAGTGGATTGTTCCTTTTGATAATAATATTTAAAAAAATCCCTTCCCCAACAAAAAAAACCATACACTTATATTATTTAGAAAAAAAAAATCATTTACATCAAGACTAAAGAGAAAAAACCTCAATTAACTAAAGGACCCCATCCCCTCACCCCCAAATGAAGATTATCCTTTCAGTTATGAAAACCACCCTTGGAAAAAATCCTACGCTGCATGTTTTGTTCATTTTTTCTTTTTTTTCTTCGTTATACATGTATCATTTATTTATTATTTATTTATCATTATCCTTTATGCATATCGAATGAATATATTCACCGGTTTTAAGTATATCAACAAGAAAAGAGACTTATGCCTCTGGTGACTTGTCAAGTAATTTACATTTATTTTTACATTATCTGTATCCATGATTAGATTTGATTCGGTCTGTCCGGTAACATTTTTAGCTTTATTTACTTGTTTACAAATTTGCAAAGCGATATATTTTGATTCGGAGATCGATTACAATTAAAGTGCATTGACCGAGCGCCGTCTGCCACAATTAGAAATTACCGACGCTGATTCGCCGAATCTGTACGTTGAAGCGATGAATACATTACCATAAATGCATATATTACTGAATTTGACCTTTTTTACTGCGCATGCTCTAAGCTGATGCGCGTAATGTGTTTCATACCGCGTACAAACACATGCTACTCTCGGGGAGCATCTTACAAAATGAATCATGCATTTACGCTCATGAATTATGCAAAGTGCTTATCGGGCCTTCTAATGGACCCCGACAAGATGGCGGAGCTTTAGGGGCCTGATTGGGGCCTAGAAGTCTAGATGTACATTTAAATAGTGTTTTTCATTCAAAATGCGCATCCGGTAAAAATACATCATTCCATTTGGGATAACATAAAATGAGTTATCAATCACCTTATCCGATAATTTCTTTTCTGTCTGTGACATGACAATATTTATTATATGTTTAATCAAGAAAAATCGTTTAAATTGACAAATGGGTAAAAAACTTTGAAATATTGGTAGTTTTCACAACCTATTATTTTGAGTAAATCACAGTTTTATGTATCATTATGCCATACACGTGTGTAATATCCAACTTTCAAATGTATATTAATCAGGTTTATAACTTCTAACTCGAAATGAAACTGCTATCACCTGAAAAGTCCTTATCAGGTATTACATATCAGGTCAAAAAAATAAAAATCGTGATTTTTGACATTCTTTCAAATTTTGAGCCAAAAATGGCACTGATTTTTAGGCAAAAATGCGCGGGGCATCCGCCCGTACCTTAATCCTCAGTATTTTTGCAAGAGTTTCAGCATGGATGCTGAGCATTACCCAAAAATGCCGTCGAATCTTTTTCTAGAGCCCTTTTTGATGTTTGGCTGGCCTACTATTGAGAGATAATGGGGAAATATGAAATTTTGTGTACAAAACATAAGGAGAGTTGTACTACTATTACCCGTCAATTTGAAGCAACATTGCCAATTTGAGGATCGCCATAGAAAGTAAATTGAGACTTTTCAAACTTTCATAACTTTCTCATTTCGTAAGCGATTTTGATGAAACTTTTTTTTTTAATTGTTTCTCTCTGTACTCTCTTTTCATTAAAATTGATTTTCCCCCAAGGTTTCATTCTCCTTTAAGTTGTGTTTTTGAAAGTCATTTGAAATGTGCATGACAAAATGACTTGTGTATGGAAGTCCAAACCTGAGATGATTTATTACCTTGAGAAATCGCAACGACTTCATTAATAGCTATGCCGAATACTACATAATGGTCGATATTGATAAGCCAAAAGGGGAAATAAACGACCATCTGTTTAATCAATCATTATGTTGTCATCATTGATAATTACAATCGATATCTTAAGTATGCAGTGAATCTATCAAGCTTTATCAGTAAAATGAATAATGTTTAAATTAATATGTAAGCTGGATCTAGTTTACAATCGCTCAGGGGCGGCGCTACAGGGGGGGGGCAGAGGGGGCGACCGCCCCTCCTATGATTTTTCAAGTAGTGAAAAAAGAAAAAAAAGAAAAAAAAAAGAAAAGGAGGAAGAAAAGGGAAGAAAAGGGAAGAAAGAAGAAAGAGGAGTATTAAAAAGAGAAGTCTTAAACATATAAACATATAACTCTATATTACCCCTGTTATTTAATGGAGAAAAAATATGATGTCATCTTTAGGTCGTCTTGCCCCTCCTATCAAAATACCCTGGCGCCGCCCCTGCAATCGCTTCCCAACCTTTTATCATTTTTGTCAGATACTAATACACGTGTAAAAGATTTGTATGTCATGCTGTGCACTTCCTCTTTCAGTGCAACAAACACAGTAAACTCCAACTCCCATATTGGAGACTTTTGAGACTGGGATTTATGCATAAAATAGCTGTTTTTAGATGCTGGTGGCTCACTGGAAGCTGAGACGACTTTACATCACTAGCGGGTACTCTCGCAACCAATATAGACTGTACTGGCTTTCAACACATTCTCAATACATATAATAAGCAATTATCAATAATTACAGGAATTAACCTTCGTGTCAAGTAGGCCTATCTCTGACAGCAATTAATTGATTTATTTACTAGCTAATCAAGGAATAACACCGTTTGTCCCTAGTACAGGTGAATTATCAAAATTGAAATCATGGACGATGGTTTATCCAGCTCACCAAGCAGCAGGGATGGGGATTTTGTGTTCGATAGCTACCCTCAGCGGGTCTTCATCGCCTCCGTTCTCTGTCTCGTCACCGTCGTCGGCGTCATAGGGAACAGCCAAGTCATACTCGCAGTGTTGCTCTGCCGAAAACTAAAGTCTCCCACCAACTGGCTCGTGGCCAACCTAGGTATGGCCGACTTTATCACATGTGTCTTCCTCCCATTCAACGTCGTAGCGATGCTGAGTAAGGACGGATGGCCCGTTGCCGAGTGGATCTGCGCGATGACCGGGGCCGTTACCCTGACCTGTCTAGGCGCTAGCATGATCAACCTCGCTCTCATCGCTCATAACAGATGGATGATTCTCACCAGAGCTAGGTACACCTACTACAGTATCTACTCCAAGCGTAACATTATTATCATGGTCATGTTATCATGGATCTACCCGTTCCTTCTCGTCATAGTCCCACCCATAGCTGGACTTGGCAAGTTAGGTTATTCGGAAAACTATAAGACGTGTCAACAGGATACCACCTTGCCCAACTCAGATTACTACAGCCTCATGGCAGCGGTAGGTGTCATCGTACCAGTATTTGTCATCATCGTCATCATCTACGTGCTCATCTACAGATTTGTTTCGCGCCACAACGACGATATGAAGAGAAAATTTGCCAAATCTAGGCAGATCGAAACTTCTAGCTGTGACCGATCGAGTATTGATATGAGCTGGACAGATTACCAAGACCGGCAAAAGAGCGCAAACACGGATGGTTCCACAGTGTCTTCCCTGTATTTCCGTGATGGAGTAGGCATGAGACCTACATTTCAAGAAAGCTTCACCCCGGAGAATGCATCCAACTTGACAGGCATTGTCAACCTTGAGGCAACAGCATCAGCTAAAGGAGAGGTCGATGAAATACGACGTAACATATCGCACATTCCAGAAACAGCTACTGAAATATGTGAAAGTGGGGATTGTGCCGTTGGTAAAATCGAATTTTCCAGGGTGCAATCTGAGACTGAGAAAAGAGTATCGATAGCCGAAAGTCGCCTCAGCCAGGAGAATCTGGAATTAAACTCGATATCACCTACTTCTAGAAGGGTCGTCCATGCATCCACTGCTGTCGCCGAGGTTTCGAAAAGCCACCACATCAACGTCACCAAACGTCTGTCTTTGGTAGTACTCTCTTTCTTTATCTGTTTCCTCCCATTCGGTATATGTGTGATGGTTCCCCCCAGCGACCCAGCAGTTCCTTGGGCAAACCTTCTCGTCATGGTCAACAGTTGTATCAACCCAATCATCTATGCAGGAACTATGCCAGTGTTTAGGGAGGTTATGGGATGCATCGCACGGTGCAAGTTTCAGAACATACCAGAGCCCGTTGAGTTTGTGCGGTCCTGCCGTGGATCGGTGTAGCGAGACTCGACGGTAATGTGCTAGAAGCTTATAAAACATGTAAAAGGTGAATTCGTGTATGTTGTAACCCTTCTTAGAATTCTGGGCCCCGTTGCATAAAACTTACCAACTTAACTTTGCCACCAATGGTAACTCCCATGGAAACCTTGATTTTCAAAAACAGCCCACTACCGTATTTAACAGATTTACTTAACTACGACTGAATTTATCTGGTATACTATGCATGAAAGGATATCTGTTAGTTTCGCTATATCGATTCTGGTCTTTTCTTTTCATATAATTCTCTTACACAATCATTCAATTTTCTACAATATCATACTTGTAATTTATTCGATTCACCATTTCCAAAAATAATGTGCTAGTCTTTTCTCCTCGATGATACAGTCTTCTCTTTATTCTCTATGAGACAGTGCTACATGCAATGCAATCTCATGAAAACTGCAACTGTGTTTTTATTACTGTAAATGTATACTATTGCTCCATTTTACCATTTTTAACATGTTTTTAAATAAGTGTCAATATATATAATGATATTCGATTTTTATATTTGTTTTGCCAACTATTCGTGTAAACATGAAATATTCAGCCCTTGCTGCCCTTCATGTGAAATGTATTGTACAGGAATTGCGAATACAAATAAACCATTATTGAATTGAATTGAATTGAAATGTTGAGTGATGTTACCAGGGTAGTTACCATTGATAGCAGAGTTACCATTAATGGTAAGTTTTATGCAACGGGGCCCAGGGCTCAAAAGGCTCATCATGGTCAACAGTTGTATCAACCCCATAACAAATTACCTGTGCAAATTAAAACCGTTACCTCACGTCAAAGCTTTAGATATCAAATCCGTTCGTTATCAATACATACACAGATATATCATGTTATTATGAAAGTTTGTTTTGTTTTTATTTTATTTGCCTATGTTTTGATTATTTGTTTTACGTTGCTTGTACCTACTGCTATTGTATAAACTCAGTTTCATGTTATACTGTATCTGTATTTTAGCATTGTCCTTTTTTTTTAGTTGTATGTACACAGGGCTTTTTTTTTTAATTCATGTTTTTTTTTATTTTCATGATTACAAACAGTAAATTAATAAACAATTACAAAGCACATAATGAACATAAAAGAAAGAAAATAACAGAAATAATAGAAATAATATCAGCAATAAGAAAATAAAAAAGCAGTTTCATCTAATTCAATGAACAAAACGTTGTGGTACATGTATTTAGAAAAAAAATAAAAACAGTGCATCCACGTCACACCAAATTTTCTGGAAGAGGACAATTTTATACATGTTTACACTGTACAATTTTGAAAATAAGAGGACGCACCAGCGCGATGTGAGGGGCAACCAGCAATACTCCAGGAGGATAGCCACTATAAATTTAGCCACTATAAATTGGGAACCACTAATACAACTGACCCCCTAGAGCACTGCCCATAACCTCCACTCCACTCCAGGGCATGAAAATATTATCTGAGTAAACGAGTTCACTCATATAGAGATATGAGAATGTACAATACAAGAGTTACACTATCGAGATTCCACAAATTCAACAAATGCAGTATTTTACAAATCAAATTTCCATTTCTTAAAATGAATATGAAGTTTTCCTCTTTTCTTAGCCACATAGTACTCTGTCTCTTTTTGAGTTTTCATCTGTTTCTTGAAAGATTCAAAATTGGGTCTAATATTTTTGAATTTGCATAGATAAATAAAATATTTCAAAGATAGAAATAAAAAGGACAGAAATTTGTCAGAGGAAACTCCAAACATTTTCTTAAAATTATCCAAAATAAAATCATTATCATGTTTTAAGTGAATTACTTGCAATAAATCATACCATAAGGGCATTACAATATCACACTCACAAAACAAATGAATAATTGATTCAGGCATTGTTCCACAAAAGCTACAGTTTGGTGAATCTTTTCTCTTTATCTTAAACAAAAAATCATTTAAGGCAATAGATTTATGAAAAACCTTGAAATAAAAAGAGCGCAAACGAGTATCACAGGGCTCTTTTTTTTAAAGCAGGCCTTTAGGCTCTGAAAAGACCCTGTTTCTAAATAAAACGTAATAAATCAACAAAAAACAAAAAAACAAAAAAACACTGGAGAGGAACTCGCAAGATAAATGATTCTTTAAAAAATACTTATTGATCGTTGTTGTCAAATTTTGAAAAATAGGGCCCGACTGCAAAAAGCCTAGACGTTAATATAAGGGCCAAGTCAACTTATTTCATACAAGAAAAGCTCATTGCATTTTTCCCATTAAGCATTCTGAAATTTACATTTTGAATATTTTTGCCATAAGATCAGGTGAATAATGCGCGTAATTTCTGGAAGATTATTGTGTTATAGTTGCGAGTGATTATATTACTCAGTCTTGTATTGTCTTTTGAGAGCCAAAAGGGCATTAAATCTATTTGAAAGTAAGTGACCCAATGCCGTTCTGGCTCCCAGCAGAATGAAAATAAATGACACGTTTACATCTACATGATTTTAATATGAAATTATAATCAACCTCTTCAAAACATCATCTTTTATCAAATATCGAAAATGTCTGGTATAAAAATGATTTTGAAGCGCTTCACAGAAAATGTTATTCATTGAAATAACCCTTGGAGCCTTGTTCATGCTGTATAAGATAAAACAAGAAGACGAATGAATTCGTTAGTTAGAGTCCCTTTAATTTCATGAAAAACTGATTTGTCCGTAACGATCATGATTGATAGACTGGCACAGTGGCGGATCCAGGGGGGGGGGGGGGCGGGGAACCAAAAAGGGGCCCCAAAAATGCTTGAGGACCTTTTTTTTTTTTTTTTTTTGCTTGTCAGAGATTTTTTGAGCTAAAAGGGGGCCCAAAAATGCTGAGGACCTTTTTTTTTTTTTTTTTTTTTTTTTGCTTGTCAATTTTTTTTGTGAATATTGAGCCCCCTCCCTCAAGAAATCCTGGATCGGCCACTGGACTGGCATGACGTAATAATGAGCCTTGTTCTAAGCCCTTCGCTAAACAAGTCAATAACCACAGTTGTCTGCTTATCAGCTTTAGTTTCCATATTCTTCTTCCGTCTTTTTTGCATTAATATTTTCGTCATTTCATTGAACCTTTTATTTTCTTTCATCCTCAATTCTATTGTGCCACCCGTCTTTAGCCTCTTATTTTTTTCTCTCTCTTTCATTTTCGTTTCCCCTTTTCTCTTCCTCTTTTTAATGTTTTTCTCTACTATCAATAGATTCTTCCTTCGCCTAATTTCTTGTTATTGCATAAGTTTATCAAAGTGTGTACCTCATAAAGTACATGAAATTATACGCTATTTCAGCAGGACGCAAATAATCTTCTTTTCCACTCCTCGCTTCCTCCCCCTCCTTCACCCCTTTCAGGCCTCCATTATTTCAAGCTCATGCTTACTATGAGCGGTCTGCTGCATTTTACTGAATCACCTTGTTTCTTATCTACCCTATCTCTATTCTATTCTATTCCAATCATTACTTCAATTAAGTTTCACAGTAACATTTTTGCTGTGTATATAAAGTATCTAAAGCTGACTCAACATTACTATTTTGCTTTCAAACAAATTAATTATCTCTTGTTGATATTTCATTATATTTCATTACTCTTTCTGTTTTAATTTTTTGAATTGTTTTTTGAATAAACATTGTATGATTTCATGTAATGTTTGTTTGTATATTTTGTATATTTTAATATTTTAAAATGCAGAAATAAAACCAAACTAAAACTGAAACTGAATTTTTGCCAGTATAAAAGAAGTAAGAATTATGAAAGTAACAAACCGATACCCGAAAAGAAGACAATGCTTATAAATAGACATCTTAGATATGCATTTAAAAATTAAAAGTAAAAAAAAAATATCAAAAACAATAAACAAGCAAACAAACGTTACTAGGAAGGTCATCTAGGTGCTCAGAAATCACCTTTAAACAATTGATTGGCACGGTTGGAGTTAGATCATTCGGCCGAATAACAAATATTATGCCTTCAAAGCAAATGAATTCAAGGGATCATACAATGTACGTTTTGTATTCATTTATGTGAAGTAAAAAGAGCCTTACATGATGTAAAATGCTGGTTTATAGCAAAACATATAAATCAGAGTGTCTTTTTTTTTTTAAATGCAAGTGTGTTTGTTTCACTCGTTTTTAGGCAGCAACGCCGTTTGTTGTTGGGTTTTCGAGTCTTTTCGTCTCCATGTAGAGTTTCTCGTGATTATTCCCGTAGACATAGATGTATAGAGGATATATCAGAGCGATCACGTTGGCAACCATAAACCCGAAAAGCACCTGGCAAAAAGAAATATTATTAAATAATAATATTTCAGTTAAGACAAATGGATGCAAGTTATAAAGATAAGAGGAAGGAAATATGAATGGTATTGGAGAGAAGTTTAGGAACAGATGTCGGAAAGACTGGATCAGTGGCGGATTTAGAGGGGGGGGGGGCACATCCGGCCCGTGCCCCCCCCCCCTTTGGAAGAAAAGTATGCATTATGCCCTCCCTTTTTGTGACTGTGCCAGTTTTAGAACCCCAAACTTTTTTTTTTGTTGCTTGTCAGAGAATTATGGATGGACACTGGACCCCCAAGACCCCCTCCTCGAGTGAATTTTGGAGGGCTGGGGGAAAAATATTGTCGACCCCCCCCCCCCCCCCCTCCCTCCACTGAGCGACTTTTCGACAGCTGGCGAGGAAAAAAAATACGGGTCTCCCCCCAAGCAAAATCGACAAACCTGCAATTGTGTGCCCCCCCCCCCTTATACAAAATCCTGGATCAGCCCCTGGACTGGCCGGTATATGAAAGAAATCAGATGCAAGAATTAGAAGGCTAGTTCAGTTCAGAATCAGTTCATGTATATATTATTCCGTTTCAAAAAGTGTACATACGTGTAGTTGTAAGTGACAAACATATACCGTATTTCATATTTACATCGATAAAAAACAATGAGTATCAATTAGCCAGTATTATTAAGAAAATGAAACAGGAGAATTTAAGATAAAGCCTGAATTTGCCTTGTTGACATAATTATAATATATCGACCAAGAAGGTTAAAGAAAACATTAATCACGAGATAGTCGTATTGTGAATAATCTGAATCCATATCACTCAGGTTATATGTATACCATTCCTCGTTTCTGTTCCGCTTTCGTTTTGTTATCAATTTTCATCTCCTGTTTTAATTGCTTTATTATTAGCTTAGTGACAGTCCATCTTCTGCTTTCCTTTTAAAGTGAGTAAATCGCACAAGAATATACAATTGCTTTACAGATTTTCAATTAATAATGTATAATGGTAAATGTATTATTTATGCTCATTACCTTAAATTATATTATACCTCATGATAAAATGCTTCCAAGATATTTTGCTAATTGTTGTTACACTCTTAAAACTGAAGTGTTAAATCAACATTTAACACTTTTAACATGCTGGATTCAGCCTTTATAGTGTTGCATCCAGCATGTTAAAAGTGTTAATCTCCTATTTTGAAAAAGTGGTTACTCCTCGGCCCTTTTAAATGGTGATTTAACACTTTAAGTTTATAGAGTGCAAATTATGTGCAGATGGCACAGAAGGACAGATTTATATCAAATTCAATCAAACATTTACAATCATATTTCGAATCAGATTGCATTGTTTGGACCCTATACTATCATATCTTACCCATCTGGGATCGCCATCTAGTACATCTTGGATGACAATGAAGAGAGGATACTGAGTAAGAGAGCATACACCAGCTATGAAGTTGGCAGTACCAAATACGGTCGGATAGAATCGCATCGGAAAACTATCAATAAAAAAAAAAAAAAAAAAAAAAAAAAACGCAGATAATTTGCTCTATTCAGTCACTTTGATGAAATGCCATTTCTACATGTCATTACATTTATCTAGCTTTGATATGACATAATCCTTCCACTAGAAGTTGGTTTTAAAAGAAGTAGAAAAATTAAAGAAACCGATCAGTGAAGGTGTGAGCAAAATACGCTAAGAAATAACGTTATGAATTTTTGAAGTTGTAATCAATCAAACACAAACTGGCAACCCCGTGACGTATCTTGCGACCCCAAATATCATTAATTTCCATTTTTCTCTAAAGAAAATATTCAACCATACATGCACTTTAGATATTATCATTGCTCATACGATTTTACGCAAAGCCTGTATGAAACAATCTATTCCTTCATCAAAATCTAAGAAAATAAAAGTTAATGGGATTTTCTGTACTGAGCAAATGGGCGATGAGCTCGCAAGATACGTCACGGATTTGCCAATTTGTATTTGATTGATGATAAATTTAAAAATTCGTAACTTTCTTATTTCTTAAGGGATTTTGCTCAAACTTTCATTAATCTGTTTCTCTCATTTTTCTTTTTTTATTCACATCAACCTCATACCACGGTACACTTTCCTTTTAAAGAGCACACAAACCCCAGATTATAAATATGATTGGTGTAGAGTGGGTCCATTCATGTTATGAGGGGGGACACTGGTGTCATGGGGCAACCAGACGTACTACATGGATAAAATGCGAGGGAACAATGCGAGGGAACAAGGCGATCGAATGCACACGATTCACAGATGGGACACAGTAAACAAACTGAAAAATTATGAAAACAGCACAGTTTATACTGTACAGATTATGTTATCCCTACGATCTGTATTCGAGACACGTTACAATATTCACCAGACTCATGGTGTTTAAAGGGATACGCCACCAGGCGGCCGTGGGGAAAGTCAGGATTGCGTAAGCCCCATTCACTCGTAGACAAAGTTTGTTCGTCGAACGCGTCCGTCGGACTACTGGAATTACATTTCGGACTGCACGAAGCCGACCGAATCTCGCACGAGAGCTCGAGCTCTGGCGGAGCGAGCATGTTGCGCGGTGACCAGTCTGTCCGAAGTTTGCGCCCGCGGGGCAACGGCATGATCAGGTAACGATCACGGTGCCCTCTCTTGGCATAAAAACGTCCACAATAAATCTGCGGTTGAATATCCCTTTAAATATTGCCCAGGGCGATAATGCAAAAGTGTTCAACTAGGGTCGGGAGGGTGTCAAATAGCTTGTGTTATAACCATTGGTTTGCCGAGCAAACCTATTTTTTCTTTTTTTCTTTGACCTTTCCAAGAAACCAGACGAGGTTAACGCACTTTGCCGTCAGCAGTCATTGATGAAAGTAAATTTCTACTTTTGGGGAACGATTTGTTCCAAATTCTGTCTTATTAGACGTTAGAATGCCGCACAAGAAGTAAGTTGCATTATGAATGTCTTATGTATGTATATGTGTTGAAGAAAAGATGATATTTTGTGTAGTTAAGGTAAAAAGGGAGATTTATTTGGTTCAGTTCGATGACCGGGTCAATGTCAAGATACCGTTGAAAATGCATATGTGTACAGAAAGCCTATAGTGAAAGTAAAGGGATAGATTATGTTAATGAGTTTATTTAGCGTGCGAATGGAGAGGGCGCATGCAGTTAAATGATAAGGTGATGTGTTTCGCTAAATGAAAGGAATTTAGTCCAGCTTTTGGAAAATGGAAATTTGTCTTTAAAAAACTCAGAGTCAAAGAGTAAATTTAGCAGTTAATTATGGTGAAATATGAGTTAATATTATGGATGAAGATAACTAGGGATGATGAAATCTAAAGGAACTTGCACAGTCTCCTATTAGTTGAATTTGTGCAAAAGGCATGATGGTTTAGAGGTTATCATGTTTATGTATTGATAAAAGCATAACAGACAGGAGACAGGGAATCATTTGAGTATAAGTAGTTTATTATTAGAGTCAAGGAATATGGCAGGTATTTGTGTATGTGTTAGTTTAAGCTAATGCAGTTCTAAAGGGATTACAGATGCATGCTTTTATTTAAAGGGAGCATTAGAAATAAGTATCTATAAATGTTTTAAACTAAGAATTTCTTTGGTTTCATACAAGGAATGTTCATGTTTAACAGACGTTTAAAGGCAAGAGGTTAATTGCTTTGATGATACCAAGGAGTTATCACAGAACATACTCCTTGATGATACACATACTATTCTTAATTCACATGACACAAAGAACTAGTCAATATACACTAGATTTCTGACTTAAAGGAATTTATTTGTGAACTGGTCAGGAGATAATACATGCTTTAAATAACACAAGGCAAGCAAACTATCTAAGAGAACAGTTACTAGAAATTTGCTGATAGATTAAGTTGGTTAATATTGAAGTACAGCTTACTTATGATCTGTTTCTGGTTTTTCTTCTGATTGCAGATTGAATAAATTATCCTTATACAATTAACGGCATTTCTAACAACTGAGCCTAAGTCTCCATCCTTCGGTGATCCAACCATGGTTATAACTACCAGGAAGAGATGAATCAGGGATACACGGTCACCTATCTGATTGAATAGAGGAAAACTATATCGGTTTCATGTCGTTTTCCGAATTTGCAGAATACGAGGTTTGGTTAATCCGAAGGTTCGTTAATCTGAAAGGTTCGTAACTGCGAAAATGAAATAGGATTCATAATTCCGAAATAAGCCAGTTCGTAGATACAATCTGAGCATGAGCAGATAAAGGTCATCTGTACCAAATTCTAAAACCTACTGACACGAATACTTGATATGTGCTCATGAATGTCATGTAATCATTATTCAATTATTCACCAATGGTGCATTCCATGATACCCAGGTGGAAGTATGCTTTTCAAAAGGCGAAACAAAAGCTATTCATGAGGCACATCTATCACTTTGAGAGTGATTATTCTAAAGTGCACAAAGTTGGACATCTCCATTTTTAAAATATCTGTGGATATTTGGGGTCATTTGTACCATGTGCTAACTACGAAACTGGTCTATTGAAACAGAGTTCATAATTCCGAAAATGAAATAGCGTTCACAATTCCGAAAATGGAATTAATAATTATGGGCCTTCTTATAAACGAACCTTCGGAATAAAGAACTTTCAGAATAAGGAACCATTGGTGTAATGCAACGGAATATGTTCAAATATCGAGCCCCCCCCCCCCCCAAAAAAAAAATAAAAAATAAATAAAATAAATAAATAAAAAAAAAATAATAATAAAAATAAATAAATAAAAAATAAATAAATAAAATAAAAATAAATAAATAAATTAAAAAAAAAATTAATAAATTAAAAAAAAAATAAATAAAATAAAATAAAATTTGAAAAAAGTGAAGAAAAAAAAAAAGAAATAAATGAAATTTAAAAAAATAGAAAATAAAAAATGATCCACTCAAGTTCATACAGACTTACGTGATAGGTACAATAGCGGCAGATGCAGAGTAAAACATGGATCTGACAGCCGTCAGCAAGATGAATGTACCGAACTGGACGGGTAGGATAGGGATCATCATGAGGCATGACATTAGGATGGCTGTAAAAATAGATATGGCCACGGGTAGCCAGCTATCTCGCAAATCTGCATATGGTCCCTTTGCGTTGTCTGTACAAAGAATGACGAGATAACTATGCTTGAAATGTAACATTGAAGTGGAGACAAATTTTGCTTACATCATTAAAAACAGGCATATCTTGCAAATAAAAAATGAGACAAAATTTCAAAACCTTATAGATTATAAAAATGTAGTGTTTATGAATTAATTTTTCGAATCGAATCAATTCAATTTTACTTGATTTACATGAAACCTATTCCATTCAATTTTTATTCAAATCAATTAAATTTAATTAAAATCAAACCAAATCTAATTCTATTTCATTTTAATTTTTTGAATAATTTCAATAAAATTTATTTATAGAATTAATGCTGTATTCAGAATACAGATTTTCCCGTATCATGATTTGATTGAGGGTGTAGTAATCAGGGTCAAACAATATCAATTTTGTCGAATCTCTACCTTTCAGCGATGACTTTTCATGAAGTTGCTTTCGTCCGTCGAAGACATATCCCATAACCGGCGACCCGAACAGACTTCCAATAGTTGTTACAGCGAAGATATTGGTATAAAGGCTAACTGGGTTGAAACGTGACAAAACAATAGACCCTTTTTACTTTTTACGTAGACAAGAATTCAGTGGCGGATCTAGGGGGGGGGGGCACTTGATGATCTTTATATTTTGGGGAACTCATAAAAAAAATTTTTAAAAATAAAAAAATCCTCTGAAAGTTTTAAGTGTGCGATCCACACTAACTGCATAGGCGGATCCAGGACTGGCAGGGGGATGAGGAGGGCACAGGTCTTTTAAAATCTCTGACAAGCACCCTCCTCCCCCGAGAATCGGGATCAGGGATTTATCAGAAATGGGAGGGGCGGAAAGTTCGAAAACCTATAGAAATACAAACTTTGTTGAAATTTGCTGCATTTGCAACCGTAGTCAGGCTTGAAGGAGCCAGAAATATGACCATGAAGACTTTCCATCAATCTCTGTTTCATTCATGTTGTCTTCGTTTTTCAAAGCGAGAGCAGTCATGCGCTTGTCAACAAATCTGAGAGTATGCGAAGCCGTCATACACAAATTTCTCACTGCTGCAAGCAAATTTTGAAAATGACATTGTCTCCCAAAAATAGCCGTAGAATCAAAGCGCCTAACCCAAAATTGATGATTTTGGTATCTCTTTACTCGGAAGAAAATTTTGTACCTAATAAAATAAAAACTAATATTGTGTCAATGATGTCGTTGAATAGCAGATCTCAGATTTTGCTTTCTTTCTGGACCACCCTGTATATTTAATTGTTTCCACAATGCGGCAGTGGGGATGACGTCATCAAGATGATCCCATGATTTCTTTTGATTCTAGTTTTAAGGAATTACGCAAAGGAGAGATTGACGTTTGCTCAATATGCTAAACCTAGTGTAAAGTACATTGACAATAATGATAAATGATAACAAAATAATAACCCTGCTATTCTTGAGGGCCCTGCAATTATCATTAGCCCCAAACATTATCATGTATCAATTGAATACACAGGGGTCAAGAGGGTCAGATGCGGGTAAAACACTTTGTCAAATGATGTACAGAGCATGGATCAAACCCATGCCGAGCCTTTAGTTTGAGAGTCAATAGCCTTCACCAATATAGTTATCAAGGTGGTCCCACTTCGTTTCTTGTCTCCTGTTTTGGATGTAACCATGCATTCTTTATTTTCAGATGCATAGTTTATGAAACATTATTTTGTCTTCCCCTCATAGATCTTTAAACGAATTGTTCAAAATAAAATGCAGTTTCATCGGAAATGGATTTAATGATAATAACTCAAAGTATAGATTGGATAATGATAATAATATTAGTAAACTGTATTTTAATAGCGCATCACCACCAGTGGCGGATCTACATAGGGGGAAAACCGGCCCGTGCCCCCTCTTTTGAAACCCAACTTGCCCCCCTAATTGTGTACTTTTCCGGCTCTGGGGCCCCCTATTTTACAAAATCTTGGATCCGCCCTTGATCACCACAATACAGCCCCTTTATGCGCTTCAAGGAATAGACAAGAAGAAAGAAGTGATAGAAAAATCAAAGGGGAACATCATGCTTGTAAAATCAACTTTGAAACCGCTTCTAATATCTAGTAGATTATTACATGTAGATTTAACGCTACATTTCAGATATCATGATTCGATTTCTATTTTAGACTCTTTCGGGTTTTATTAAGGGCTAAATCTAGAAACCAACCTGCTTCTGTATCCCCGTCTGCTAGCCACGTCAGCCACGGGTTCATTATCCCGATGACGAAGAAGATCTCGCCCTGAACCGCGATCGTCCAGAATGTCATGAGGAGGAACATCGGCGACTTCAAGATTGACCAGGTGGTCGGGAAATCCTCAAGACGTTGGTCTTCGGTCAGCTTGTCCATGGTGGCACGTCGTGCCTTCTTGGAAAGCTGGATGTCGGCTCCCATTTCGACCTCCTGACAGGCGATTGGGTTCTTGGGGATATCACTGAGGTTCCCATCTTGGGCTTAATGCAGATTACGAAGTGATATACATGAAATTGAAAACCCTAAATTGGACCTTGTTTATAGGGGTCTGTTTCAAGATAGTGAATTTTCCCTTATCACAATCATTGTAAAGCTGAAGTGGTCCTGGTTTTAATCTCTGTGTGTGTATATTCGTTAAAATTTGATTTCATAAATATATGATTTCTATAAGATAAATACATTCGTATATCCTAAATATCTAATATGTAATGATTATTATGATGGTGGTGATGAAAATGATGTTAAGATGATAATAATAATAATCATAATAGTAATAATCCTAATCTTCAACATCATCATCATAATGCTACTACTACTACTACTACTACTACTACTACTACTACTACTACTACTACATATGATAATAATAATGATGATAGTATATTTCTCAATACTTTAATTACTATCATAAATATTATATTTATTTTTATTATCACTATTTAAAAATTATTATTATTACTATTATTATTATCATCATTATTATCATTATTATTATCATTATTACTGTAGTTGTTGTTATTGTTATTTTTTAAAAGATAGGCTTATTAATTTAATACAAAATCGATTCGTTAAGTGTTCAATGAAGCACTTTGATTTCATGGTACTTTACACATTATTTTAGAATGATCAACGGGAAGCTTCACGTTTACCTTGGTCATGCTCATGCTCGTAGCCTGCATTGTCATGAAATACAACCCGGCCACCTTTCTTTTCACAATATTTGGTACCATTCGCTAAAATCAATCCATTCGTTTTCTCAGCTTCACGACTAGTAACCGATGAAATCTCTTCTCTTTCAACTGTCACATTGTTGTCTGGGCAAGATTGATTATTGATAATACTCTTCTCATCGAAATTTGTATAATATCCTGATGACATTGGATCGTCCAAGTTCATGGTATCTCCCGTCACATATTTATATTTGTTTTCATTTGTCTCATACGCTTCAATTGTCGACAAATCTGTTGGATTATCTGAATTTGGGTGAAGGGGCGGGTCCGAGTTTTGATCCTGGTTCTTCGTGCAGCATCCCTTGTCGAGCCGGTAGTTATCGGGGAGGGGCCATGGTATATGGGTGCGGGGCAGGAGGACGGTGTTCACTGAGAAGAAGAGGGTCGATATGGCAAGAGCGTAGAAGGAGGCGTGCATTGATATACCAGCGTCGTATAAGACCTGCAATTGATTGGTTGATTGATTGATTGATTGAAGCAAGATTTATTTCATTTCATTTCCAAATACAAAACAATATGATTTACAAAATCATGAAATGAAAAAGGAACCTACTGGAAAGCACAGCTTGTTTGTGTAGAGGAGTAGTCCTTATATACATGTATACACTGAAAAAACTCCAATTAAAATTTTAACACAAAAATTGTTAAAGGGAAGGTAGAGTTCTGGGATAGGTGGAAAATAATTTGTGAGCCTTCTCATTCCTTTTATGTCAGATTGGAAGAATATCATAGTAGAAATATCCCCTGAAAAGAATTGCCCTTCAGATGCCCTCATATCTGAAATATGACAAGAAATAGCTGAAATGTTCGGGCCGAACATTCAAGCCACATGTGTGTGCAGTCCTATATACCCATTTCTGTGTGCGGTGCATGTACTTTTCAGAGAGATTGGGTCAATTTGTTATCATTTTGATGATTTCAAAACCTCACAGTATACATCAATGCTTATGTAGACATATGTAGACATGAAAAACATTTCTTAATTGCTTTGAGATATTTTCTTTCACAAAGTAACTGCATGACCTGGGGGGCGTTTCATGAAAGGACTTGTCAGATATTTTATCCGACAAATTTGCTCTCAGCCAATCAGATGCAAGGATTTCAGTAGCTTATAACAGTTGTCGGATAAAAATCACTGACAAAAACGCTTGATGAAACGCTCCCCAGAACTCAACTTTATCTTTAAACTTGACCAGAGTTTCGGATTGACCGGTAGCCAACAGGAATAAAGGCCCCGCTGCCTGGATATTTCAAACGCAGCTTCTCTAATCATTTTACCAAATTCCTGGTGAACTAATGTGATTATACAAGGAAAATTCTTAAGCAGGCGTTTCTGTGTGTAGTTGTTCACATCATACACTAGACGTCAGAAGCAGCGACGAATCAAGGGGCAAAGGGGAAAAATGCCTCTTTTTACATCCTATGTGGCGTGGGCGTGCATTGATATAACATAAAACATGTGCCCCTAAATTGTGTTCCAAGGCCCTTGTAGAATCTGGGAGCTCTGGGAGCTGAAAGTGCACCTGAAAAATATGAAAACCCTTTTTTTTTGGGGGGGGGGGGGGGGGGTTGTTACAAGATATTTTCGGATTTTTCACCCCGATCCCATTTAAAAAAAACAACAGAATCCTGGATCCGCCCCTGATCAGAATAACAAAATAATAATATTTAAGCCGACAGAGAAATCTTGTAGATTTTTGATTTGCTATATTTTCTTAACGATGCGTAAATTATGTAAATTTAGTCACGTTTACCTTGATCAGCAGTAGTACGCATGCGCTAGAGTCGCAGCTTCCGACGAGTAGACCAATCACCGTCGACTTATACTGCGCAAATAAATTTGATACCTTAAAATGAAAAAGAAAATTGAAAAAGGAATAGAAAAGTGACAATGAGAGTAAACGTGTTATATTTGAATCGTGTTATATTTTACTGTATATTTACGTCTACATTTGCATTTTTAATCGTGAGTACTTTTTATAGCCATTTGACTTTATTTAGAATATTTATTTTGGGGGCGTCATTTATGGGGATGAGAAGGACACCCCTTCCAATGAGAAATGGCGAGAGAGAGATAGTTAGATAGATAAAGATATAGAGAGATGGAGGGATAGAGATAGAGAGAGACAGAGAGAGAGAGTCAGAGAGAGAGAGAGAGAGAGAGAGAGAAAGAAAATGGTCTGAGAGAGAGAGAGAGAAAGATAGAATATAAAGAGATAGATTGATGGGAGAAATAATTAGAAAAGCAAATTCGAAAGGGGAGAGGTCCAGGTTAAAGGGAAGCTTGAGTTCTGGGAAAGG
Source organism: Heliocidaris tuberculata (assembly GCA_025618425.1). Taxonomy (NCBI): domain Eukaryota; kingdom Metazoa; phylum Echinodermata; class Echinoidea; order Camarodonta; family Echinometridae; genus Heliocidaris; species Heliocidaris tuberculata. The sequence goes on from CM046840.1 coordinate 5,287,235, forward strand.
TGAAAAATAATTTGTGAGCTTTCTCATTCTTTTTATGTCAGTTTGGAAGGTTATCATAGTAGATAATTATGTCCCCTGAAAAGGATTGCTCTTCAAATGCTCTCACATTCAAAATATGACAAGAAACAGCTGAAATGTTCTGGCCAAACATTTGTGTTTAGTCCCATATACACATTTGTGTTTACTGTTTAGTCCACTAGCGTAGCTGAGGGGGGGGGGGGGGGGGCAGGGGGGCAGAGTGCCCCCCCCCCGAGAACTTTTCCTTGTCTTTTTTTTTTGCTTGTCAGAGAATTATGGAGGAAATTATCTGATAACCCCCCCCCCCCCCCCACCCACCCAATGAGAGACCTTTTTGAGGGTTGGCGAAAAAAAAAATAATTGTCGCCACATAGGGTGCAAATGGGTACCCTCTACAGATGCAGATTTGTGCCCTGAACGAAGCCTTGACTAAGAAATGTGTAACGTTAACCTCCAATGTTGCTGCACACTCACGTACGGGTGATGGTTGTGAGTGGGGTGTGGGCCTGCAGCCCCGAAAGTTCCACACTAAAAATGCCTTTCTTTTCCAGCTTTTTTTTCTCGACATTGTCATTTTCAAACAAAACAAAATAATCATTCATCATTGTGCCCCTACTCCCGCCCCAAGTTCAGGAGTTATTGCCCTTTTATTTAACTGTGTTACTGCCATTAGAAGATAAAAGATACTGGCTCAGCCTCCTCCTATGCTCTTCTATTTCGCAATTCATTCACTGAGTAAGACCGCCCCCTCCCCCCGCGATGCCAGTGCCCCCTTAATGGTTAGATCCACGCTACACCACTGACACAAACAACGTTAGTAGCCATTGATACACCTAGATAAAGAGAAGCAATGTAAGTCAACTTACCTCAAAGGCAGAAATGATGATGAAGATACCCGCCACCCCCATTATGATGGTCCCCGGGAAAAGAAGATCGGGAACAGATGGGGAACTTGTCGCTATACACAGGTAAGCGATGAACAAGGATATGCTACCAAGGAAAAAACAAACAAACAAGCAACCAAAAAAAACAAACAAAAAAAAAATACCGAAAATCAAAGGTGATGCAAAATAATTAATAAAGATAGTGACGATAATGATAACATTTAGGGATGTCACAATCATAATACTAAAGAGCAAAAGGGATCCCCTCCTGGTCTCTTTGATTATTAAAGGGGGAATCCACCCTGATTACAAGTTGGTTTTAAACGAAGCAGAAAAAATAAAGAAATAGATCAGTGTAGGTTTGAGCAAAATACGATAAGAAATAAGAAAGCTATGAATTTTTCAATTTGCAATCAAACACAAATCATCACCTCGGTGACGTATCTTGCGAGCTCCTCTCCCATTAGCACTGTAGCCCCCAAATTATTAATTTCCATATCCTCTAAAGAAAATATTCAATCATACATGTACTTAAGATGTTATCATTGCTCATATGTTTTTACACAAATTTATGTACTGAGCAAATAGGAGAGGAGCTCGCAAGATACGTCACGGAGTTGCTAGTTTATGTTCGACTGATTGCAACTTCAAAAACTTTATTTCTTATTTCTTATTTTTGCTCAAGCTTTCATTAATCTGTTTTTCTCATGTTCTTTTTTTATTCAAATCAACTTAGGACCAGGGTGGACTTTCCCTTTAAAATGCAGAGAAAGGGAGAGAGAGAAAGAGGGAGAGAGGAGAGAGAGAGTGTAGAGAGAGAGAGAGAGAGAGAGAGAGAGAGAGAGGGAAAGAATAAAAAGAAAATGGGCCATTGGGGCTAGAATATATTCATAAAGGCTTAATGGAATATAATTATTAAAGGGGAAGTCCGGTCCAAAAATTACTTTGTTTTAATTGTGGCAGATCAGACCTACAAATCAAAAAAAGTTTTAGGAAAAATCGGACAACTAATAAGAAAGTTATGATTTTTTTAGTGGCATGAACAACTGGGGAAAACAATGAAAATCACTAGACAAAATTGGCAACTCAGTCATGAGTTTGTGACGTCATTGGCTCGATGCTCACGACTCACAAATTATTTTGTTTATATTAATAACAATACAAATTCTCAAAAAGTTGTCCAAGAATATGATTTTCACATCACTTGAACCAAGTTATATCTATACTGTAATATGTTTTTAGCAAGTGTAAACCTTTACAAAATATTTTACGAACCCCAAATATTGAGATTGATTTCAAAATATTACATTTTTATAATCACTCATTTTTTTAATGAATTATGAATTTTATGAAAATTATTTACTCTATATTAGTTTATACATGCTAAACATATTAAATATAAATTGGTTCAAGTCATGAGGAAATCATATTCTTGGACAAAAGTTTAAAGTTTGTATTATGAATATAAACAAAAGTATTGTTGAGTTGTGAGCCAATGTCGTCACAATCTCATGACTGAGTTGGTAATATGTCAAGTGATTTTCATTGTTTTCCCTACATGCCACTAAAAGTTCACAACTTTCTTGATTCATAATTTACTTGTCCGATTTTCCTCAAACTTTTTTTTGATCTGTAGGTCTGATTTTTCTGCTTCAATTAAAACCAAGTAATTTTTGGACTGGATTTCTCCTCTTAATCATTTGCATATAAATAATTGATAGCGGGGAATCACTAATTCCTTTCTCTTCTCTAATCATCCCACCCCCCTCGCTCTCTCTATTTCTGTGATACGGTTGATAAAAAACACAGGTTTAATTCTAGATGATATAGAAATAATTAGGATAAGAAATACAAACTTTTATGATCAAGAACATTTAATACAATATATTTTTCCTTTCGAAATAAAGTATGTATCTGATCAGGAAAAGTATGGTAAATAGATCATAATAGAGAAAATGGTTATATCTACAAACCTGAAGGTGATGCGAGTGACGAGCGTTCCTCCTCTTTCAAAGAGAATCCCTGAGAATAACATACTACATGGAATAAGACTCGATGAGATCGTATATATGAGCAACAGCCTAGCATCCTGAGAGTCACATTCAACCACGTCTTCATCCACCATATCACCACGTTCGGTCGTGATCGACATCGACGGCGATATCTGGAATGATGTCGAGGGTGATGTCGATACAGTAGTCGTATCATTGTCGTCGGAAGGTAGGCATAGATTGCTGTAATAACCCAGGTCCTTGAGCACGTAGACGAGTGACGGCCATCCGAAGAGGATCGAGGAGTGGAAGAAGTTTTCGATGGCGGCGAAAACGAGCACCACCACCCGTTCGACCTTCATTACATTACACTTCATGTCTCTTCGTTGACCACGGAAAAATTGTGGTTGAAACGTACATCCACTGCATTCGAGGAGGCCTGGTAAATAAAGCACGATATCAGCTCAATAAAATGCTGGAGACTGTGGACAAAAATATTTCACCCAAGCATGTCTGTCGATGTTGTGTTGCAATACCTATTAAGAATTGCTCTCCTTTGTAAGTGTCATGCACCACATATATGCCCTCAATATTTATCCCAATCGCTATTTTATTTATTTGGTATATTTACCTTTGCACGTACAACACTTTTAGCTCCTCTAAAGCGCACATGAATTGCCTACACTCTACCAGGAGATGAAATATTCTATTCTCTCGTCTTTCATATTTAAGTTAGGAAAATAAAATCTGCTGCTTCAGCTTTCTTCGTGCATGTTAGTTAACAGTAATCCGTTACTTTGAGTCATATTTTACCAAAGCTCACGCACTGCACGGTTAATATACTGACAATACTTGACTGGTCGATCTCTTTTATAAAACAAACACGTTGAGATCAAAGTTCCCTAAATAATAGTGCAGTCATCAGTGGCGTAAATCCGTATCGAGGAGGGGGGGGGGGGGATGGTTGATATTATTTGCCAACGTGATCTTGTTTGACAAACACAAGGCACGCTTTGTCATTCAAAAACACCCATAAGCATATACCCCTTCCATATCATTCACATTCAATCTAACACCCATCCACACCCCCATACATAAACACACACACACACACACCTCTTTTATTTCAGACTTTGTTGCTTTAAAAATTTCTGTACATTCTCAGGGAAAAATCAAATACAATTATTATATGACCATGATAATCCCACTTCCCAGACAGACGTTGAGACCGTGGAGAGTGAGAGAGAAACAGAGAGAGAGAGAGAGAGAGAGAGAGAGAGAGAGAGAGAGAGAGGGGGGGGGGGGGGGGGTGGAGAGGGGAGAAGCAGTCTCACCCCAACCTGATGAAAAGTGGTAAAGTTATTATAGATATATTTTATAACAATGATATCTTTGAAATATAAGGATGAAAATAAAACCAATAATAATTATATGAATAACATTATCAATAACAATTTAATATACAAAAATAATAGTAATATAACTATTAATAACTAGTAATATATCAGGATAATAAAGAAAAAGAAGAAGAAGAAGAAGAAGAAGAAGAAGAAGAAGAAGAAGAAGAAGAAGAAGAAGAAAAAGAAGAAGAAGAAGAGAAGAAAAAAAGAAAGAAAGAAAGAAAAAGAAGAATAATAATAAACAAAACAAAAGTGATAATACTGTTACCTGTTGATAATAGTAATAAAAATGATAATGATTGCACTTTATTATAGAGAAAATAATAAAAGAAAAAAATAAATAATGATGGTTATAATAATCAATACGATTATGATAATAATAATGATAGTCATAACAAAGTTAATAATAATTATTATAATGGTAACAATAGTGATAATTAGAATAATAATAATAATAATAATAATAATAATAATAATAATAATAATAATAATAATAATAATAATAATAATAATAATAATAATAATAATAATAATAATAATAATGACATTTATTATTAATTGACATTCCATCTTAACCACTTGCCCATGTACATATCATGATTAGAAGGGAACGGCGTTCTTTTTTTTCTTCTTCAGTTTTATGATAATGGCATAGGTCTTTCGTATGACGATGGTGAGCAGGCCCTTTATTAGCATTTTATAAATTAAAGTTGATTCAATTCAAGTGTTTAGCGGCATTTCAGGGAGAATTTTCACCAATAAAACAATTATCTAGTAACATATATTTTTTCATTTCTTTCGTGAAAAGTGAGGGGGGGATTATTGTACAGGCCATCCCCCCTACTCGAAAAGTGGGGGGGGGGGGGATATATCCCCCCATCCCCCCGGGATTTACGCCAGTGGCAGTCACGACAACAGACCGACAACAGACCAACTAAAAATGACAAAATTTCCCTCTGTCGGAACCGATGATCCCGAATTGACCTGGTACACAGCCCGATAGCATCCTACCAGTTTTCCGCATCCATCCCGATAGCCGACATCTGTATAAAAAGCTAATCTTTTCGTCTTTATATTGATGCATGGATCTCAAGGTGTGAAGATCACCATTGCGCAGCCAAGTTATCAGTAGCATGGCTTCAGCCATTAGGGGGGCAACGGTCAAGATTTAAGGGATAATAAAATGCAGGAGAACAAGTTAATTATGTAAAAGGTGTGGGATGGGCATTGGCGTAGACAGGTCCTCATTACGGGGGGGGGGGGGGAGGGATGATTCTCTGAAAGCCCATGATTGGATATATTTTTATATATGGGTGTGTGTGTGTGTGTTGTATATATATATATATATAAAATTATATTAACCACCGCCCCCCCCCCCCTATCTACGCCCCTGGATGGGTCTTATTAGTCTAGTCGGAAATGGGGGGGGGGGGGGGGGGGGGGGGGGGGGGGGTCCGTGCACTATCGAGATACATATTTTAAAACCAAGTTTTTTTGCAATGTCCTCAAGTGTCTAGTTAATGATTTTTTTTAATGTTCCCATTCCCATATCGCGTCCCATTGGCCATTTTGGCGGCCATCTTGAATTTTTGATGAAATCAATAATTAGCATATATTTTGAATTAGACATCATGCAAGTATACAGAAAATAGCTTTCCTGAGCGGCTAATGGGCTGCATCACCCCCAGAATTTTGAAATTACTAGTATAAGAGTCGCCGACTCCTCATATTCGGACAACCATTACATCATATTACAACAGGGAGTTATTTTGATATGAAAATCTGGATCAAGGCATTGTCTTTACTTTCTGCAACTTGTTAACATTATGCATCTGAAAATGTACTGAATCTGGCCATTCGGATATATTTTCATGAATATCTTTACAAATTGACCTAACCTATACCTATAAAAATCATGAAAAAATCCACTCAACACATTTCATCAAAACTGGCGTTACATATTATCTTTAATGATCGCTGGTAAATCTTTTTCTCCAATGTATATTCAGGGACCTAAACAACTATTCACCTCTAATCACTTATATCAAGCTGTGTGAGCATCGATAGAACACAATAAAATGGCGACGAGGATGGGATTAGAATAAAATAGGGTTATAGATACATTTCTTTCGAAATATTTTTAAACCATTGAAATGTTATTAGTACAAAACCAGTTCATCGCGTACAGCTGTATTCAGCTAGACATATCATGTACTTCAAGCATTAATGTAAGTTTGTACATGTAATAACATGATAATAATTGGTACAGAGCTTCCGAACCGTGCCGCCTCTAACATGCAATCGTTACCGCAATCTACGGTTCTTTGTTCGATTTCGTCTCAAAGTACAAAGTACTGCCTGTAAATAATTGTAAAACATGCATTTATGCATGCAGACATAAAAAAAATTAACGTATAAATCTTCATACTGGTAGAGTGTCTCACCCATGCCGCTTCTAACACACAAAAGTCTATGGGCGGCGTCGACTGTGCATGAAAAACGGTATATTTCCTAATCTGAGAGGTGTCTTCAAGCTGACCATGCATACTGGTACACTTTTACTGCATAAGTGCAAATTTATGCCCCTAAATCATGATTATATCGCTCTCAACACATCTAAGCAAGAATTAGCAGGTTATCATTGGTTCTTCCAGTTGGAAAACAATATGGCGTTAACATGGTTAAGAGGCCCGATTTTTAGTGCAAATTTTACCACCCTTTTCCACACTTTTTCATATTTCGTGGAATCTAGGTTAACCAAATAACAAAAATATGTCTCTAAATCGATTCCTCAAACTGATATTACTCAGGAAAGCTATATTCTTTATAGTTGCGCGATGTCTAATTAAAAAGATATTTGAATTATAAAATTTCATCAATAATCCAAGATGGATGCCAAAATGGTCGACATTGAACCCCATGCGACACGATTTGGCAAGGAAAATTCATTAACTAGACACTTGAGGCATTGCAAAAAATGGTTAAAAAATTGTATCTCGATGGTGCACGGGGAGCCCCATTTCCGACTAGACTATATGGGCTTCTGTTCATGTTATCTCCCCCTGTCTTTCATTCTCTCTTTCCCTCTTTGGTCTTTCGATGGAGATGGATGGGGGCACGTGTTCTCCATGTCCCCGCAAAATAAAACTCCGCTGGCACAACCCACAAACCTCATCGCAGCAGTTCCTACAAGCAGCTACTGGCCTATATTTAATGGGACAGAGGGGCACGACCCCCGGGTGGCACTTGAAGGGGACGCAATTACAAACACAAAAGAGAGAAAGGAAGAGAAGAAAAGAAAATAAAATAATCGTGAAATAGTGACAACTCTTTTTCTCACTCGAAAAAGGATTGTCTCCCATTTAACTCCTTGTGAGAGTGGAATTTCACTCTCTTTTGAGTGCTTTTTGCGTTGAAATGAATGAACATTGAACCTTTGGGTATTAAAGTTTCCTGTTCTTTTTCATAGTCATTGTGGCCACCATGTCATCTCCTAAAATCAAACCCGTCTTTGGCTATAATCTGATGCAATACCTTTGGAATATTACAGTCATCACCATAGAAGATGGTTCTACATAATCACTGCTTGACCTATGACCATAATATACATAAGCCCTGTTTGCACCAACTCTCATATTAAACTTGTTTCGTTAACCAATCGGGGGGGGGGGGGGGGGTACTCGTTTTTCCGAAGATTCGTTTTTCCGAAGGTTCGTAATTCCGAAACATAAATTTCCCAAATAGGGTTCATAATTCCGGACATTTGATGCATTACTCCGAAGGTTCGTTATTCCGAATGTTCGTAATTCCGAAAACGAAAAAAAAAAAGTTCATAATTCCTTGCAGGTTCGTATTTCCGAAAATGCAATAGAGCCCTACATAACTTTTAGGAATTACGAACCTTTGGAAATATGAACCCTTTTTCATTTTTCAGAATTATGAACCCTATTTCATTTTCGGAATTACGAACCGTCGGAGTAACGAACCTTCGGAAAAACGAACCTTCAGAATTATAAACCTTCGGGAAAACGACATGTAACCAACCAATCTATTGTATATTGGTGAAGTTGATATTCTAATCTCGTTGTTTAGTGCATGTGCACACCGATCTGTGATCGTAATGTTGAGAATCAAAATTCACTTCAGTTTATTTTATTAAACTTAATTCCATCTTTAAAAACATGTGACGAAACACTGAATAAAACATGCAATTCCATATGAAATATAGCATTTCAAATCACAAAATAATTTGTATTACATGGTGATGAAACTAAATTGGGCACAGCTCATAAAAACCAAAAGGGTTTTCAGGACAGCTTCCAAAATGAGATATAATTTGGTAGACTAAATGGCGAAAAACAAAGAGCAAGTAAAGTAACAACAGAATAATTTACAAATTGCACCTTGTACCAACACAAGCCCGGAAAGGAGATAGACAGCACAACCCCCCCCCCCCCCCCCAAAAAAAAAAAAAAAAAAGAGGGAGGAAATTCTATTTATTTTGTTGCAAAGTCCTTCTGTTAACGACGATAAGTAACAATTTTTTGGACAAATCCCTTTATAGAATCCCTTGCCTTTTATATTTCAGGTGTACAGTGAACTTGAAATGAACGAAAAGCTTATTTGTCAAAACTGATTCCAGGAAAATGTTTTTGTCTTTTTTTTTTTTATTGATGTATATTCTCCTCATTTTTTCCTCTCCAGTACAGTGCTTTCGGCAAATTGTTAGTCATGCGTGAAACATGATAATTATTACTTTGATTATCATTTGGAAGGAAGCATTTATTTGCCCTTTCATACTAAGCCACGACATTGGGGTTTACTTTTTTTTTTCTAAATTAATGTATACGCTTCTGTACCCATTCTTGAAAGACAGATGTGCCCTCATATTATTGATATAAATTTTCATCATTGTGATGGGTTTTCATGAGGAAATGTAACCTCCATTTATTACTTGCCCTCTGTTACGACCTTGCGTGACCCTGCAATTCACTTTATGTTGATCATGCACACAAATAAAAATACATCTGGCATAAAAATCAATTACCGGCTGTTTCTGAAAATATACAAAACATCAATTTAAAATGCTATAAATCCATATATAATCATAAATGAATGAATTCAGATGATTGAACATAACAGTCAATTTTGGCCTGGAGGATTCAGTGTACCATAAATTTACATCAGTATAACATTTACACTTTTCTAACAAAGACAAAATAGAACTATTGAATTAAAACCAACACATGTTGATTTGAAGACAAAATTGATTGAAATTGTACACCTGCTAAAATATGAAATAAATATTTTGAGAAAAAAACAAATAGATATATCATATGCATGTACCAGATTGGTCAAGCAAGTAACTGCATTCCTGAATAATATAATAAACTGAAGAAGGAAAGATATTAAAGGTGCTTTCAACTTGGGTATAAGGAGCATTACACAATAACTGACATAAACCAACATTATTCAGATTTTTCAGATTTAGATTTTATTTCATTACATTTTCATTTTTCAAAGTAAATAACAATAAGTATTATGAAATTAACATATACAAAATAACTGACAACACAACTTAGTGCAGAAACATTTTTCGATCATCACAAGCAAAACAAAGTGCATTAAAGTTTGAGTTGTAAGTTAGAAAAAAAAAGTAACATCAGTGAAGACTACGTAAGATTAATTTTATGAAAATGAGAATGAAAACAGAGACCAGCTTAGAAGCAGAGCTTGTAGAAGCGCTGGTCCCTGGCAAAGATAAATCATGAATACAGTACATAAAAAAAACTAGACTGGGCAATGCATGCATAAAATGCCCTTATTACTGGTATTATTACTATTATGTAAGGTAGATTAGCAAAGTATGAATGGACAGCGTACATAGTCATCTTCAAAGTAATTCCATAACTCGCAATTATCTCTTAAACCTGTCATTGTACAAAGTCATGGCATGTATAAGAAATGACCCCCCTCAATTTATTCAGTTCTGTCTTTTGGTAACGAAACACGATGTGATCTGTTGAATATATTCATGCAGAGGTTAAATCTCATCCTCAATAATGCGGTTGAACTTATCAATAGCAGCTGATTCAGCTATTTCTTCAAGTTGTTTTACGGATGAGCCAATTACACTAATTGAAGTTTTCATTACCCTCATTAGTTTCATTTTGTTTTGAGAAATAAGTCTACAGAACCAGACAAGGCAGGAGAAAGAGATAATTGGTTTGATTATACTATCATAGAAGAAAAGGAGAGTCTCCTATATAACAGTGAATGATTCCAATTTCCTCAGGAGACATAACTTCTGGTTTTACTCTTGAAATAGAGGTTTGGGTGTTAGTATTCCAGCAGAAATCCCTATCATTGTGGGTTCCTAGATATTTTTATTCCGAAACTATCTCGATAATCATCTTGACCAATAACCAATCCTTTTTCCTAAGATCCACAATCATTTCCTCAGGATCAGTGACCTTTGTTTACACAAAGGTCATCGACCTTGGTTCTATAATCATAATGTTTGCATTTGTCTGTGACAAGACTAAAAATGCAAGTGTAACTCACTTGTGCATAGCTGTACGTTCATACGGGACTTGTAGTTTCGAAACTTTATTTAACGAAACAATGTCTCACTAACAACGACGAGGGTTCACACGGGCACGAAACAACGACGCTCGTTATTCTGAGACTACAAGTCGAGCGTTAGTCGTTTAACATGAACAGAGATTGCTAAACTTAAAGTAACTACGAGGAGGACCCCCCCCCCCCCCGCTGCTCGTGGTAAGTAAGTAAGTAAGTAAACTTAAAGTTTCGAAACTACGTGTCCGTTCATACGTTCTGAAATACAAGATAACTACAATATAACTTAAATTTTTGAAACTACAAGCGAAACTTAAAGTTTAGCTCCCTTCGTGTGAACCTGACTAATGTCGGAGAAAGGACACAATCTTGAGGAGTACCTGTGTTTAGGATCTTTTTTTTGTGTGTGTGTTTTTTTTTGGTTTTGTTTTTTGTGAGAGAGTGTCCCTACACTTCACCCTCCGTGACCTGTTTGACATGAAATCAAATATCCAAAAGCAGCAGGTTTGGGTTAATATTTTTGTTATCGGTGAGTGGTTGTGTGGTGGCTGCACAATCAGGAAGCGACGATTGAAGTTGATGAGTCCGAGAAACTCACGAAGCTTGCGTAGAGAATCAGGGACGGGGAAGTCCTTGATGACTTTGACTTTCTCGGGAAGAGGGCGGATGCCGTTCTCATCAATTATGGCCGAGAAAAGTGAGGGAGGATGCGCCAAATTCACATTTGGCTGGGTTGATGACGACTCCATATTTCGCAAGTCTAGTGAAGAGAAGTTGTAGGTGTTGTACATGCTCCTCTGGTGTCTCACTTGCGATCAGGAGGTCGTCGATGTAGGCGTACACAAAGGGAAGACCACGGGTTACCTCATCAATGAATCGTTGAAAAGTTTGTGCGGCTTTGCGTAGCCCAAAAGGCATGCGCACAAACTCAAATAACCCAAAGGGTGTGGTGATTGCTGTTTTGTGTATGTCTGTTGGATCGACTGGTATCTGATTAATTATAAACATGTGAAAGGCCGCTAGCTTTCCTTTTAAATCATGATTCTATCCATTTCAACTGTGGATTAACAAGCAAAAATCCACTCCATTTCATGGCAATTAAAAAAAAAAAAAAAAAAAAGTTTTTTGAAAAAGTGAAAGGCAGCTATCTCTACATTTTTAATAATAATAAAAAGAATAAATAAATAAAATCATGTTTCTATCTATTTTCACTGTGGATTTACAAGAAAAATCCACTCCAAGCAGCCAAATTATATTTACATCTGGTGGTGGTTGAACCTGTTTTAACTACCCCTTTCCAATGAGGACTCATGTGATACTTTGTTTACATGTCTCCTTAACCTTTTTGCAGTTCTGTATGTACATTTTCCTTATTGAACCCCCTCATATGCAGCTTCAAGTCTCACATATTGTAACTAGAGAGTCACTTCTTCATATACGTTTCTTATCTTATTCAGTATTTCAGTCAGCATTACCTGTACGCCTTGGCAACCCATTGAATTTTCTGTTAGTCTCAAATGGAAATGTTTATCAGTCATTCATTATTCACTACGAAAACATTTTGATCTTGCTCCCCTTTATAATGTCTATTCTTCATGTAATTTGTCAGTCACTGCATTGCATGCATACTGTATTTCCACCAGTTGGTGAACCTCAACTGATTATCATATGTACCCCACTTCTCGAATACATGAATATTTATTATGATGGTTGGTGATAATCATGTACATTCCTTGCACGAAAGTGCTCCCTTTGTTCAGACATCTGCCAACAACTTGCCTACCAATTCCTCGTTAAACAGTGAAGGTGATCATGATATGCAAATGGTGAAGTCAACTTTAATACACCAGCTGAACTGTGTTTTGATTTTGATTCAAATAATGTCCAGGGAGAAATCATATCCTCTGACTATCTTTCACAGAATAAATTTATTTCTAATATGACTAAAAGCCGCAAAAATGACCTTCTTTTACTACATTATAATATAAGAAGCCTCAACAAGAATTTTGACCAATTCAATTTATTCATGGATCAGCTCAAACCAGAACGTTCGGTAATTGGTATTTCAGAAACATGGCTCAAAGATACCCCGTCCTCTTTCTTTTCAATTGATGGCTTTACTTTTATTACAAATAACAGAACTGAAAAAAGGGGCGGTGGAGTGGGGCTGTATGTTTCAAATGAATTTAATTATGGAGTGAAAGAAGAATTAAATATAATTTCTAACACAATAGAGAGTATTTTTGTTGAAATTGAATTTACTGGAAAGAAGAACATAATCATTGGTGAAGTCTATAAACCACCAAATTCCAATCACAAAGAATTTTTGGAAACTCTTCAAATGCTATTATCTTCATCTTTACTAAATCATAAGATATGTATTGTTATGGGAGATTTTAATCTCAATCTATTGCAATGTGATGTTAACGTTAATTGCCAAGATTTTCTTAACTTGATGTTATCTAAATCTTTTGTTCCAGCTATAACTAAGCCAACTAGAATTACAGATACAACAGCTACATTAATTGACAATATTTTTGTGAGTGGAACTCCCATTCTGAAGTCTGGCATTATCGTTAGTGATATATCCGACCATTTTCCGATTTTTTCCCAAATATCAAATACCAATTGTGACCGCTACTCGAAAACAAACAGATGTGAAGGCACCCGAGATTTATCCGAAACTAACATCAATAGACTCAAGGATGCACTTGAACTAGCGGACTGGTCCGAAATATATCATAGTGATGATGTAAACTATTCGTTTGATAAATTTATGGAAATACTATTGCATTACTATAACTCTGTTATTCCAATTCGCCAGCATACTCGTACAAATTATAAAAAGTGTCCTAAACTTTCGTGGATAACAAAATCTCTCCTGAAATGTATTAATAGGAAAAATAATCTGTTCTATAAATATAAAAGCAACCCAACTGTCCAGACCAAATCCAAATATTCTCGCTATCGTAATATTCTAACAACCTCATTGCGACTAGCCAAGAAGAATTATTTTACGAGGCAATTTAATTTACATAGAGATGATATCAAATGTACTTGGAGGGTAGTTGATAACGTTTTGAAAACAAAAAATAAATCAACCCCAATTACAAAGATCATCGTAAATGGAACAGTAACCCTTGATCCTCTTGCAATAGCAGAGGAATTTAACAATTATTTTGTAAATATTGGCCCGAATCTTGCCCAAAATATTCCTGTACCAGACTTAGACTTTCGATACTTCTTAAAAATGCAAAATCCCCATTCCTTATTCTTCACCCCAATCCTAGAACATGAGGTCATAGATATAGTAAACAACTTAAAAATTAAAAAAAGTGCAGGATTTGACGGTATCACAAACCACATTTTAAAAAAAATAATTGGAGAAATTGTATCACCTTTAACACATATTTTGAATTTATCTATAACAAAAGGTATCGTTCCGCAAATGATGAAAATCACCAAGGTCGTACCAGTCTTTAAGAAAGGAAACACACAAGATCTTGGTAATTATCGCCCTATATCCCTTTTGACGTCCCTCTCTAAAATACTTGAAAAACTCATTTATTCATGAACAATGAAATTTCTTATTGATTTCAATATTCTCTCTGATAATCAGTTTGGCTTTAGACAGAAACATTCCACAACACATGCAATACTTATGTTTTTAGATAAAGTAGCTCATGCCATTGACAACATGTCACATACTGTCGGAATTTTCCTGGACTTCTCCAAGGCCTTCGACACTATCAATCATAATATCTTATTGCAGAAATTATCCCATTATGGGATTCGAGAGAAGGCCTTGGAGTGGTTCAGGAATTATCTCACTGACAGAAAACAATTCGTTAGTATAAATGGTCAAGATTCTTACCAACGATCAATATCTTGCGGTGTTCCTCAAGGTTCCTTATTAGGTCCCTTGTTATTTATTATATACATAAATGACTTCCAAAATTCGTCTGAAATTCTGTCATTTATTCTCTTCGCTGACGACTCTAATATTTTCTTTTCACATCGCAACCCCCAAATGCTCCTTCAAATTGTAAATGATGAACTGAAACTGGTCCAAGCTTGGATAAATGCTAATAAACTATCTTTGAATGTTAAAAAAACTCATTACATGTTATTCAGTAATTCTATGAAATCCCTACCAGGGAACATATTAATTGACAATACAAATCTAAGCCAAGTGGATTCCACAAAATTTCTTGGTATCTACATTGACAGTGATTTATCATGGAAGGTACACATCAATTACTTATGTAAATTATTGTCCAGAAATACAGGCATCTTAAATAAACTCAAACACGAGTTCCCTCCCAAAATTTTGTTATCCTTGTATACCACTCTAATTTTACCATATCTCAATTACGAAATTCTTGCCTGGGGGAATAGGACCAAAATTCAACTTGACAAGATACTCATCATTCAAAAACGGGCCATAAGAAATATTAATAACGCTGGATTTCTCTCTCATACTAGCCAATTGTTTTTTAAGAATAAACTCTTACGAATCTCAGACATTTATGTGTACAACTTAGGGATATTCATGTATCAGTTATATATAAATGAATTACCAGCAATCGTTTCTGCACTTTTCGTAAAAAACAACGCTATCCACCCATACCCCACACGTCAAAGTAACTCTTTCCATTTGCCACGAACTCGTACAATATTTGCAAAGAAAACCGTTACATTTTCAGGTCCAAAGTGTTGGAATGAACTCCCAAGTGAAATTACTGAAGCCACCTCATTGTTTATATTTAAACGGAAATTAAAACTTCTTCTAAATGGTTATGCCATACAGGCAGAAGCCGACATGTAGTGCTGTCAAAAGAATCTTTTCAATAGGCCATTTTTATTTTCGTATACCACACCTATGCAGTTTATTGTTCTCCGAGTGGCAGGGGACGGGCCAATTCACTCGCCTGCAGCGAGCTGTTGCGCCTCATGCAGTAGCCATTGTTCTGACTTCTGGGGTGCAATATAGCTCGTTGCGGACGGGTGTGGTGGCCCGTCGCTGGGTGCTGGGAGATGGTTTTTTTTTTAAATCTTTCTTCTTCTTCTTCTTCTTCTTCTTCTTCTCCTTCTTCTTCTTCTTCTGCATATTGATAAAATGTTCTATTCATTTATGCCGAAATGCTGACATCATAATCCTGTTACGTTGGTGCATACGTGATTGCTGTATTATATGTCTTTTCTTATGTAGTGCGTTGCGATAAGCCATCGGTAAAAATTGAGAATAAAAAAATCATGTCAGCACTTCGGAATATATGCTTCAGAAATTGCCACGGCGTACAGGAAATGTTTATTTACCCTAAAAATGTTTATTTACCCTAAAAATGTTTATTTAGCCTAAAAATGTGAATTGTTATATTATTGCTGTAATGAAAGTGACAAAGCTATCCAATACTATTTCTTCGATTTTGATTACTCGAACACAATAATTTTATTTATATTTATTTATATACTCATATTGCTGTATCATGCATTGCTCGTTCTTACTATTTTCAAAGACTATTACAAATATTATTACTCTTTGGAGCCTATAACTCACAAGCGTAGCTTCCTCCTTAGGCTCCTCAATATTTCATTATCATTATAGCCCAGTCTGCTCAATTAATATTGCATGCAAACGCATAGATATGAGGTACTCACCTCCTTTTATTTTCTCTGACAATATATCTCTTGTTTGTTCGTATCATTTATCTCGTTTGTACCAATAATAGTTTGGACCCATTTACATGTATACTGTAAAAAAAAAACACATTGTAAATATGAAATATGAAACAATAAACTGAAACTGAAACTGAAACTGAAACTGATGGTTAGCTCGTACGAGATCGAGTTTTGTGAAAACTCGTTTGCCTGCTAGGGCAGAGGTGAAGTTTTGAAGATGGGGGATTGGATATTTATCGGGCACCGTATTCCTATTTAGTGCCCGATAGTCTTCGCACGGTCTCCAGTCTCAAGGGGTCTTCTTGGGCACCATATGAAGAGGGTATGCCCAGTTGCTACTGGATGGTCGGATAATGCCCAGTTCAGCCTTCGCTATGGTGTACCTGTCGGTTTCTAGGCGACGAGGGCGGGCTGATACAGGAGGGCCTTTCGTCTCAATGTGATGGGTGGGGAATGTTTGATTGTTGCCTCCTTTTTTTTTCTTTTTTTAAAAATATGTTTTATTGAATTAACAAAATCATGATATATACAAATAATTATGAATGATTAGGATGAATGATTAGGACAAATATAGACAAAATCAAACATACATTAAGAAAAAAGAAGGATATATGTGTATACCATGTACTAAACACATGTAAGAAATGCAGCTTACCCATTCTGACAGAGAAAGTTATTGTTTTTGTTTTTCTTTGTTGTTGTTGTTTTTTTTACTTATCTTTACAAAACAACTTGTGTACAGCATGAAAAAAACAATAAGTTATCAAAACATACCCCTCTGTCAGAGAAGGAAGTAAAAAATGAGTTGAGGCCTGATCAAAGAATTTTGTATCAAAAAAATAAAAAAATAAAAAAAATAGGAGACTGGGAAGGCACCCGCGACAACCCACCGGCCACCCCGCCCATAAGCCAACCAAGTAAACAATCCATCCATCCCGCAACTCCCACGTCGGGGCCGACTCCATGTGTATGTAGTTTGCACACTGATTAAATCAAACACACACACTCACACACACACACACGTACACCCTCTCACACCCCCTCACCCAACATACCCTCTCGCACCCTCACACACCCTCACAGAGACAACACCAGAACCTTGTAATGTAATGGAGCCGCCCCCGCCCATGGTCGAGGCGAGTCAGACGATAAAACAAAACACCAGACTGCAGGCACAAGAGAGACCAGTGGGACACCACGGAAACCCACCCTATCTACAGATAAAAAATGGTCAGAACAGGCGTCAACTGTTAACAGCTCAGAAGTGCTGTAGACAAAACAATAATATACAGTGAGCATAATACAGAGCTGTACATGAAAACACAACTTGGAATAAGATAACATGGTACAACCTAATGTATACAGCAATGAAAATATAATCACCTCATTATGTTGGCAGTCATCATGAATTCCATGAACTTCAGTTTTAGAGTAAATCATACAGTATAACAAAATATAACTAGGCATTATTACAGTGAAAAATACCATCATAGTTTAAAACAACAGCAAAAAGAAAAAAAAACACAGTATTTTGAATGATCACAACTTCCATTTCTTAAAGTGAAGGGCTAACTTATTATTCTTTTTAGCAATAGTATATTCCAGATCCTTATTACTAACGGTGTACGCTTTGTAACCTTCATAGGAAGGCACTTATTTTGGAATTTGCATATATAAATGTAATATTAAGTAAAAGAAATAAAAACGTAAGAAATTTATCATTATCAAAGCCAAACATTTTTTCAAAAATTGTAGGGTTCAGAGATTGCTTTGTCTTATTTACAATAACTTGAACAGTTTCTTCCCATACAGGCTTGACAATAGGACATTCAACAAACAGATGGATATAAGTTTCTGGGTCTGTGTTACAAAAGGCACAGTTTGGGGAATCTTTCCTTTCTATTTTGTGCAAAAACTCATTTAAGGCTATTGCTCTATGAAATAATTTAAAATAAAATGAACGAGTACGTGCAATTATGGTAGATTTAAAATTATTGGCATGGATTTTTTTCCCAATTCACTTGATCAGCATCATGGAAATTTCTCCCAAAATTAATTTGTCTTTCAGGAGTACAAGAGTCTAGAAATACACTATAAGCATATTTTGGAATTTTCTTAGTACCAAGAAGTTTTGTTCTCATTTCATCGAATATCATATTTGGTGACAAATCCGATAAGATAAGCCAATCGTCTGGAATATTTTTCATTAGAAAATTGTACTTCCTCCTACCCTGTGGACTAATATCAAAATCTAACACCAATTCTTCAAATAACTTCCTGCCAGGAAGAGGAGGGTTAAGTAAATCAGAAATAAAAATAATTTCCTTATCTAACCATTCTTGATAAAGGAAAAACTGTTTTGATTTTGAATTAATATCTTTATTAAACCAAATCACCGATGGATGAGAACGGGATATCCCATTCTAATTTCACAAACTTTTCCCTAAATAAATATCAGGTCTGGAGTGATTCAGCTAATTGAGATGATGAAAGTTTATCGAGAACACTTGTAGGGGCATGTGGCATATGCCTGCCATAGTACATTCTTCTTGGTACTAAAATTATCTAAAAAAGAAATTTCAATAGTTTTCCATAAACCTTCATAATTATCATCTAATAACAACTTTACCCAAAGCATTTTCTGTGCCAAAGAGAAACTATAGGGATCAACCATGCCAGAAGGGAAATCATTACACATAAAATGTCTTTTGACCCTATCGCTGCCACCGTTCCAAATGAACTTAAACAGTAATGTATTCAATTGTTTAAAAAACGATTTAGGTATTTTAATACAAAGTACTGAGAAGAAATAAAGGAGCTGTGGCAGCAATAGGGTCTTTATCACACAGATCTTCCCTGCCAGTGATAAATTCCTTGCTCGCCAGCAATTTAAAGTGCTTTCAATAGATTTGAGTTTTACTTTATGGTTAAGATGATACATCTGTTTTGTGTTCAAAGAAAAATGAATGCCCAACGTCTTGAAAGTGAGTTTATTCCATTTCAAACCTTTCTCAGAAAACGGGTGAGACGGGGAACCCTCTTTTGAGCCAATCCATATTGCTTCTGATTTGGAAATATTAAGCTTACAACCAGAACTCTCAGAAAAGAAATCAATTGTATCGAACAAAGATTGGAATGATTCTCTGAGCCATCAATAAAACAAGTTGAATCATCAGCTAATAAGGAAATTTTTAAATCATAATTTTCAACAGGTATTCCTTTAATATTAGAATTTTGTCTAATGGCAAGGGCCATACATTCAATTACTAATAAAAATAAATAAGGGGATATGGGGCACCCTTGGAAAATACCTCTTTGCATATCAATAGGTTTGGTCAAATTCCTATAATTCATTATATAACTTTTTCTTTCTGAATAAAAAACTTCAATCCAATTAATAAAATTATCACTAAACTTTTTTTTTTTAGAACACATAGGAGAAATTTGTGAGAAACACTATCAAAAGCTTTCTGAATATCAAAAAGGAGGATCGCACCTGGAATATCTTTTTTTGTTGTTGTATATTCAATTATATCAGTGATTAAACGAACATTATTTCCAATATATCTTCCTTTTAAAAAACCAGACTGATCTGAGTGAATTAGATATACCAGACATCTTTTAAGCCTATTTGCAATAGTTTTGGCTAAAACTTTATAATCAACTGTCAAAAGAGATATGGGTCTATAATTTTTCAAATAAAAATTATCTTTGTCTTTTTTAGGAATCAAAGTAATCACTCCATTTCTTTGGGAAGAGGACATTAAACCATTTTGCAGAGAAAAATTAAATGAACTCAGAAGCATATCTGAAATGTCCTTCCAAAATACAATATAGAATTCCACAGGCAACCCGTCGAAGCCAGGCGATTTGTTGTGTTTCATAGAAAGAACAGTATTATATAATTCTTGTTCAGAAATTGGTTTATCAAGGATAACTTTATCATCTTCATTTGAACTAGGGGTTTCTAGAATCTAAAAAGTTTTCAATGGTTATAGACTGAGCAATATCATATTCCTCTTCATACAACTTCTGATAAAAGGAGTGAATTTGTTCAAGTATCTGCTGTTGATTTACAAAAATATTTTCATTCTCATCTTTTAATGTAAATATAGTCTTCTTTTCTCCCATTCTCTTCTCTAAATTACAGAAATACCTTGAACTCTGTTCCACTTCCTCAGCCCACCTAATTCTGGAACGAATGATAAGACCTTTAGTTTCCACTTCTTAGATATCATTTAATGCTTGAACTAGCACCTTTTTTTCATAAATAAATTCTTCATTATTTATATCGTTACTTAATTTCTTATCAATCTCTTCTATATCCTTTAACAACTGTTCTTTTGCAAAGAGTTTTTCTTTCTTTTTTCTAGCACAATATTCTAAACACGTTCCTGTTATTGTGCATTTTAGAGCATCCCATAAAATATTGGGATTACAATCAGAATTTAAATGAATGACTTTGAATTCATTTATTTTTTGTTTAATAACTTCGATGAAACCCGAATCATTGTGTAAATATTGACAGTTAAGTTTCCAGAAAGATTTACCTCTCACTGGCTGAGTTCCTTTAAATTTCAATGTAACAGCAGAATGGTCAGACTGAATACCCGGGATTATTTTGGACTGTAAACAATTTGTAATGAAATTTTCTGAAACAAGTATAAAATCAAGCCGAGACAAAACTTTAGGATTCCAAAAGAGTGTCCCTACACTTCACCCTCCGTGAGCTGTTTGACATGAAATCAAATATCCAAAAAGCAGCAGGTTTGGGTTAATATTTTTGTTATCGGTGAGTGGTTGTGTGGTAGCTGCACAATCAGGGATGAAGCGACGATTGAAGTTGATGAGTCCGAGAAACTCACGAAGCTTGCGTAGAGAATCAAGGACGGGGAAGTCCTTGATGACTTTGACTTTCTCGGGAAGAGGGCGGATGCCGTTCTCATCAATGATATGGCCGAGAAAAGTGAGGGAGGATGCGCCAAATTCACACTTGGCTAGGTTGATGACAACTCCATATTTCGCAAGTCTGGTGAAGAGAAGTTGTAGATGTTGTACATGCTCCTCTGGTGTCTCACTTGCGATCAGGAGGTCGTCGATGTAGGCGTACACAAAGGGAAGACCACGGGTTACCTCATCAATGAATCGTTGAAAAGTTTGTGCGGCATTGCGTAGCCCAAAAGGCATGCGCACAAACTCAAATAACCCAAAAGGTGTGGGGATTGCTGTTTTGTGTATGTCTGTTGGATCGACTGGTATCTGATGGTTAGCTCGTACGAGATCGAGTTTTGTGAAAACTCGTTTGCCTGCTAGGGCAGAGGTGAAGTTTTGAAGATGGGGGATTGGATATTTATCGGGCACCGTATTCCTATTTAGTGCCCGATAGTCTTCGCACGGTCTCCAGTCTCCAGGGGTCTTCTTGGGCACCATATGAAGTGGGTATGCCCAGTTGCTACTGGATGGTCGGATAATGCCCAGTTCAGTCTTCGCTATGGTGTACCTGTCGGTTTCTAGGCGACGAGGGCGGGCTGATACAGGAGGGCCTTTCGTCTCAATGTGATGGGTGGGGAATGTTTGATTGTTGCCTCCTTGTAGATAAGGCGTGAGATGTCGGGAAATTGATCAAAAAGAGATTTGTAAGCAGCTTGACTGTCTGGTTTTACAAACATAGGGCTGATAGAAGGAGAAGAAGAAAGGATGCCTTTTACTGATAGATTAGTAGTAGAGTCGATGAGTCGAAGATTGCGAACATCTACCAGCAAGCCAAAGCGATGTAGGAAGTCTGGCCCTAGGATAGGAGTGGAAATATCAGCAATGATGAAAATCCATCTGCAAGTTCGACGCAAGCCGACGTCGAGAGTCAGGCTTTGCTCTCCATATTAAAGTATTAATACCTGAGCGATTTACTGCTTGCAGATGAAATTTCGAAGAAGGGTGATTTTCCTCGGATTTTGA
Source organism: Heliocidaris tuberculata (assembly GCA_025618425.1). NCBI lineage: Eukaryota > Metazoa > Echinodermata > Echinoidea > Camarodonta > Echinometridae > Heliocidaris > Heliocidaris tuberculata. The sequence goes on from CM046840.1 coordinate 5,309,744, forward strand.
AGGAGGAAGAACGCTCACTTCAGTTCCAGTGTCGACGAGAAATCGAATTCCAGTTTTCCTATCGGTAACGTAGAAGAGGCGACTATTTTGTGTTGTGTCAGTATGATTTGTAGCTGCTAGATTAGATTTGTTCTTTCCCTGGTTTGTAGAGGTATTTTTGAATTTGCAGGGCGGTACGCATTTATTGGCTTTGGAATCAAAACGCCAGTGTTGATAACAATAATCTCCAGCATGTTGATGTGAGCGGGAGAGGCTAGCTCAGTTTGAGTGCTGTAATGATCTGTCTCCACTACTTTTGCTCCTATTAGTATGACTTTTTTTTTAGATTGAGAAGTCAACGTTTGAATTAGAATAGAAAGCTGTAATATTTGTGCTCGAATTTGTTGAATGGTAGGAGATGACTGAGTAGAAGAAGTAGGGTGATTTTGATTGTCGGTCGACATGTTGAAGGAATGAGAGATGAGTCGACCATGGATGTGAAGAAAGGAAGACAATATAAAACAATTTGATGAAGGAAGTATGCTGCTCAACACGCTGGTCGGATTTAGATCCAGTGAATAAGCTTATTGGCGAATAAACTGCCATTAGCAAGGAAGTGGTCAGCAACTCACTGATAAGCTTAAACATTCCTACCAGAGGGTTACAGAAGAAAGTAATTTCCTGTCTAATTAGTTTTGTACAAAAGAAAGTATCTCTCTCTAATTGCTCTTGGGATGCAGTAACTAGAATTAGAAATGAGAAATGAAGATTTTCTCAGAGATCAATCCAAAATCTCGCTTGTGCTAGCCAGGTAGTTTTGTGATCATTTCTGTGGTGATATTTTGTGTACCTATATATTTCGGGAAATTGTGCAATATTGTTATTATTGGAGGATTCATGCCCGGGAAACGCCTGCACGTATAAAGTATGTAAGTGGTGATTGCTTCTCATTTCCATCTCGCCTTATAATTAGTAACCAACATCTTTAGATTCATGCGTAGCATATATCTTGATAGTCAACAAAGAAAATATGGGGTAACCTTGCTATTCATAAGGACCGCTATTCATAAGGACCACTTACTCATAAGTACCGCTATCCATAACGCGTGACTAAATGAATAGCAGTTTTGTATGAATAGCGGTCCTTCTCAATAGCGAACAAACCATGGACAAATTACCTCGCTATTTGGGGTAACCTTGCTAGTCATAAGGACTTCCATTCATAAGGACCACTATTCATAAATATTCATAAGGACCGCTATTCATAACGCGTGTTAAATGAATAGCGGTTTTCTATGAATAGCAGTCCTTATGAATAGCGAACGGACCCGTAAAATCTAAGCAAGGCTGACGAAATGCTTCCAATACCAATACACAGAGTTTGATAATTCAAAAGGGCGAATAAACAAACCTTTTAATCTGGAAACATAAATACTCTTATCAGGCTGTCTGACCCATTTATAACCCACGTGTTTTAGATTACAGATTACTAAATTTACGTCTAATTGTCAAACCTCAAATACCTTACAGCTATAGAGTAAGGTATAGACATCATCACTACACTCTAAAAGGACCGAAGAGTGACCACTTATTCAACATGGCAGATTAACTCTTTTAACCTGCTGGATTCAGCCTTTATATGGTTGCATCCAGCATGTTAAAAGTGTTAATCTACCATTTTGAAAAAGTAGTCACTCCTTGGCCCTTTTAAATGGTGATTTAACACTTTAGTTTTTAGAGTGTAGTTTAGAAAGAAACTTCCGCAATTAGAGTTTTGTAAATAATTTATGCAGTGTTGTAGTGCCTTGATGGTCGACCTTGGCAGGCGCCTTAAGGCCAATTTTTCAAAACCTTGGCCTTGGTCTTTTGAGGTTTCAAGTCTTGGCCTTTAGCCTTGGCCTTGAGGGTTTGGGTCTTGGCTACAAAACTGACTACATGTAATTAACATTTCGACGTCATCGGACAAGTAGTCGAATTATTCACTGATATTTTTTTTCGGTGGAACGTAAAGAGCAAAACCCCCTGGAAGTTAAGAAAAATCATTTACATGTAGAAAATGAAATCTAATATTATTTCTCAGAAGGAATGATAAGAATTCCATTCGCATCGCGCATGGATTCCTTTATAAAAGCATAGATAACATCATAACTAAATGAGTATATTAAGAAGGAATTCAACACCACTCTGTCACCATCAATCTAATGTTCACTGTCTAAAGAAAAACAAAGAAACAAAACATGATAGTATATTTAAGAAGACAGGCCAATGCATGTGATCTGGAAAAAACCCAAACAAACATGAAAGAACGTACTCTACCCCTAACTCGACAACTTTCTTACCTACGCCCTCTATTTTCAAAAGTTTTAGTTCTAAACATGGCCAAGCATTCAAATCAATGCATGTAAAATATCAATGGCCTTTACTCCCTCGCATCGACTCCATCAATGGCTTTCACAATGTATTCGTTTTTTTAATGCACAATTTTCTTAAGTATATATTGTTTTTCTTTGATTGTGTTCATGTAATGTCATTTTAAGAGATGTGAAATAAAGATGAACTGAATTGAAATGAATTGAACTGGACTAAAATTTACACGTTCCACATCCATACGTCATTTCGAGGGGATTTCGCAAAATATTTATTTTTGCTGATCCCATAAAGATTAGACAGATCGTAACAATGAGGTGCAATATCTTGAATACTATGCGACAGATGGGGGACCAAGTTATACGTCACTAAAGGTCGTCTCATTTTATGCAAACAAGTTGGAGATATATTTTATGTCCAGACAGATATGCATGGAGATAAATTTTATGTCCAGACAGATATGCATGGATTGACACGTGAGTGTTGGAAAGAATGGTAATTTTGAAGTTGGAGTTTTGCAAATATTTCCATTTCATTTTCCATTTCATTTATTTTTCCACTTTCAACAAAATATAACAACGTAATTACATAATTTCATGAGCCATTTTTTCAACAGAATATAACGTCATTACATCATAAATAATATCATGAACCATTTTCAACAATATAAAAACAAACGTAAATACATCCTAAATAATATCATGAACAAAATGTATGTAATAACAATAATTTTCATTCAGTGTAATTTTCAAAGATAATTATAATAAATAAATGCTGAAAATGGAGGGGAATGCTAAAAAGCAAAGCTTGTATTTTGCAAACCCCTCAAAAAATTTCTGTACAATTTATATAACAAGTATACATTTAAAAAAAGATACACACGCATACACACACACCCTCACACCCCCGCATACACCAAAAATAATCACTGCAACACCCCCTCCCCCAAAAAAATTAACTTATCGCCACAGAAAAGAGAGAAAAGAGAAAGACGAAAAAAAAAAAAAAACGGAAGACGGACAACACCAAAGAGAACAAGGACAGAGAGAGAAAACACACCCACACACACACACACCCACCCAATGGAAATAACAAAAACAAAACAAAACAAAACAAAAAACAAAACAAAAACAAAACAAAAAACAAACAAACAAAAAGAACGCTGGCTTATTAGAAGAGAAAGAGGGAAAGATAGATATAGAGAGCATGCGCAGTATTGGGGGCGAAACACGATTTGAAATATGAAGCAAAAATTGAATAAAATTATAGCAGAATGCAGAATGCAGAATTAACAGAGAATTTACCATAAGTTATGGGGATGATGATGATTCCATCTAAAAGTTATAAGTTTCAACCATCATTTCCCAAGGAATTGTTGTTTTTAGGCAGGTACAGTGTATATCTGGCCCTATAGGGGAGAGCCGACGTACACCCCTGGAAAGCTCGGGTCTTTCTAAATATATTCTGACCCCCCCCCCCTCCCCCACCCCCCCCCCCCCCCCGAATTCGGAGAGCATTCCGATTTCAGGATACGCCACTAATGCATGCAATGAACATCAACTTCAGAAATTTTACTCATCGGAATCGCTACAAGCATGTTTGGAGCCAGGCACAGTCAAGTTTAGATCTGGGAGATAGACTTTCGTCTCTTTCGCTTCTTATTTGCTGATTTCTCTGTCTTAGAAGAAAGGAGGAAAACAAGATCATATCCGCAGAGGTTTGTGAATTTTACAATTTAATCACCAGATAGCAAATAAATATGACGAAATATTTTCTAAGGTCTTGCCAAAGCTATGCATTCGAATAGATTATTGCTACTTCTAGCTTTTGTAATACGAATTAGATGGTACATACTCAATTGTCTAATATTGTCACGTGTCGTCCTCTATTTTATATTGATCACTTGTTAGTAGGATAATAAATGTCTTCTTTGGCGAGTTGTATCAATGACCGTTTTTTTGTCTGTTATCGCGTTTTCTGGGTCACTCTTTGCAATGCATTTGATGTCTTCTGCTCAGAAGGATAAGATGGAAGGGTGGCTAAATATTTTCAAAGAATAAATAAAGTAATAACGCGTCCTTTTGATAAGAAATCCCGTCATAATAAACTTTCATTTATAGTAGGTGTCAACTCAGTCATGCTGACTTCAAGCCAGGTAATTTTTTCCCTCGAGTGATGCATGTCAGTAAAGATGATTTACTAACTGACATCCTATTTATTTAGATAAATATTAATGTATTTCGACCTTAGCACGGAAGGAATGCCCCTTTGGGCAACTCGGTCCCCTGTGGAAAAAACAAAACTGAGAAATTCAATCGTTAAAGAATATCTTAAAAACAAACTTTATGAAGGAGAGAGCCAAAACAGGAGAGTCAAAAAAATGAGAGATATACAGAGAGAGAGAGAGAGAGAGAGAGAGAGGGGGGGGGGGGGGGAGAGAGCAATAGATAAATTGAGAGAGTGAGGGTGAAGAAGATGGATAGAAGGAGACAGGTATAGATAAAGATAGAGAAAAGAAAATATAAAAAAGAGGGGAATGAAAGAGAGGGGGAGAGAGATAATGAAAGAGAGAGAGAGGGGGAAAAGTGGGGGAGGGAGCGACGAAAAGTGAGCGGAAAGAGATGAGGGGCCTGAGAGAGAGAGAGAGAGAGAGAGACAAAGACAAAGGCAAAGAGAGCAGGAAATAGACAGAGAGAGAGAGAGAGGGGGGGGGGGGGAGAGAATGGGAGAAACCATCGTAAAGAATGCCCTAATAAAGAAAAAAGCAAGAACATAAACTTGATCAAGAATTTGATAACTTCCATTGCAGGGGCGGATCCAGGATTTATAAGGGGGGGGGGCACACAAATGCAGGTTTATCAATTTTGCTTGGAGGGAGACCCCTATTTTTTTGGTCTCGCCAACTCTCGAAAAGTCGTTAAGTGGGGGGGGGGGGGGGATGGCGACAATTTTTTCCCCCAGTCCTCCAAAATTCACTCAGGGGAGGGGAGGGGGGGGGGGTGGTGTTATGGGGGTCCAGTGTCCATCCATAATTCTGTGACAAGCAAAAAAAAAACACACACAAACACACAAGAAGGTTTTGGGTTCTAAAAAGGGTGGATAGAATTCAACACAACAGGTGATTGGCGAAAAGACTTTCTTCCAAAGGGGGGGGGGGGGGAGGGGGGAGGGGCTGGATGTGCCCCCTAAATCCGCCATTTCCATTGTAAAACAATTTGGTTGCAAGAACCAGTTGGCATTACCTCTGTGGTCGTTCTTGGAGCGAAGTACACAAAGTGGTAGTCATGTCGAGAGAGGTTTGTAATAATCTGAATGTATTTCATCAGAGTCTGTGTGTCTTTATAAGTTTGGGAGTTGCTACAATGTATCAGTAAACACAACAGCAACTGTTTAGGAAGTCGGATATCTTGATAGAGCTCTTGCACACCTTCTCTCAGGTAAGGATATGCTTTTCTTTTCTTTTACTCAGTTGCCGAGTATATAATAATTGTATGAATATTTTCTTTGTTATTGCGAAAGAATATAATAGCACGTTTTTATAGGTTCAACATAAGACCTTTTCAATGAAACTGAAATTATCAAGGGATTGGTGGTGGACTCACTGTTTTTTTTTGTTGTAAACTTGATAGGTTTTTCAAATTATTATCAAAATCACGCAACATTTTAGTAATGCATGCAAAATTAATGATAGCATTTTGTTTTCATCAGAATGCAAAATTAATGATAGCATTTTGTTTTCATCAGAATGCAAAATTAATGATAACATTTTTGGTCATCAAAATTAGTTTCTGATTAACAGGTAGCTGAGTTGATCTGTTTTCTTGACAATATATACAGCCCTGGAAAAAAAATTAACCAAGCTCCAATTATAGGGATAAAAATATTACGCTTACGAACGAACAAAATGACATTTTCATTGTACCTCCTTGAATGAATAACATTCGCGGAAATTATAAGTCCGCGTGTTGGCATCGATGCAGAAAAGATGCCTCAGTATTTCAACTAATTATCTCTCATACGCTTACCCATAATTTGTGAACCTTGCTTTGGCCTAGTTACCATGTGCGATGTCAAGTATGTTTCCATGACCACCACCTTGTCAACTAAGAATAGAGTCATAATCTTGTTTGTAATCATAATCCGTGTAAACCCTGAAGAAGACGCGAGCATGCGTCGAAAATTTGGTGTATAATGGGGGGGGGGGGGGGGGGGTGTGTGTCCGGAAACTTAACCCCCCAAAATAAATAAAATAAATAACCTGTCAATCTTGTCTTAGGATTTCACGAAAAAAAAATGCATCAAGTAACATTAAAGTCCGTGCATATTTGCAATTCACATAATTTTCAACCTATGCTGTGAAAGATTTCTGAAAATTTACATGAAAAGTTGTTCAATTTACTGTTTAAAAATGACCTGTCCGGATAACCAACCTGTCCGGACACACAACGTCTGGGTATACTAATAAACATCACTGTTGGACTTGAAAATGCACTACTGCTCTACTTTGTCATCTTAAATATATAGTTTTTCTGTTTTTCCCCTGATTTTAAAGAAACGTATTAAAACGCCACAAGACTACGACACCTTTACTGATATAGTTACAATCCTACTTTCGATTGTGCCTTAAGACACCAACATGTTTAACGGTTAGTCAGAACTAAACCATGCTAACTGTCATCTGATTGAAATCATCTAGTTTTCAACAAAAAATGGCCTTTTATATCGTCCGAATCTATTGAAAGCGATTTAATCGAGCCATGAGGAGAGATTTAAACATTAAGTCTAGTATAGTTGATAAATGTTTCAGAAATTACAAATCTAACTCATTCATTCACTGGACTCCGAAAATTTCCAAATAGAAAATATGATTCCTCCATGGAAGGCGAGATGTTTAACATTATTGGGTAAAATAACTATAATCAAATATGTATTAAATATAATGCTCAAATGATTTTAATGCCACAAAAATACTGTATTCATTTTTGTAGAATATAAAGAAAGATAAGATAAAGAGGAAGGTTGTTTGTATGAAATATGAGTTTGGAGGACTGAATATGGTTGATTCAAATATTTTACTTCAAAGCTATACTGAAATGGATTTTGCATTATTTTTCTCATGAAAACTCGAAGTGGAGGAAAATAATTGACGATTTCTTTTAAAAAGTAGGCAGTTTACAGTATGTGTTGAAAAGCAGTTGTAAGAAAGAAGAAATAATGACTTATATAGAGAAGATAAAAATACCTCAATATTATAAGGAAATGATATATACCTGGTTTCATTTAAAAGAAACAATGGATAGCAATACAGTAAACTATTTAGATAAAATTGATATTAACAGTGAAAAATAATGGTTTAATTCGAATATAAAAATCATAATGGAAATGTATTATTCTTTAAAAATGGTTTGATGCAGGTCTTTTGAAAATCAAGGACATTGTTAAGCAGTTAGAATTCATGTCCTTAGATTAAACTGAGCATTTATTTCAGAATAAGCATGCTTCTTTGTTTCAAGAATACAGTATTGTAATTAATGTCATTCCAAAAGTATGGAAAGTTTTCTTGTTTAGAGAGGTAGATGATGTAGATAATGAGGGTATTATGAAAACTGTTTTAATGAATGCGAATAAAAAACGAAAATCGAAGTTCTTTTATTCTATGATTTTAAATAATCTGATTGTTAAATCACGAACAAATCAGGACCCGTTCGCAAGAAACCTCAAACTTTTTTTTGAAATTCCCTCCGAACTAAAAACGACTCCCGCGAACAGTTGACGACGCCTCCGAACCACAGCGCATGTTTGGCGAACTTTTGGAGCCTGAAATACGAATGCTGGACTTTGCCTTTTTTCGACAATCGCATCCTTCGCAAATTGTTCGTGTGCCCCACGAAAACCCACCATTATTTGTAAATTGTAGAAAAACTCAACTGTTTTGGTCAAGATTTAGTCACATTGTAAAGAAACTTTACAACATCGATTTTATCCTTTGAAGACTCTATGTTTACTGAGGGTTATGATTTGGAAAACAAACAGTTCAAAAGTCTAAATTTTCTTATCGTTTATGCAAGATATGCAATTTATCTAACATAATTCGGGGAGAAAATCGTAAATGTGTATTTCATGAACTCTCTATACTAAGTTTGTTTAAAAGATTGATTTGTAATCGCATAGAAACGGAAAAGCATTGTAGAACGAAAAGCTTATGTATTTTTGAAAACACCATAATTAAGGAAAATTTGATTTTTTTTTTTAAACGTAAAACTGTTTGATGATATAATTTCCATTGATTGTATGATATCTGTGACTTGTTCATATATATATGTATACATTTTATCAGTAAATTTACTTTGAAAAAAACCCCAAAAACTCATTTATTCACCTCTGGTACAGAAATGTGAAAAGGACGCAATTCTAAATACAGTTTTAACATATAGATGAACGCCTCAGTCAAATTTGGAAATAATCTCGAAACGCTGATCCCTTTTTTTTGCAAAGCAAATTCCAGTACAACGGCGAACGAATTACGAACATTCTTATTTTGAAATGAAATCTACTTGACTGGTTAAAGAACGGAAACTGAGTGATTAAAAGATACTGCAGACATTATGTACATAATCATGATAATTATGTTGACAAATTAAATCTTCAGCGAAGTTCAGTCAGTAAGCTTTACATGTATTTATGGTCCAAAGCCGTCAAGGTCAAATCTGATCATTGTTACAACTATATATCAGACATGTTAAAGGAGAATGAAACCCTAGGGAAAATCAATTTTAATGAAAAGAGAGGATATTAGAGAGAAGCAATTTTTAAAAAGTTCCATCAAAATTGGTTACGAAATGAGAACGTTATGAAAGTCTGAAAAGTCTCAATTCACTTTCTCTGGCGATCCTCATATTGGCAATGTTGCTTCAAAGTGACAGGTTTAGTAGTACAACTCTCCATATGTTTTGTACACAAAATGTCATATTTTCCCCATTATCTCTCAAGATGCAGCTTGTCTCATTCTTACCTCAAGATATATCATGGGAAAATGTATATGACACAACATATGTTGAGTTCTCAAAAAGACAAGCAGCAACGTTAGAGATAATGGAGAAAATATGAAATTTTGTGTACAAATACTGAGAGTACTAAACCTGCCATTTTGAAGCAACATTGCCAATTTGAGGATCGCCATAGAAAGTAAATTGAGACTTTTCAAACTTTCATAACTTTTTCATTTCGTAACCGATTTTGATGGAACATTTTTTAAATTGCTTCTCACTATCCTCTCTTTTCATTAAAATGGATATTTCCCCAGGGTTTCATTCTCCTTTAAACGATAGAGCTATGCACATTATTACTTATAAAGCAATGGCCAGAGACAAAACAAACTTGAGGAATTGAGAAATGCTGTAGACAAAATGTTCATAATTATCATTTTGACAAATCAAACCTTTGGTCTGTACAAGCTTCCATTTTATTTAATGTCCGAAATACCTTGGTCATGATAGCCAAGTTAGACCGTTAATACAAGTATTACTCAGGCAAGTGTTACGGTTGAATGCTGCAGACATGGGCATAGTGTCCACATTATGTTGACAAATGAAACCTTTGATATGTACAAGCTTCCATGTTATTTAAAGTCCAAAGTACACTGGCCATCAAAACCAAGTTAGTCCCTTGCTACAAGTATTTCTCATACAAGTGTGACGGTTAAAATAATAAACCCCAGTAAGACCGAACCCAATCAAACTCCTGCTCGTTATCTCATAGTAAAAAATTAAGTAGTTGATTCAGCAATATTTATAAACAGTAGCTTTTAAAGAATTAGTAGAATTTTCTTTAAATCCTTCCTCCCTTTTCTTGGGGGAGGGGGTGGGGCTGGTGACAATAATGAGATTTCATACACTCTACGGAGTTAATTGAATTAGAAAAGTGTTTGAAAAAGAATACGAAAATTCGATACTCTATGCACCAAACCAACGGCGGCGGAGTAGTTTCAATGGGAGTATAGATTAAGAGGAACTTGTGTATTGATCGTTAGTATAACATGAAATTATGATAAGAAATTATTTCTAAATGGCATAGGATATCTGGAAAATGAATTCCGGACTTGTTGTCTAGGAGGCTGTCCCCAAATAGTCACCTCGTCAAGCCTGTAAAATTTGATCCCTTGAAGTTGCTTAGACCATCTCAGTCACTGACTAACAGGTTGTAATAGATGTCGAGTTTAGCCCCAAGAGCCGTCGAAAATTGACCCCGAAGACGAGTCGATTTCATCCATTTAGCCCATGCGCCAAATTTTACAGAAGAAAAAATTATGGCTGTATTTCATAAAAATACAAAAACTGCCAAAATTTCCAATCGGGAAGGGGTGTCGGATCACCCTGAAACAAAAAAAACAACAACAAAAAAACAACAACAACAACAACAAACAAACAAAAAAAAAATCACCAAAGTGACCTTCGACCAAACTTTGCCCCCCCCCCTTAATGCTCTGAATATAAATAAAAATCATAATTTACCTTCCATCTTTAATATCTCAAATGTGCTGTATTCAATTCAGTTCAAATTAAACAATGTATATCTTGAGTTTTCTCCAGGTACAATTAGGTGTCAATCTATTCATATTTGAATAGAAAGACTCGTACGAGGGACGCTTTTGAGAATCTATTCAAAATTAACAGAAAGTATCAAAGTCATTTGGATATTGCTTTAGTTTGTATCTACGATATTAAAGGGGACCTGAATGCTTGTCAAAATGACGAGTTTCGGATTCAAAGTTATCGAATAGCTGTTCTTAAAAAAAAAAAAGAAGAATATTCTTTTACTAGCGTGTACTAGAGGGGCATATATATATATCATGCAATAGACCGCTTCTGTAATGTATACAAATTTATGCACATAATTCTCTGAGCACCTAGTGACGAGCTATTCCATTAACCTGCTTTTTATAAATGAGCCTCAATGCTTGGAATCCAGTTTGCATACATTATCTGTTGCTATGTCCGGCAAGCCTCCGGGAAGCTTTCAGGTTGTCAAGAACAACCTTTGTTTGAAAGGTATGTATAAAATTTGCATACATTACCGAAGCGGTCTATTGAACAATAGCCACTTCAGGTATCAACAAATAACTGTTGACAGCCGGGCAAGCCAGCAGTCCCCACAAGGAGAGTCCTATATAGATACGCCAATCAAATTGGTTTGTTGCTGCTCCGATAATGTTATATGCCTTTACACTATTCAAAAACAAATGTAACAAAGCACCTCTATAACTCATTTCCATTTTCATTTACATAAAATTACTAGTTCGCTTGTTACGAAATCTGTTTCCCATCATGGTGCGTTAATTTGGAATGGAATGGATCCTCAACTTAAAAACATGAATTTGCTCACGGCATTCAAAAGAAAATATATAAATACCTTACTTAATCGTTATGTTAAATAATTCGGCTTGGCTTTCCTGTAATTGTTTTTAAACCGTATTTGTTATTGTTGTTGGTTATTGTACAGTTTGATGAAATGTATATGTTTTTGTTAATTTGTTTCTATTGTTGGGTCCTCACAATTATTTTCAAGCTGTTATGCTTTTACGTGGGAATCCCGTCATTATCATATTTTTATAATCAAAACTTGTCTTATGTATTTATGTATTTTTAAACTGAATGAAGACAAATAAATTGAAATTGAAAAATTGAATTTAAAATAAAACAAAAGATATTCATGGAGCATATTGTGTATGAATAGTTCAAAGGAAATCTTACATCGGAGAAAGATGGTATTTGCATTGCATAGAAAGCAATTAGATCCAAGAGCCTAGCCCTAGCATAAAAAGAGAAAGAAAAAAAAATTGCACCAGGTGTCACTGTATTGTTCTCTGGCAGTTTAAGGATCAAGTCCAGCCAGCTCATAAATCACAAGTGCTCTAGTAAACCACGTGATACACCTACATTTACCCCAGCCACTGGCGTACTGGGGGGGGGGGGGCTTGGGGCTGCAGGCCCCCCCCAAAGCCCCACGACCCCAAAAAGGGGGAAAGAAAAGGAAGGAGAAGGAAATACAGAAAAAGAAGGAGGAAAAAGAAAGAAAGAAAGAAAGAAAGAAGAAAGAAATTTACTAAATATACCTGGCTAGAAAAAATGTACTTTTCTGATTACAGTAGTACGTCTTTTAGAACGATAAATGGCTGACTTTTCTTAGTAGCTCCCCTTCCATATGCATAGTTTGCATGCAAGATATATTTGTTTATCCCAATGTTCTTATTATAAGAGGGGAACTTTAATCTTATACCCAAACCAGCCCCTTTACAATACGCTCACACTCTATCATGAAATTTCTTTCGAAAGTGAGGGAAGTAAACAATGAGTTAATACTACAGCACACTACTCAGGCTCATAAGTGCTTAGAATGCAAATTTTCACAATTCGCTCCGCTCCCTGGTTTAATACATTTAAACTTATCATTAAAGAAAACCTATCAACAGGTAATACATAGGCAGAGAGGAATTGTCTCCCGAAATTAAAAGTCGCAAAAAATTGATGACGATTTAAGCTGCCTATCCCGTAAGAGAAAAAAGAAAAGGAAGCATATCAAGCTCAGACTTTGATCTTTACGGTACTTGTGTGCATAAAAGTGGTCTGAAATGTAATGTTTCAAACTACAAAACTACGCGACCTCGCAAAATAGAATATATATATATATATATATATATATATATATATATATATATATATATATATATATATATATTTTATTTTTTTTTATTTAGCAAGGGTGTTGGACGTTGTAAGTTCAATATTTTCATGGTACAGAGAAATGCAAGGTTTTCTCATTTGTGGGAGGGGCGGGGATGTAACCCCCGTTCATAGGATTTATGCACGAGTATTATTATGTATTGCGTTCATTGCGCTTTAGAAAATAGTTAAATTCTTACTGCAGGCTCAGCCCCCTCAAAATTGTTGGCTCATTACGCCACTGACCCAGCCATGCATTCCGTCAGATGTATGATAGGTGTATCTAGCTCCCTAAAAAAATGAATCATGCAACAAGCAAATTATAAAACGGTAATGCTATTGTTTAATGGTCATTAAGTGTGTGCACTTGGCACTTGAAGCTCATCCAGATCTTGGTACTCCGACATAGGCTCCGGCGACAAGTGCTCCGGAATTTATTTCGTCAAAGATATAGGGGTATGGTTACGGTTACAATGGTGTTTTAGGTTAGGTTTAGGGTTAGGGTTAGGGTTCTTATAGTTTTGATCCAGGACTGAAGTTAAGGAATTCGGTTAAGGTAGGAAATTGTCCCCGGAGCATTCGTCACTGGAGCAGGTGTGGTACAACCACTACTTACCGAACAGGTGCTTGGTATTTCGCGATCGTATGATATCCACCGTCTTATAATTTCTGCACTATTTGCAATCATCATTCGAATACCTCAGAACCCCTATAAAGGACTGCAGTGCCTGGTCCATCATGCAAGCCGTTAGCATTGTCGCTGTCGTCTTCGGTGCCTTAGAAAACCTCATACATGCCGGGATCATCTTTGGCTGGCCGTCACTCGTCTACGTCCTCAAGGATATTGGTTACTATAGCGACAGATGCCCCCGTGATCCGACCCCAACAGGTGCTAGCCAGCGGAATGCCACGACACCTGGTATGATCTCTTGTTATTACTCTTTCTAAAATCATCAATCACTTAATATCGTGTATCTTTGCGTCTAACTTTAATATCGAACTGTCTCGATTTCATTTGTCTTCTTCAAAGTGTTCAGGAAAATGTTACATATATTATCCTGCTATTATGTGTTATTATATTATGCATAAAAAAGTTAACAACAAATTACGAGTATCAGTATCAGTTAAGGCCACCGCACACCTTACGATCGGTCTGCGATCCGATTTGTGAAATAAATCGCTATGGCATTAAATATTGGCATTTTAACAAATGAAATCTACCCTATTCAGGTTCTGAAAAGTAATATGAATACTAAATATAGGGTTTTGGTGAGCTGTCAGCTTTCTACAGGGAATAAGGGCAAAATTAGTTTCAAATCGTAGGCAGTGGTACGATTTTTGTGACGTCACTACGACTCGGAGCCGATTTGGCCATTCCACCGACTAGAAAACTCGGCGAAGGCCGTATTATCAATTTTTACTATCTGTATGAATATTCAGTCCCTCATTAAACAGTACTTTTCGTTTTTAAATGATTTGTCAAATGATATTACGTTTTCTTCTGAAATCGGATCGCAGACCGATCGTAAGGTGTGCGGTGGCCTTTATATGTACATGTACATGTACATGTACATGTATATTATTTTAGCATTGAACAGAATGTATCGATAGTTTGTATCCTATTTCTGTTCTTGTCAACTATCTCTTTTTATGTGAGCAAAATTAAATAATCATTCATGCTAAATGTAAGTTGTACAAAAAAACAAAACAACCCCCCCCCCCGAAATGAAATGAAACATCGGTGCAAAGATTCCAGAGGATTTCTAAAGGGGAAGCGGAAGGGGGTAGAACGACTGGGGTCATGTACTTCGTGTATGCCACTTTGGTTTCAAAACGGGGCGGCATAGGCCGGTTGTGCCTCCCCCCACCCTTGAATCCGCCAGTGATGAGTTGACACTTATAACCCCTTTAACCCCTCTTAGGTGTACAAGATGGGGGCTCGGTAAAACCGATGTCCATCTCGACCACGATGACGACATCGGATGAAGTATTTTGCGAGGAGCAGGATGCCACCCTAGTTTTGGTGTACACGGTAGCGACCGTCATACTCCCCCTCAGCATGCTACCTGCTGGATACCTTCTTCTCATCGTTGGTAGCAGGATCTCAAGAATAGTTTTTAGGTATACAGCTCACTTGCAGGTGGGGTGGGGTAGGGGTCCTTTTTATACTCCCTATTCCTTTTATTTTTCTTACTCCCTTTTATCTTTTCATAATATACACTGCACCCACATTTATGCTGCCCCCACATTTCCCCCTCTTCACTGGGAATAAGAATTCAAGAGTAGTGTTCATGTATAGTTCATTTACAGGGGGTTGGGGGATGGCAGTGGCAATATTTTCACCCCCTTTCCCCATTTTATATTGAGAAATATATATTATTGTTACTTCATAATCCTCTGATACCTTGTATTGTAAAAAGAAAAAGATTCCATCTCTATATTGTGATCAATTTTGGTAATAAAGTTCTTTCATTCATTCATTGGCTGCAAAGAGTACAAAATAATGATAATCGCTGTTAAGTTCGATTGCTTTTTCAACCTTTTCATTTCATTTCATTTCATATCGTCTTTATTCACCTCATAATTAAAAAGGTACAATAGTATAAAACTTTACAAAGATAAATACCTGGGCAACAACAAAATAAATATAAATATATATAAATATAACATAGTATGTGGGGGGGGGGGGGGGATAGAACGAATGAACACGGCTGATGACAGGGCAATAAAATATTGAATATGAAAATGAGAACAGGTGAGCGCGGCCCACCTCCCCTATCTAAAATTAACCGGGTACTCCAGGTTGAAAACAACACGATCCGAATAGAAAAAGCAGAATCAAACGGAATCACCACAAGAAGAGTGAATTCGCCGCATCGCTCCGAGGAAACAGTCCCGCGCAGGCTGTCCCGACAAAACGACGTGATGGCCGAAGACGTCACCCCCTCCCCCTTTTCCCGTCTCTCTCTCTCTCTCTCTCTCTCTCTCTCTCTTTTAATGATGTTATACTTGGCACGGGTACTATAAAGACAATGGCACGTACAAAAAAAAAAAACAAAACAAAACAAAAACAAAAAACCGGGAAAATAATAACAATAGAATATTCGCCAATACTAAATCTGAAGTAGTACAACAGACAAAATTCTTTAAGATATATAGCTCATCGCTTGACGATGACATTTATTGTTGATTGTCTCTACATTTTTTTTTTGGCACGGAATAATAACTTACGGTGTTAAAAACGAAGAATACAAAAAATGAACAATTTAGACGGATGTAGAGTGTCGTGGTCTAATGGATATTAGTCACTGGATCATGAACCACATGGTACGGGATTCGAACTCCTGCCACGACACCAATGTCTTTTGGCAAGACATTAATCTATATTTTCCACTCTCCACCCAGATAAAGTTAATAGGAGCCAGGGTAGGGGGTATCCAAGGAATACTTAAACGTCTCATATCACGGAAGTTCAGCTAAAGCCGGGGTAATAATAGTATTCAGAAAGAGAAGAAGATATAAAAGAAGAATAAGAATAAGAAAAAGAAGAAGAAGAAGAAGAAGAAGGAGGAGAAGAAGAAGAAGAAGAAGAAGAAGAAGAAGAAGAAGAAGAAGAAGAAGAAGAAGAAGAAGAAGAAGAAGAAGAAGGAGTAGGAGGAGGAGGAGGAGGAGAAGGAAACGAAGAAGAAGAGGAGAAGGAAGAAAAAAAGAAAAAGAAACAGAAAGAGAAGAAGGAGGAGGAGGAGAAAAGGAAAAAAGATAGAAAAGAAGAATGCAATAAGAAGAAAATGATAACATTGATCCAATTATGACTTTATTCAACTAATTTGTTAAATTCAGAAACAAAGATGTCTAAATATTTGGTAATCATTTTTCTTTATGACAGTCTAATGATGATATCAGGTTACGTGTGCCTCGCCTTGAGCTCACCCGACATACCAAGTCTGCTCTATCCAGCAGCAATCTTACTGGGAGCAGCGGGACTCATCATTATACTCGCAAGCTTCGAGGTGAATATATAAATATATATATATATATATATATATATATATATATATATATATATATATATATTCTTTCTTTTTTTCGTTTTTTTTTTCTTTTTTCGTTTTCTTTTTTCTTTTTTCCTTTTCTTTTCTCTTTTTTGTCTTCTTTTTCTTTTTGTTTTCTAACCCTCTATCCTCTTTCTTCCCACCCTTTCTTCCTGTCTCTCTCCTTACTTTTCTCGCTCTATTTTACTTCTCTCTCTCTCTCTCTTCCTATCCTTTGCTTTCTTTATCTTTCTTCATCTCTGCATGTTTGTGTGTGTTGTCTCTCTCTCTTTTCTCCTTTCCTCTCTCTCTCTCTCTCTCTCTCTCTCTCTCTCTCTCTCTCCCTTCTCGCGCCTTGACTCTGTTGTTTATTTTACGCTTGTTGTTTTGACAATAATTACGCGCATGCACTACATCTTTGGTGCATTTTTGTACTTGGTATCATTTCCTGAAGAAGCCTTATAGGCGAAATATCGAACCTTTTGTGTCTAACGGAGTCATTTATTCTGTGTCTGTCTCTATTTTTAATCTCCGTAGCAGAACTTTTGAACTATATATATATATATATATATATATATATATATATATATATATATAAGTCGTTAATAAATCAAGAAGGTTCTGCGTCGGTGTGTTGAAATAGATAGCAAACAATTATGTTGAAATAAAAACACCGCAAGACGTAAAATTTACTGACGTTTCGGTCACAGACCTTTATCCTTTATATATATATATATATAAAACAATATAGCAGTGATGACATATTGGTAATGATAATGCTTGAACCTCAGTTACTTATATTTTTTCTGCCTCATAGTAAACAAAAGTCAGTAAAACTTCACTTTTGAAATTCCTATGAAAGGGATCTTGAAAATTGAAAATTGATCATCAAATCTATTCTAACATGTGGGATATGTATATTGCAATAATTAATTTCTTTATCATTCGAAGCGCTTAAAAGATGAACCCTTTCATTCAGAAAGAGCAATGGAAATTAAAGATATTATAAACGTATTTGTGTTATGAGCAATTTCATTGGACTATACGAACGGTAATAATTATAAAGATTCTAAATGCATATGATAATAGTTATATTGCCTGCCAACATCTCATTTAAAGTAAATTCTCAACAGGCGGGTAAGGAAAGGAATTGGGCTATTTCTGTGTCTCTCTGTCCTACACTTCAAGTTTACAAATTTGTGAGTGCTTCTGGTATTGTGTGACATGTGATCTTTGTGGGGGTAACAGGTGGTGGAGCTTGGACGAAGGGTCTAGCAGTTCCTCCTGTCCAGGGTCGTAAGGTTTAGCTTATCGGTAGCTTCTGAGTAGAACGTGTAATTCCTCCCTAAGATAATTCGGCATGGACAGAATATTTTTGATTGAGGTTCTGAATAGTCATATAGATAGCAAAATCAAAAATGCGGCCTATTGCGACCTTTCTAGTCGGAGGAAATGCCAAATCGGCTCCGAGTCGTAGTGACCTCAGAGCACTGCTACGATTGTATACGATTTGTAACTGATTTGGTCCTTATTCTGGATATAAGGCTGACAGCGCACCAAAAACCCTATGTTTCGTTTTCAAATTATTAATCAGAACCTGAATCAGGTAGATTTTATTTGTTTTTTAAAATGCCCATATTTGATGTTATTGCGATTCACTTCCAAAATCGGATGGCAGTCGATCGTATAGTGTGCGGTGGGCATGAGTTGTGGATATGTTGGCTACAACCCACGAGACCGACAGCCCACGAGGCCGACATGTTGGTTTCTTGGACCTTCCGATAACTTTTCTGAGGGTTCACCACGGACTCGTGGGCTTTCGGTCTGCTGGAATATCCTGAACATGGCCGTTAGTTCGTTAGTTGATTGGTAAATTAGTCAACCTAATTAATTGGGTTTTAGGTACATGTAGGTAGGTTGAATGATTTACTGATTTATTGTCTGATTTATTTATCTGTTTATTTATTTATTTATTTATCAATTAATTTATTGGCTCATTGATTGACTGATTGACTGGTTGACTGATGAGGAAATACATGGGCCGATCGATTTATTAGTTGCTGGATGAGTCGGATGTGTCACGGTCTGTCCTAACAAAGAGGTCGCACTTAGCGTCCCGTCATGGAGCATGTTATATTACGATTAGTACTCTCTACCTACATACAGAAATTCAAAATACTTAGTATATTCTGGTATAAATTGGACACTATAAACAACGGTTATAATCATAGACCAAGTCCAAGGCATTTGGTCATTTGGTGTCCTAATCGTTACCAAGTATAAACATTATACAAATTAGTTTATATGATCCAAGCTGCTGCAGGTTTTCCAGTATTATACAATCATCAGAATAACGTATAACGTATAAGACAAAATACCTTGGAATTTTCTAATGGATGTATGTAATTTTCTAGATGTGAATGGATATGTGTGAATGTATTATGTGCATACATGTATATCGTTGATTAATTATTGCAAGCACACGCTGTGTAGCTATCGCTCATGTTATCAACGAAGGTGTACTTACGGTGAAACAGGGGTACGTGCCCCCCCCCCCCCCATCGAGTGACGAAGCTCAAATAGCAAAAGAGAAACAAAGACGAAGGGAAAGGCAAAGGCAGAGTAAAAGCAGATGATTGAACACCTTTCTATACTCTCTTCCTCACTAGACATTCTTGTTAATTTTTACTCGCAGAGCAAGACTGGTGGGTTCCCCATGAAACATGGGGAGCGTTTCATCAAGCGTTTTGTCAGTGATTTTTACTGACAACTGTTATAAGCTACTGAAATTCTTGCATCTGATTGGCTGAGAGCAAATTTGTCAGTAAAAATCACTGACAAAACGCTTGATGAAACGCTCCCCAGTATACCCCTCAGTGGCTGGTCCCCACGCTACGCCTCAACATCTGACGTTATAAACATTGCTTTTCTCTCTCTCTCTCTGTGCAGATTGCTAATCTATTACCATCTCAAAAGTCAACTGTGATCGGTGTGATGAATGGCTGTTATGATACTTCAACGCTCATCTTCTTTCTTGTAAAGGTAGCGCATTTTTAAATATACGCTCATTTATGAAGATCCTTTAAAAATACAGGCCTTTTCTCTTTTTTCATTGTTGACAATGGGAATTTCATTCAAAGACTGTCGTCATATATTTCTGTACACAATATCATCAGTACAAGAAGTACACTGTATTGTATAATAGTAATCAGCGCTTTGTCTTCACAGGGGGAAAAAAGGATTTATAAATCCAACTATTATAATCGTTACGATGGAGGGGAAACATTTCCCGTCTCTAATGCGCCCTCCTGTGGTCCGTAACACAAAGTTTGGCAATCAAATGTAAATTTGAAACAAAGATTCTGATTGGTTAATGGTTAGCCTTTTGAACTGTGTGCATGCAACGGTGATCTTGATTGGCTATTGCCATTCTGCAATTGATTGCAAACCTTTGTGTTACGGGGCTCTGGATAGTGGTCTTTTCATATTATCATGCCGTATGTTCAGAGCCAGAAGGGCTTTAACTCTGTGTTAAGGTATATTGGTTAACGCCCTTCTGGCTCCAAACAGACGATGCATCGTATATTATACTGTAGATCGCATATGAGAACGGGATATCATTAGAAATTTCGTCGCTGGTGTTGGCATCCTCCACAGTCTTCTTTGGGATCAACATATGCCTTCTTCCTCGAGATCACATCCCCTGGCCTCTCCCAGACGATTACCGCCTTCGATGCGCCTGTTCTGCCAAGCCCAATGTCAAAATCGAGAAAGGGATAGTCCTTTATCCTGATGAATCAAATCTGCAGTCGAACTACACATCATGCAACGTTGGAACGCAGACGTCCGAGTTCGATAATCTCGGATTTGAAGACGTGGATGTAATGAAAGGTATATAATGATGATGTGCTATCGAATCGAACACAGATAAGGATGAAAATTCTGTCTTCTTACGTCGATATAATATTGTATGGATTAACCTGTTACCCTGGGCTCAAATATGGTTCTTACTTGACACAATAATTATATATTTTTTTTAAGCAGTAGAACTGCATACATGGTTTTGGTATTATTTTCACAGAGCTTCTTTCCCTGCTAAAGCACAAAAGAGATATACATCTATTACTGACGAATATGTTTCTCCGTTGTTGTATTTTTACTTGGCAAAATATTAAAGGTTGCACAGGATAATTTTAACCTATTTTAAATGTTGACGTATCTGCCATTATCAACAGCGATTTCTATGCTGATACCCCCCCCCCAATTTTTGATGACTTTTATCCTGAATTTATAGCTTTTCTTTCATATTCCGTGACTCCTGGTTTATCAATATGCTATGATATAATTCATAATTAATTAATTAAAGGCGGTCAGTGGGCGGTGCCCATATGTTTCTATGCATTCCAGGCGAAGGCGAGTTCGGAGATTTCCGTATTTGTACACATCAACTTACGTACACATCACAGCGATCTATGCGGATTTTTGCCGAGGAGAAGGACATTTCGCTGATCCTCAATATATTTTCGACTAGACCTAGTTTCGTATGCGCACGAACTACTTTGCAGCATACGCAAACACAGATATTTCTCCATTGAAACCGCCGCCTGACCGCCTTTAAGTAATATTTTAAAGATTAAATTCTGATATTTTAGAATTCAATGTACAGTATATATCGTTTTGTCATCATGTGGAGGTCATGGTTTCTCGTAGTTGTATTATGTTTATCAATGTCATTATTACTTTGGCACGTGTTCATACATTTTAAAACAGCCATTGCTCAACTCCTTTTTCGGACCTGAAAGAATAATGTTGAGCTAAGGAAAAATCGTATTATTCGCAGGAAAAAAGAGAGTGTCGTTGTCTCTGGAGGAAAGCAGCAAGGATACATCCAAACAAGAGTGGACCAAAGAATGCACCTTAGGGAACTCCCTAGAGCGTATCGATGAAAAGGCCCTGGCAAAACGCCGGGAGAGCGTCCATGAGCACAATGCCGAGAGGAAGAGGGACGAGGCATACCCGACATTTTTGTCGTGCTTGAAGAGTCCGATGTTTTTCTTCATGTCGTTCTGGGCCATAGTCATCCAGCTCCAGCTCCTCTTCGTGCTAGGGATCATGAACCCGTGGCTGACGTGGCTTGCCGATGGTGATCTTGATGTTGGTAGGATAATTTTTCGTTAAATTTGATAGTGAAATATAGTGATATAGTGATATTGCTTATGATGATAGCGATGACGACGACGACGATGAAGATGATGGTGACGTTGATGAGTATGATGATGCTGGCAATAAAGATGTAATGATGATGATACAATTGTGCAACAGCTCATGTGGAATTTTGTATCAATCAGAATAACTTGTCTAATTTCATTACCTATATTATTCTCTGTGGTAATATTTTTACTGTAAACAAATAAGACGAGTTGATTAGTTAACTTGCAACATGCATGTAAAATTACATTTAAAAAAAACAAACAAACCCGGACAGATATCTTCAGCATATTACCTGAGCAGCAGTGAGCCAATTTGATTGGCCTATTACAGGGACTTTTCTTACAGGGACTGCTGACATAACCAACTGTCAACAGGTAGTGATCTTGTTCGCAACTGCAAATTGGTGTACGTACAAAGTTTGAAGTTTGAAGTTTCTTTGTTCCTCTTTTACATTAGACACAATTCAGATTTTACAAGCATAAGAGTTAATTTCAAAACGTACGGGTAAAGAAATCAAATCAAGTACAGTCTACAGTAAATAGGTAGAAAGTTTCGAGAGATATAGGAACGACTGGCAAAAAAAGAAAAGAAAATATAAAATGTGGGGAGCCTAAACAAAAACCATGGCATGTAATTGATTGGGATTACGTTTAGAGTAAAATTATAAGAAAGTCTGATTAATATACAGTAAAAAGCGAAACAGAATAGAAGTATCAGATTCACTAAACGGATACAAGGAGAGCAAAGCTCGAGAGTAAAGAAGTATCAGAAAAAAATTTTCAAGAAAAAGTCGAAAAACAAGAAGACTAATAAAAGAAGAAGAAGAAGAAGAAGAAGAAGAAGAAGAAGAAGAAGGAGGAGGAGGAGGAGGAGGAGGAGGAGGAGGAGGAGGACACGAAGAAGAAGAGGAGAAGGAAGAAAAAAAGAAAGAAAAAGAAACAGAAAAAGAAGAAGGAGGAGGAGGAGAAAAGGACCACCTGTACGATCCAGCATGACATGAATATTCATACCTACATAGTACATGTACTTACTTAGGTTTAATATTGGTACTCATACAAAATATGAGAATGTACGATTTGCTACAAACATCTCTACCGATTCTCTTGCAGTGAGTCAATACACGAACGTTCTTGCTCTCATGAGCTTCGTAAGCCTGATTGGAGGTCCACTCGGCGGTCTCCTGCTAGACAGAAGAAAACTCGCGTTATGTTCCTCAGAACAAAACTCAGGTAAAAATTTGTTTTTAGATAAAGGCCGATATTCTCGAAAGCTGCATAACTTTAAGCCAGGCTTAAACCCAAAACCCCGCCTGAGTGCGCAGAGGAGGCCACTGAATTATGGAGTGCCAAATGTCAACCTCTTAATCCTACACAAATCACCACTGATAGTTCTGAAACTAAATGCAAATACAAATACTTGTCTTGATGAAATTAACTGTCGATGTTCATTCCACACCAAAATATAATTTTCAAAATTTATTTTCTTACATAAATGTGATAATTTGTACAGAACTTAGGGGTTGACACTTGGCCTTCCATGAATCAACGGCCTAAGATATGCCAGGCTTAACTTAGGCCGCTTTCGAAAATACGGGCCATATAGTTCAATTTGTAATTATCTTTCGAATACTTGCATTGTTGTCATATATGTTGCTTAAACACACTTTAGAAATATATTTTAAACGAAAAAGTGTAGGTGAAGCAGATATTCAAATAGGAATCGTCTTTAATGTTCTAAGATCTATTCGTTGTTCTGTTTCACTATAGGAACCTCATTTGCATTGATAAAAGGGCTCACAAGGCATCAAACTTTCGCTTGCCTTTGAGCTGAAGTTACGTATTCACTTGATTTCTAGCATGGGTATACCATGGATCCCTATTTCTGTTTTATATTGAATACATGCATAAGCGACGGGCACAGTAATTTTGCCAGGGAGCTGATTGTGACCTCTTGTCCAAATATATCTTTGGGGGCATGCACCATACAAGCATTGCTTTCTTAGCATGCCTATCCGTTTCAACATATATGTTAAGGTCAGTAATGATCCGTTTCTTATTATTTGTTGTACTCTTCGCAATATATTTGATATACAAACTAATTAGATTTTTTAATGTTTAATCATTTAATCGACATGTATCATGTATGCTGATATTGAAACAGCATATATATATATATATATATATATATAATAATGATAATAATAATAATAATAATAATAAAAATAATAATAATAATAATAATAATAATAATGATAATGATGATAATAATAATAATAATCACATATAAACTTTACTGTTGCTAACATTCTCGGAGGGGGGGGGGGGCGCTGTCACCCGTGTACAACTACACGATATGCCGGGACAACTACCCCTAAGATAATTACCTCCTGAAAAGCTACTCCCTGACAACCAACTCCTAAATTAATTATTTCCTAGGTATTTGTTTGGTGATTTCATAGGGGTATCTTTAGGGCCGGGCTAGTGGTCTGGGGGTAATTGCCCAGGGGTATTTGTTCTAGGGGTAGTTATCTGGGGTAATTGTCCCTGTGGGTAGTTGCTCGGGGGTAGAGTCTACGGGGTAGTCGTCCTGCGAATTTTTCATAATAAATTGTGTTTTTTACCATGTACTTGTTACCGCTGTATTCAATTTTAGAGCCTGCTTATGGTCTCTACACCGACCTACGGAACAGCTGGCTCGCCGTGACCTGTACTACTTTCATGTCAATAGCCTACTCAGTCTGTATGCTGGTTCGGATCCTCCCTCTCCAGTATTTGACCTTTGCACTATTGACCTTGTGCAGGTCAATGTTATACGGTGTGTCGGCTGGAGTTGTTCCGCTCACGTGAGTGTCACATTGAAATGTCATTGCAATATTATATTTAATCCATGTTATTTAGGTTATACGCAGAACAAGTTTTTTTATTTATCATAATATGATAATTTCATGTTCATACTTTTTTTGAAATATCATCACGTGCTGCCATTGATGCACCGAATACAGACACTGGAAGCATACTATAATCACCGAACAACCACAATTATTATTATTATTTTTTTTTTTTGCATTCGTGCTACTAAAAAAATATAAGGAATATTTTTTAAAAAGTTTTTATTGAACTTACATATAAAAAAAGGGGAGGGGGGTGAAATATTAATTAAAGAACGATATAGGTTGACAATGTGGAGAACAAGAAAAAAAAATGTGTTGAGAATCTGATGCAAAATACTCAATAACAGACTGATTTTTTTTTTTTTAAATTCTATCAAAATGATATACATGTAACTCTTTCACCTAATATATTGTCGATTGCAGGTTTCCGATGCGATATTATGGTATCGTCTATGGCATGACCTATTTATTGATCGGCGTTTGTGGCTTTCTTCAGTATCCCCTATTTATTCTCATCCAAAACGTGTTAATGGGCGACCCTGCATATGTGAGTAAACCTCAGACAAAGACCAAACACCTACATATAGGCCTAACTACATAAAGCCAAGCTCACACGAAGCTCATTTCCATTGCGTCACGACCTGCGCTAATTTTGATTGTAAATTCTATTATCCTAAACGCCAGTTATTAAAATTATTGTCTGCATTTTTCACTTTTCATTTACTTTTTAAACGATATCACTCTTTCATGACGCTCAAAAGACGGTACGAGACACTGACATGACCCTAACGTCAGCAAAATTACGCCTCGAATGAGCCGCGCTTAATAATGATGATACCCGTTGCATTCGATGCGTCATTTGCTTGGCGTAGGACTGGTGCGTTTTTTGACGTCCCATGTAGAAGTGATATCATTTATATGTGAATGTAAAGTAAACAGTAAAAACATAGCTTTTAATAATGGGTTTATGGGATAATTGCCTTCACAGGCTCGATTGGCGCAGGGAATGACGCAGTGGGAATGACGCATCGAGTTCAACGGACTTAACTAAATAATTATCCCTTTATACCGCATAATTCAAGGGTGTCTTTATGCGCTTTACAAGTCAAGAAATTTAAAAAGGATAACATTAACACAGAGAAGAAATTGATATTAAGGAAATAATAATCAACTACGAGGGCTATTGAACAAACTTTTCCTGATCTCGAGGTCACTATCTTCACATGCCTCTTGGGAAATAAATCACCGATTAATTTGGTATAAATTACTTTTGTCTGATCATGCTTAAATACGAACCAGATTAATGAATGGTAGTCTGGTTTTATGGTATATTGATCCCATTAACCGACCGCTAAACAATTACTCTGTTTATGATTCTTTTCAGGTTTTGATTGGATTCATAGTAGCTAATCTCCTGACTTTTTCCTACCCTGCTTACATCATCTACCACGTCAAGAACAAGACGGCAACGGCGCCGAGTTAAGACACCGCATACCAGTGATTTCATGTTTACCATGGTTACCGTCTCTCTGCAAAAATAATTCTACAGATTAATGCCCATTGCAATAGCGACGTCATTTTCTGTTGTTGGAATGTGTCAGCACTGCGTCAACAACTGACGCTGTCCTTGACGCGCCATTTGAGAATTATGTTGTACAAAAGTGAATGCAAAATGAACAGTATATCAAACATTGCTTTACAGTGTTGACGCATGCACTAACTGCGCCTACACAGGCTTGATAGCGTAGGTAATAATGTAATCGGAATGACGTCTCCTGTACAACGGATATTATAGCAGTATGAAACTCACTGATGCAACATGAACTGTACCTTAAAAAAAAAAAGAAATGATTTCCGCGGAGGTGGAAAACGATCTTGCCTAGACAAAGATTATCAAAAGAGAATGAAACCACCCGAAACAGCTCATAATTCAATACTAAAACTGTGAGTTTGTTCCAAAAATATTGAAACTTGACCTGCATGTATTTAATTACTAAGTAAGAAGAACAATATCGTTCCAAAGTTTGCCCTTTTCTGTCACTATCATTATCACTATTTCCATCAAAATGGCGAACCCGTGGAAGGGAGTCTGGGAAGGAAAAGGCCAACGTTAGAGAGATTGTTCTTCTCGGGTCCGCTCGCTATTCATAAGGACCGCTGTTCATATAAAACCCGCTATTCATTTAACACGCATTATGAATATCGGTCCTTATGAATAGTTATGAATAGTGGTCCTGAATGGAAGTCCTTATGAATAGCGAGGTAATTTGTCCATGGTTTGCTCGCTATTTAGAATGACCGCTATTCATACAAAACCGCTATTCATTTAGTCACGTGTTATGGATAGCGGTCCTTACGAGTAAGTGGTCCTTATGAATAGCGGTCATTATGACTAGCGAGCTTACCCCGTTCTTCTTTCTATGAAAATAAATGGTGTAGTTTCAAGTTCTTTTGGAATAGGCTATCATTTTTGTTTTTTATTGTCTGGCAATATTATGAGGTTTCGATTCTCCTTCCAGAATTTGCCATACATGTTTCAGTGCTGATTCATGTATAATAATTATCATTTTTCTATACAAACAAAGCCATCTGAAGTTATATACAGATTGGTCAATCGGTTTCGTCGGGTAACAAACATTGAAATAATACGCGCTATATTGTGACCTACTGTAACCTTGTAACTGTCCAACCAAGCTAGCCAAACTACTCGTTCAGATCTTGAACAGTTAAAATCATTCTGAAGCTAGGAAGATAGTTATCTAACCTAGTTCAGATGTAACACAGTTTTATATCATATTATTAAGTATCATATAATGACACTTATATTAAACGTGCCCTTTTTATAGTGGTTATTGATATAGAGGCTTTAAAAAATAGATTAAAGTAGCCTACATATAAAATATGATACCAACCATTTCTGTATTTATTTATCGTAGCTTTTGGGAGTGTCAAAATAGAAGAGGAAGCATATATATATATATATGAAACGAATCAGGTATCATTATTGAATACCGTCAATGAATATGAGAACTTTCTCAGAACCAAAACTCTAAAAATATTTTAAACCTAACTGGTTTTAAAAAAGTGCGTCTGCAAATCA
Organism: Heliocidaris tuberculata; assembly: GCA_025618425.1. NCBI lineage: Eukaryota > Metazoa > Echinodermata > Echinoidea > Camarodonta > Echinometridae > Heliocidaris > Heliocidaris tuberculata. The sequence goes on from CM046840.1 coordinate 5,338,040, forward strand.
GATGGATAAGCTTACAACGAACATGACGAAGTTGATACTATCCTGACTATGTTACTTTAAACTTCACTTTGCCTTTTGCCGGTTTGGGATAAACATCTCTTTTTACAGTGATTTTTCGTGAAGATAAGCATTATTAATGTTTTGAATGACGTTTTGAATGACGATTGATGATGATGAAATAAATCCAAGTTGGAAACATAATCAGGTCTCGTTACATATCTAGCTTTGTACACAGTGAAAAAAAGAAACAGATACAGGAAGGGATTTAGGAGAGACAGAGTGATACAGGAGAAGGGGAAACTGATAGCGTTTGAAATGAGACGATGTTTAGAATGGTCGCTGAAGCAGGATCATAATGGACTGATGAGGTTAGGAGAGAAGGAGATAGAGAGAGAGATAGAGAGTGAGAGAGTGTGTGTGAGAGAGAGAGAGAGGAGATAAAGGTAGAGAGAGAGGAGATAAAGAGAGAGAGAGAGAGAGAGATGGGGGTTGGAAGGATAAAGTTAAACAGTAAAGAGACAGAAGGAGAGACATGATAAGAATAGAATAAGTGTTATTAGAGTGAGACAATATGAGGTCAGGAAAAGAGAGATTAAAGCAAATAATGAAATAAAGTGATGAAGGAAGTAACAAGACTGGGAAGTGGAGGGGAAGGGTTGAAACTGAGAAGAGAATTTGAATGAGTAAAAGGAGAGCAAAATTAACAAAGATAATTATACCTTCTCTATATACTGAACAAAAGAAGACAAGTTTATAGCCTTCCATTCACATTCTTAGTTTATTTCTTCTTCTCTCTCACTCTCTATCCCCTTCCTTTCACTTTCTTCATCTCTATACGTTAAGCACTAAAATTGAATAGCTTTATATAACGATTTCTCATTCTCTCTCTCTCTTCCTTTCTTGATCTCTCCTTCTCCCGTCTCCCCCTCTCTCATATCTATTTCCCCCCTCCCTCTCCATACTATCCGTCTCGCTTTGTACGTATTTCATTTTTTCTCTCTCCCTCTTCTCTTATTCTATTAATCATCTTTCTATAATACTCTTCTATCTGTGACTGTTTGTTTGTCTCTCTGTCTCTCTGTCTGTCTCTCTCTCTCTGTGTTTCTGTGTTTCTGTCTGTTTTATCACTCTTTCTCTCTCTTTCTCCCTCTGTATTATCTTATCTATCTATATATCTCACTCTAGAGGCGTTATTCTCTCTTTATCTTTGCCCTTATTTGTTTTCCATGTCACCCTTATCTTCACCTACAACGTTTAAACATGTTAAAATGTTAGGTTTATATGCAGCAGTTACATGTATATAAACATATTCTAGGACAGAAGAAAACCAATCAACATTCGATTCAGTTTATATACGTTTATTTTTCTTTTCTATATTTCAAATTAAAAACAATTCAGACACACATTTTTTCAATATTTACAAATAAGACTTTTCCCATTATTATTGCATGGTGAAGTACTACACGGTAAACATAAGTTTTATCACTACTATTGTAGTAACTAATTTTGAGTTTTCGAAAATGGACATTACTTTGCAGTCATGATTACGTAATATACAAATAAGATATGTTACTATATTTAATTTCAAATTAATCAGATAATGGAGCTTACCAAAACTGTATATTTACATGGGCTTATAATCAAAGAAGAAAGGTTCGATGACTGACAGACGAAATAAGTTGTACTAAGTATGCACACCGTATCATAAGAAGCGTCATTTCGTTTGCGCTATTACCTACGCCAATTCAGGTTATGAAGGCAATTAGCGCAAACACCATTAATAGCGGATTGTTTGCACTGTTCGTTTCGAATTTACTTTTTGCATGTGGTCACTCTCATGCGCTTTGCTCAAGAGGCTTCATTAGATTGCGTCATTGCTTACGTTAATCAAGCCTATGAAGGTAATTTGCTAATGCGCCAGTAATTAAAAGTATTTTTTTTCAAGTTCCCTTTTTTGATCGATGTCACTCTCTGATGGAGCGTCAAATCTGCGCCAGTCGCTGACGCAGCCTGCAATTAACTACTGGTGTTCAACGGCACCATGCCCTTTGACTCGCCATGTAAGAATGCAAGGCTCACACGATGCGTCATTTGCTGACGTCAGTGACTGGTACGTTTTTTGCACGTCGTGAAAGAGTGATATCATTTTTTAAAAAGTGATTGCAAAATGAACAGTACAAGCAATATTTTTATCAAAGCCCATGCGTCAATTCAACTGCGTCAGTACCTACGCAATCGAACATGTGACGGCAATAAATCCATAAGCCAGTTATAGTAAGAACAGCGGATTCAAGAAAAAAAAAAAATATTCGTTGCGTTATGTGGCGCTGTCACGGGTTTAGATGCCGCGGCCACGTGGGGTAACAGGAGGATTCGGGCGAGGAGTAACAGGTGGACCAGCAGGTGGGTTGGCGGCAACCACTCCTAAAAAGATTCAAAAACAAAATGAAAAAGGTGAGGATTAATCGTAAGGCTAAGGGAAAAGCGCATGCATGACAGTTTAAAAATATTGGTGAAAATTATTGTTAGCACTTACATACCGATAAAATATTCATTTGCAGTTAAATCAATATGTTTTTAAAAATCTCTAGGGTTCTTTTTTTTAATGAAAAAATCATACTTACTGGAGCAATTATCAATGACTTTGGGGGCATGGCGACGGCACGTGAGTTCCATAGCATCACACGGCGATCTCACGTCAATCACATTAGGACCTTCAGCGTAGCACAACATCCCGTTCCGAGCCCATCTGAACAGTTGTATTATGTATCCGTCACGGTGAATATCCTTGTCTGCGTCATACACCTTTTTAAGGACTTCCCAGTTGCAAAATCCGTATCCCTCGTCTATCTTCTCATAAGCAAATAACCCGCAATACTGTGACAAGCGGGCGTTGGGATTATATCTTGGTCCTGTTTATTGAAGAGAAATTTGCAAATTGTAGATGATTTATACCCGTCAACCGAGCAAGAGATCACAACCCACATGCTCATGTAAAAAAAAAAACCGTCTAACACGAGGCATCATTTCGACTGCGTTAATATCTGCGCCAAATGGAGACTGCGTATACGCCACACTCTTAAAATAATTGGGCAAAAAAATGCCCAACTTTTAACCAACACTGGGCAACATACTGTCCACACAACTATTGGTTAAAATCTGCCCAACTGGTGTTGGGTTGTTACACAAATTGGTTGATTCATCATGAGATTTGGGCAAGAGTTACACAACGTTGGGCCATATTTAACCAACTGTCAGTTGCCCAACTAAATTTACCCAACCTTTTAAGAGTGCAGGTATTAACCCTTTCAGGACAGGAATTATTTAAGAGCTCAATTGATCACATTTTGTTCTGCAGATTGGCAACAATAATATTTTTCTTTTAGTGCTACGTGGTTCTAATAAGATGTAATGTCTTGAAAATAATATACATGGTTAGGAACTTTGTCGTAAAGTTGAACAAGTTGCCAATTTGGACAAAAAAACAATGATTTTGAATCTCTCAATGTGTTGCCAATTTAAGGATGTTCAATCTTATTCTCCTTTTTAAAATTCCTGGCATCAAACGCAATATGATCATGCAACAAAAATGGACACAGTATGTGCAGAATTTTTTGCTCTTTCTACTCATGCATCTGGCACATTATTTTAAGGCTCTAAATCAAAAGTTATTGGGCCAAACCACAAAATGTGGTCAATTGTCTCGAAAGGGTTAAAAGTACTGTCATCCTGCAATCACTTTTTTTAAAAAACGATATCACTTTTCATGATGGGCAAGACTGTACAAGTAACAGACGCGTACCTAACGTCAGCAAATGAGGCCTCTTGTGAGTCGGGCTTTAGTTCCCGTTTTGTTTGATTGGTTCATTCCGTTCGTTCGTATGTATAGTCTGATAAGTTCAAGTCCAAAAACTTCAGAATGCCCTGATGTAAATCTATACTGGAAATATATCACCGATGATACAATGTTCTGTCTCATGCCATAAAAATACCTCAAATCAGATAAAAATATTGAATTAAGAACATAATGATGAATAACCCTTGACACTAACTCCCTCTATGACAATTATCCCCGAACAACTACCACAGGTCAATAACTATCCTCCATTATCTAGGGGGGGGGGGGGGTACATAATTACTGGTATGTAGCAGTTTTAATTAATAGCAATTTTAATTAAGTGATGAAAGAAAAATACTCACCTCCGTATCCACGGTATCTTTGTGAAACACTGGCACAGATCATAAGAGATAAACAAAGTGCCATGAACATCAGCTTCTGAAATAAAATAATATAATGGCAATTACAAATCAAAGTCACTGCGCGCAACAAAGGTATTACACATACATGACATATCCACTTTTCTTTGTGTTATAATCATTACACTTACGGAACGTCATTTCCTTTAAAAAAAAAAACAACAAAACAAAACAAACAAACAAACAAAAACAAAACAAACAAACAAAAACAAAGCAAACCAGAGGCATATTCGAACGAACCAGACAGTGGAATCGCTTTTCAAAAAGATAAATGGAATAAACTAAAAATCCAATTATTTCAACCTCCTCTTAACATTTATCTTATCATGCTGGTAGTAATGTAAAAAAAGTAAAGAAGAAGAAGAAGAAGAAGAAGAAGAAAAAAAAAAAAAAGATTGTATTTCCAAACACATTCTAAATACGTCGATTTTTTTTTGATTTTTTTTTAAATATTGACAGCATTTTACCACTCTCCAAAAGTGCAAAGTTTATAAGAAAACATGAACATTTCAGTAAAAGGATTTTTTTTTTAAAATTCCAGACTGGATCCCAGATAACTGAACAGAAGCAATTCAAATGTACTTGACGCGACAGGAAATTATCAGTTTTGTACTTGCCATGTGAAGAGTAAAAATCTGAAAATATGTAAATAAATAACCATATCCTGTTCAGTACATATAAGTACAAAATTCCAGTTCGCTAAGAGAAAACATCTGTCATAAAATTATCACACTTACCATTCCAACCATGTTGTAGCTTTAGATAAGCTGAAAATAAGAAGATAATTTTGTTGAAAGCTGCTTGACGATGCCTACACTTGTTACTTAAACTCTACTGACAAATTCCCAACCTAATATTCATATATTTATACCCTTGCGCAGGGCTCGAAATATAATCCACCTGTCTAATGCGTATGTAACCGAGAAACCATCTCCGCTTACCACCCCGGATGCATATCTGCCCAAAATACATGATGAACTCATGTTAATTTTGATCAAGTCATGATTAAATGAAATGCTGAATGTTTTGAATCTTTGTTTCACTCACGCCGATTCAGAAATTTTAATAAGAATATAAAACTACTGTTTGTCGTGCATGCACTCTGTATCACAGTCATATACCCTTCAAGTACTTTTACAGGACTTAGAGCATTTCCGTGTAATGGAAATTCCGCTTTATAAATACTCCATATTATTATTATAAAATGACAACCCTAGTTGTGTATCAAGCATAGGTTGAGGCCGGCTTCACACACCATTTAAGTCCTTTTATACACCTACCTCTTACCCCCCCCCCCCCTCTCTCTCTCTCTCTCTCTCTCTGTGCCTCTGTCTCTTCTTATCTCTCTCATATCTTCTTTTTTTGTAAAATAAATATATCTTTTTTCTTCCCCCTCCCATCGCATTCTCTCCCCCCTCTCTCTATATTTCACTCCACATGTATTTTTCAAACCTTTTCTTTTTATATTCTCCCTCTCTCTCGCTCCTCTTTCTCTCTTATATCGTATCTCTCTTTACCCTTTTGACATCATTCATATAGCTGGTGTCCTTTTATAAGTAAAAAAAAAAAAAGTCCATCATCCTTCTCATCATCTACTACCATTCTTGTAAGGTTTATTCATTTAGTGATTACAAATTTAAGAACAACAATAAAGGTACATACACGTTTATTTTAATTTCTATACTTTACATACTAGAGAGAAAAGTATATTAACAACTTATATTTACAAGTAAGTAATTTTTCACTTAAAACTGCATGAGTAAGTTTACAGGAAAAACATTAGTTTCCTTATGACGACTGTTTTAAAGAAATGTCACATACTTTGCAATCATTATTACGTCACAAACACAAAATAAAGCGTATAATTTTTCTTTTCAAACTAATCAGAGACAGAGAGGGCTTATCAAGAACTACGCAGGTACATGGGCTTAAAGATGTGAAAGAGTTAAGGTGAATTGGTAACTTTGTAGAGGCTTGATAAAATCTGAGCTGCCTGGCCCTACATGCTATTAGTGCATGTAATATAAGGTTAAAAATGAAGCCCAGGAAAAAAAAAATGCACTTCAAAATCATGTGCTTCACAAAAGTAAACATATACAAGTGACCGGAAATGCCATACTCATTTCCCCTTATAGACTAAAGCGTAACCCTATACGGTTTCGTAAATGGCAGTATTCAGTCATAGATATCTTAATGATAACATTGTATATTTGAAAACCTTTTTATGCCTGGCTTTTTATTCATCCTTCTGAACATCATTATACAAGACAGATATCAAAATCAAACAATTTATTAAATCAAGCCTCCACAAAGTTACCAAGTGCGATAACAATAACAATGATCTTATCAAACATCTGCTGAAAGCTAAAAGGTCGTTTATTCTACATAAAGTATATGCTTTAACACCCTTCTGACTCTCACCAGATGAGCATGACTGACGAAATAACTTGTACTTAACCAAGAAAGATATATAGCTACTTTCGATTACACACTAGGCTTGATTTGCTGATTGAGGACTGCGTCGGTGACTGGCGCGGTATTTGACGCGCCTTGTGAAAATTACATCGTACAAAAGGTGAACGCCTAATGAAATGTGCAAACATTGGGTTGAATTGATGACGTATATAATAATGAAACACACACAATAAGCGCACGCAATCACGCAATAGGAATAACGCATCGTTGCATATCAAAGAAGCGTTATTGGCTGACGCAGACCCACTCAGTCTTTGACGCACCGTGAGAGATACATCGTGCAAAAAAATAAAAATAAAAATAAAAAAAATAAGTGCAAAAAACAGTAGAAACATTGCTTTGAATTACTGGCGCATGCACTGATTGCCTTCATAGGCTTAATTGGTGTCAGTAACAATTAAATCGAAAAGATGCCATGTGTCCAATAGGCTGAAGTTTAACGGTGGACAAGAGACTTTCGTTGAGTAGCGCCGTCATGGGTTTAGATGCCGCGGCCAGGAGGAGGATTCGGGCGAGGATTCACTGGGGGGCCAGCGGGTGGGTTGGATGGAGCCACCCCTAAAAAGATTTAGAAACAGAAGGGGGGAAAAAGAGGTCTAATCGTAAGGCTTTTTGAGAAAAGCATGTGCATGACAGTTTAGAAAGTGGAATTGTAGAAAATTATTGTAAGCTGTTACATAATGGTGCAATATTCTTTTTACAGTTAAATCAATATATTTTGAGGGTTCCTTTTCACGAAAAGAACGAAAGGGCTATACTTACTCCAGCAGTTATCAATGTCTTTGGGGGCATGGGGACGGCACGCGAGTTCCATAGCATCACAGGGTCCCCTCACTTCCATGACATGGGGACCTTCAGCGTAGCACAACATCCCATGCCGTGCCCATCTGAAGAGTTGTCTCATGTAGCCGTCATGATGAATCTTCCTATCTGCGTCATATACTTCCTCAAGGACCTCCCTGTTGCACCTGTATCCTTCATCAAACTTCTCATAGTTAAACAGCGGGCAATACTGTGTCAAGCGGGCGCCGGGATTATGCCTTCGTCCTGTTAGTCGAAGAGAAGTGCACAAACTTTAGCATTTATATACCTTTCTCATGGTCACAAGAGAAAAATATACATAAAGTTTGTAACAAAAAATGATTGTCTGTATAAATGTGATCATTACAAAAACAAAACAATCACAATCTTTTTATTAGCTTCATTGACTGAGATCTTGTAAATTCAGAAGATTTAGTCATTTTGCAAAAAATGAAAAAAGTCAAATACTCTGAGTAACTCCTTTACCTATAGTCTGCTGATGTCGGAGCCTTATATTGTGCAAGACATAGTATTTTTCCCCCCATATGATGGGGGGTTTTTTTCTCATGGGACCCTACAGTGGTTGCATCAATCAGGTGAAACATGAAAGTAAAGTACAGGAAACATGCATGCCATTTAATTCCCGTAATTCCGAAAGCGCCCTTATGGCGTTGCCCATCGATTCCCCAGGCAAACTACATTCTAAGGACAACTAACCCCAGAAAACTACCCCCAGACAACCACCCCTAAGACAATAAAACTCGAACAACTTCCCCCAGGGCAACTACCCCTGGACAACTACACCAGGACAAGTAACCCTAGACAATTACCCTCGGAAAACTCCCCCTAGGACAATTATCCCCGGATTACTCTTTGAAATAATTGCCTTAACTTCCCCAGACAACTACCTAAGGGTCATCAATTTAGGGAGTAGTTGTCTTGCAGAGTACTCTGATTGTCCTGAGGTAGTTGTCTTAAGTCAGGTTCACACGAGGCGTCATTTCGATTGCGTCATTACATGCGCTAATATAATCGAGCCTGTGAAGGCAATTATCCAATACGCCAATTACTTAACGTTTTGTTTGCACTTTTCATTTTGCGTTAAACATTTAGACGATTTCACTATGAAATTTTCATGACGCGCAAAAGATCGGACCAGTCACTTATAAGCAGTCCTTAAGTCACCAGATGACGCCTGGTATGAACAGGGCTTATTGAATCAAAATATTTATTGAGCAATTTCAGTGTCCGGATTGAAAGAAAAATACCCACCGCCGTATCCACGGTATCGTTGTGAAACACTGGCACAGATCATAACAGATAGACAGAGACCCATAATCATCATCTTCTGAAATCATAGCATATAAAGACAAATACTCAATCATGTCATAGGTATTAACTATTTAAATCATTTACATTGTTTCCAAGACTTGAAATTTGCATTTATCTTTTAAATATTTTAGAAAAACAAACAATAATCAAGCAATATTATCATGATTTAAGTCCTTAAAGTGAGGATCACTTATTTTCTACATACTCTGTACAGGTGTAACGCTGGAAGGTGGTATCCAAACTTCTTGTCGGCAAATTGACATTACCACACTTGTGAGCTCTTCGAAAGTCTATCCGGTGCTGTTTTTAGACAACATGGGAATTTCGCCTGCGTGGGTGAGACTTTCCCGTAAAACCGAGTCCTACGTGTTACGTAGGCGCAATTTTTTCTTCTTTTTTCTCCTTCTTTGTAGGATGAACATTCTGTAAGGGCCATCAAGCACTGGCAAATTCAAACCCTCGTAAAAATAGACCGCATGCGCCAAGTAAAGCAACTTAGGCCTCGCGAAATGGGACTGGGATAATTTTACGTGGCAAAAATGTTGAATATTTTGAAATTCGAAATTTGAAATTTGACCTGGCACTAAGCACCATATTATAGACCCTGTAATTGCTACGTAGATGCATTAATTGCTCCGGGATAGACCCGTCCCATCCCGTATCACAAAAATGGCTTTACGCGGTGTTTACAGGTAGGCTTTACGTGAGGCTGTAACTACAGCATTATACAGTTAACAGGAACCTTCTTATTGATCAAATTCCAGATAATTGAACAGAAACAACTCTCACTGAACTTAACGCGACAGGAAATTATCAATTTGTTTATTGCTTGCAGTGTTGAGAGCCCAAATCGTAAAAAAGGGAAATCCTTTAAAGCACGTACGCACAAATTCCAACTCCCTGAAAGAAAAGGTCTATCACACTTACCGTTGCAGCCATGTTGTAGCTTTAGATTGGCTGATAATACAAAAAATAATTTTTAAAAACCTGCAAGATGATTCTACACTTGTTATTAGAAGTCGAATGAATATCACCCACCCAATTTAGGTATTTATACCTATGTGCAAGTCGCGGAATATTATCGTATTTCTCAATTGATACGTAATTGAGAAACTATCCACTCACCACCCCGGATGCATCAGCTCAAAATACATGTTCAACTAATACCAACTTTGATCAAATTATGATCATTTGGAGACTTGAAGACTTAGGTAACAGTGATAACACCAAGATATAAATCTTATTTCATAACTCTTTATAAATCTTTATGAAATTTGATGTTTTAAAGAAAAAGGTCGTGTCCCGACAATTATCGCCGGACAATTAACCCCGGTCAATTATCCAATAGGACAATTACCACACATGACAGTTACCCCAAGGACAATTACCCCCGGCACAATAGCACCACAAGCTCCTTTTCCAAATCTGATGAGTGTCACTTTTTACTTCCGATAAGTGCCGGTTTTCCTTGCTAATATCAAAGTAAACCTTTCCCTACCTGATAAGTGGTCATTTCACCTCTGATTAGTGCCGATTTTCAAACGTGATAAATGCCCTTTTTACTTCCGATGAATGTTAATTTTTGTTTTTAATAAGTGCCCTTTTCCCCTTCTGATGATTGCCCCTTTTTATCTCTGATAAGTACCTATCTGATACAAGTCCCTTTCCCTTCTGATAAGTTTCCTCTTTTTACCTATATTTAGCATTGTCGCTTAAAAATGTGCCCTTTTAAAGTCTACAAAGGAAGTCATATTTAGCGCCTGCTAGGGTACGTATCAAAGTAAAAAAAAAAAAAAAAAAAGAAAAAGAAAAAGAAAAAGAAAAAAAAAAATTCAAAGGTGAACAAGGAAAATTATTAGAAGAGGAATAGGGCACTTATTAGAAACAAAAACGGAAACTTATCACATGTAAAAAGGGCATTTGTCAGATTTGAAAAGAGGCACTTATCACGTTTGAAAATGAGGTACTTTTCAAAGATGAAACGGGTCTTTAGTAGGGGAAATGGGCACTTATTAGGAATAAAAAGGGGGCACTTAACAGAAGTAAAAATAGACACTTATCATATATGAAAGGGGCACTTAGAGGTGAAAAGAAAATTTATCAGGAACGGAAAGGGGCTATTATCTGATTATTGGAAACAAAAAGAGACACTTATCAGAAGTAAAAAAGGCAAGTGATTCTAAAGAGGGACTCTTTTTTAAGAAGAGAAAAGGGGGCACTCTGTAGGCTACTTGGAAAAAATCAATATGTGGGGCAGTTTACTTCCTTCGATTCATATTGGAGACAGGAGGGTGTCCTTGGGGTACATGGCGATAATTGTACTAGGGGGTAACCTTCTGGGGTTATTGTTTTAGGGATTATGTCATGGGGTAGTTGCTCTGGGGTAATTGTCCTAGAGGTAATTGTCTGTCCGGGGTTTATTGTCCTAAGGGGATAACAAAAAAAAAAAAAAAAAAAAAAAAAAAAGGCGAAAGTGTCATGGCGGATCATCTCTTTGAGTAATCACACATTTATCGTATTTTATCATGCCTGTAACTCCTGACGACACCAGATTTTTCATTTATATTTCTAGCTTTTCCATCAGGTTCTCTCCCCCGAAATATGATGACAAGAAATAGTTAGAATGGTTAACCGAGAGAGAGAGTGAATGAGTTCAAACGGAAATTATCATTATCTAGACGGTTTACCCGTTCTGACCATTATGTTATAACTCGGCAATTCATGTATAAATCTATTCACCCAGTCATGCCAATGGAGTATTCCCTCTTTATCTCTTTATATATCTACTTTATTCGCTCTCTTGACATGATTCTTTTTTATCCCTTGTCTACTCCCACTTCCACCCCCCCCCTCTCTCTCTCTCTTGTCACGTGAATGATCATATCACTCCGCTGCATTGTTTACATTCTTTTTTCTCCCTCTCTCTTATTTCTTTATCACCTCTCTATCACCCCCTCTCCCCTTTCTTCCTCTTCCCCCTCTCCCTCTCCTTCTCTCTCTTATCCCTTTCTCCCTCTTCTCTCTCTCTCTCTCTCTCTCTCTCTCTCTCTCGTCACATGAATGATCATAATTCCTCCGTTGCTTTGTTTACATTTTTTCTCCCTCTCTCTCTTATTTCTTTATCACCTCTCTATCTCCCCATCTCCCCTTTCTCCCTCTCCCCCTCTCCCTCTCCTTCTCTCTCTTATCCCTTTCTCCCTCTTCTCTCTCTCTCTCTCTCTCTCTCTCTCTCTCGTATTTATTTTTTTGGACATTATTTCTTCTTCTTCTTCTTTAAAAAAAAAAAAAAAAAAATCCGGCCAGACCCTTATTGACATGTAATACCCATTCGAAATCTTGCATTCTTGCTGGGTTTTTATGCAATTACTAATTACAAGTTTCAGAACAGAGGAAAACAGAACATTTGATCTACATACAAATATGTTTATTTTTAGATTTTACATGCAAAGAGAGGTATCTTCACAAATTCATTTATTTACAAACAGGGTTTATTTTTCCAATCAACGTTGCACCTGTAAGTCTACAGCGTAAACACTTGTTTTATCCTACATAATATTTGTACATAATATATACAACATACAAATAAAACATCGCATTACAATACTTTTGAAAAAAAAAAAGGATCTGGAATAGAGGAAGGCTAACTAAAACTACATGTGCATGGGTTTAGAGTAAAGAAAAACGTTTGATTCCTTAATCTCAATTGATAATCTTGAAAAAAAAATCTCCTTTTTGACCGTTAAACATTGAGGCGTCATTTTTATTGAGTTATTACCTGCACTATTTAAGTCTGTGATGGCTATTAGTTAATACGCCAGTAAATTGTTTGCACCGTTCATTTTACACTCATTTTGTGTATGTCACCCTCACAATGCCCTGCTAGTTGCTCGGGTAATGCAAGGGGCATTAGAGCAACAAGGGCGTTAAATCTATGTAAAAATATAACGCCCTTCTGGCTCTCACAAGACAATAATGACAGGTGAAATAACTTGTATCAATCCACAACTAATGTATATTTCTGCCCCCTGTATATCTGATGATGTCGGACTGAGTCAGCGACTGGCGCCATCTCTGACGCGCCATGTGATGGTGAAAAAAAAAAATGATTGCAAAATGAAGAGTTGCGTTGAATTACTGGCGTATGCATTAAATGCAATCCAAAGTTATTTTCAACACACGTAATAACGCAAAAAACGCATCGTATGCAACCCGCATAACAAACTAGCTGAAATTCATTATAGTAGCGTCGTCCCGGGTTTAGATTCCACGGCCACGTGGTGTAACCGGGGGGTTCGGTCGAGCAGTCACAGGGGGACGAGTACGTGGATTAGCTGGAACCACCCCTAGAAAAGATTCAGAAACAGAAAACACGTTTAAGGATTAATCATAATGCTTTTTGGAAACGTAATACGCTCTTGTGTACATTGCAAAATGTGAGATATCTTTATTCAATCATTCTCTTTTCTTTAATCTTTGTTTGTCAGAGACTTTAAACAAATGTACTTGTACCCCCCCCCCTCACGCCCCGATCGAAGAATCCTGGATCCGCTATTATCCACATGGTGCTCAAGGCTCTCCAGTATCACTCCGCCCTTAGTTACAAAGCTACGGATTTCTTTCCTTCATTTCCTCCAACAAGGTAATCCCTTTAAAACAAAATAATCATGATTAGTCCCCTTCCCCTATAATCTACATTCCAATCCAAGCTCACACGAGGCGTCATTTGCTGACGCTTAATAGGACTGCATCAATGACTGGTACAGTCTTTTGCCCGTCGTGAAAGAGTGATATCATTTAAAAAGTGATTGCAAAATGAACTTTTAATGACTGGCGTATGTCGCTTCATTGCCTTCACATGATCGATAATTAGCGCAGACGATGACGCAATCGAAATAACGCCTCTTGTGAGCTGGGCCATATGAAGGAAACGAACGACAGTATCATACTTACTCCAGCAATTATCAATGACTTTGGGGGCATAATGACGGCACGCGAGTTCCATCGCATCACAGGCTCCTCTCACTCCGATTACATGGGGCCCTTCGGCGTAGCACAGCATCCCATTCCTTGCCCATCTGAAGACTTGTTTCATGTATTCGTCTTTGTGGATATCCTTATCTACGTTATACACTTTGTCCAAGACGTTCGAGTTGCACCTATATCCCTCGTCTATCTTCTCCTTGGTGTACAACGGACAATACTGTGTCAAGCGGCCGTGGGGATCATGTATTGGCCCTGTAATGTTAAAGACGATATTGAACACTATCGCAAAGACTTTAGAGAAATCAACCCATGAGCACTTTCAATGCCCTGTTGTATATCCTAGAGAAGTCTTTGGATCACCTCTTAAGAAGTTACTGTGATGTTCGAATGTTTCAAATGTTGATGGACAAGGCTGTTGAAATTGCATTCGGTAGATTTTTCGAGGTCTTTGCGATCGTTTTATTATTTGGCAATGTAATGCTTTGTTCATGAATTGCATATTTTCTTCTTCAAACTTATGATTAATTCAATGGCTTTGGCTGTTCATACGTTGTGAGATCTCATGCCGTGCTTCTTTATGAGCCGAGAGAGTTCACATCGTATGGAAAGCGAAATGCTATCTCAACTGATTGTCGGTATATGGATACAGAAACTGCTATGAGAGGGTCTGGTTGTAAACTTATATCATGTATATGGTACCCGAGGTGACGTGACTATGACTGAGGGGCGCAGTCCATGGTCGTGTGAATTATTTCTAGTCACATCATCCGAAATGGACCAATCAATTGTGCAGATTCTTTTTATGACGAACATAATGTGAGATTTGCGGTAACTGAGGAGTGCGGCATGAGGTCCAGCAGCATGTTGACAGCGAAATCTTAGTAAAATGAAACCTGATCAAATTGACCAAAAACAAAGCCTAAAATTTTATGTATGCAGGCGGGTTTTAAAACCATGATTAGTTTCTCGTGTTAGGCCTACATGACTGTATATAATGAAAAAGTGGAGAAATTAGTCAACTTTGTGAGCCTGAGTACAGTATTATGATTCCATTGCGGAAAATATTTATTCAGTTGAAATAGATATGACACACGGTTCCTGCACCGCCCCAACCCCATAACAACAACAAAGAAAGAAAGAAACAACCAAACAAAAACTGCGACCAGTGGCAAACCACCAACGACCGAAACTCCCGCAATGCAGAAGTTTGTGGAACCATTTGCCACTGCTCGTAGAAAAAAAATTACCCCCAGACAAGTACCCATGGACAACTTTCCCCGGACAAATATACCCCCTAGGACACATACCACATCCCCCGACAAGTACCCTTTTCAACAATAAACCAGTGCTCCGACATAATGATCTAGCGACAATTATTGTTCCGGGTTTTATTATGTCAAAGATACAGGGTGAGGGTTAGGGTTGCAATAGACCGCTTCGGTAATGTATGCAAATTTTATACATACCTTTCAAACAAAGGTTGTTCTTGACAACCTGAAAGCTTGCAGGAGGATTGCCGGACATAGCAACAAGTAAGGTATGCAAACTGGATTCCAAGCATTGAAGCTCATTTATAAAAAAAAGCAGGTTAATGGAATAGCTCGTCACTAGGTGCTCAGAGAAGAAATGTGCATAAATTTGAATACATTACAGAACTGGTCTATTTGGTCCAGGTTAGGTATAGTGTTTGATCCAGGGTTGAAGCAAATTACCGCGGAGTAATAGACCGGTTCTGTAATGTATACAAATTTATGCACATTTCTTCTCTGAGCACCTAGTGACAAGCTATTCCATTAACCTGCTTTTTATAAATGAGCCTCAGTGCTTGGAATCCAGTTTGCATACATTACTTGTTGCTATGTCCGGCAAGCCTCCGGCAAGCTTTCAGGTTGTCAAGAACAACCTTTGTTTGAAAGGTATGTATAAAATTTGCATACATTACCGAAGCGGTCTATTGTCGCCGGGGCATGTTTCATACATCCCCTAGACCACATTTCGGACAACCACCTATATACATGATATAAGGGTAATTTATTTAGGTGGCAGTTTTCCAGGATTAATGTTAGCGGGTAGTTGCTTTTATATTTAAAAATTTTCACTTAAAGAATGGAAAAATAAAATACTCACCTCTGTATCCATAGTATCGTTGTGAAACACTGGCAGAGATCATAACAGATAGGCAAAGAGCCATGATCATCAACTTCTGAAATTGTATTACAGAAACAAAAACTCATGTCACCGTTCGAGATACTCACTATTTAATAGTTTAATACTTTCCCAAGCTTTGAATTTCCTTGAATATTTCAAATATGTTGGAAAAGCAATAAGCAAATATTCTAAAGCAATGTTATTATGATTACTTCCTTAAAAACGATCACTGCTTTTATTCCTATCATGTATAAATTTTGCCATGTACATGTGCTTCGCTAAAGGATGTGATCCATCATAATTGTCGGAAAAACTATGAGCTATATCGACAAACTGAAAATAGTAAGGACCTATTTTAATTTCAAAGTTTGAAAAATAAAAGTTGCGCATGACTTGTCAATAATTTTTGTAAGACTCTCTACGCCTAATTTTAACATACTGAATGGCGATTTTCCATGATTATGCAGAATCCACGATAGACATCATAAACATCACGAAAATTAAATTTTCAAAATAATTGTGATGAGTTCACAAGAGGTGAAATATTCCAGTGCAGAAAATAGATAGTGTAAACATTGTCTTGTCTTACTGAAAAAAAAAATCATTCAGTTATTTGATCCTCCTCTTCAGATTCCGTTGACATGTAATGTACAGACAGAAATGATAATTCTAATATTTTACTAATTCTTCGAATAGTTCATTTGTTGAAATGTTGACAAAGCTACATGTAAACTCATTAACAGTCTATGAGGGTTGGCTACTGATTTAAGAGACAATAAGGGGGGTTACAGTGATCATGAACAACTTTTTTGATTGAATTCCAGATAACTGAATAACGCAACTCCAACTCTACGTGATGCGACAGGAAATTATCAATTTGTTGATTACTTGCAGTCCAAATCAGAATAAAAAAGGAATCCCTTCAGCACATACGTACAAATTACACTTCCCTGAAAGAAAACGTCATCACACTTACCGTTGCAGCCATTTTGTAGCTCTAGATCAGCTGGGAGTTAAGAAAAAGAATATTTTGAAGCTGAGGATGATGCTACTACAGTTGTTACTCAAACTCGAATGATGATTCCCCACCCACTATTGATATTTATACCCCTGCACAATTAAAAAAATATAATCTATTTATATATATAATGTAATTGAGAAACGATATCTGCTTACAACCATTGACCCAAAATACATGTTGAGTTGACGCCAAATTTGATCAAATTATGATTTTAAGGTCAAAACATAGATCAAGTCATAACTGCAATAGATTGATGTCGTAATTGAAACGTTTGTTTGGCTCAGAAGTTTTAATAAGAGTTACAAAAAACAACGAAAAAACAAACAAAACAAGCAAAAACAACAAGAAATACGTCTGAAAGTGTAAATTTTAGATGACAACCTTCATTGTGTATCCTGCTGCACATGGAAAAGTCGGCGTATGCCCTATACTCCCCCTTTTAAAAAATACATTTGTGCATTTGCTTCTCTCTCTATTTTATATATACATATATTTATACTTACATATATATATATATATATATATATATATATATATATATATACATATACATATAAACATATATACATATATACATATATACATATATACATATACATAAACATTAAAAATCATTAGAACACCTGCTAAAATGACCAATTTGATTCTTGTATTTCTACCAATATTTGTTTTGATATAAATACATACACAGTTTCTGGTTGCTGAATGATGTAATAGAGTATAACCAAATCATGTGAAAGCCCTGGGTCATTGTCAAGTTCATATTTAGTGACATTTCTGTAAATATTTTCATACCCGACCCCCCCCCCCCCTGCAGAAATTTCAAATTGATATCTTTCTGGCATGATGTCAGTGAAGATACTGATTTCTCTTGACACTTGAGCTTTTCTAGAAATTCAGAACTCCACTGCAATATGATACATTGAGGTTTCGTTATCTCTTACATCAGTTAATCCCATATTTGGAAGATCAGGTTCAAGTCCTACTTCTAAAGCCTTCGGACTGGCCACCTCATCATGTTTAACACTATGGATGAATTAGAACTGTTCTACTACACCTGTTCATTAGAAAATATGAAGATATCTAGCTGCTGGAAAAAGTAACACATATAAATTGGTTACACACTTTAAAGAAATTTGCCGTTTTTCTTTTTCAAGGGAATTTCCTGGCAGTCAGGATGCCAGGAATGCCGGTTTTTCCACAGTTTTTATGTTTTATTTATTAATTTTTTTTTTTAAACCGGAAATCAGCAAATATTTATAATAAAATTATGTAAATTTACAATAAAATTTTGTAAATATATGCTGATTTCCGGTAAACCAACAAACTTGCTGTTGTTTTACAGGAAAAGACTGTAAAATTGAAATAATGGCAATAACTTGTAATTTCAAGGGCTAAAAAACCTGTAGTTTTACAGTTATTTTTTACTGTGCAGGGTGGTGAGAAAGTGGAAAAGTCTGACTCTCCAAAGACATCACTCAAAGGCTACTCTGGAAAGGAAGTGTATGGAGTACTCTGGAGTAATCTGCGAACTGTCCAGAACAGGTTCATGTAATTTTGAAGAATGTGTCTGTCCACTCTCATCCACTGCCAGCCACAGTCCAGCATGGACGTGGGTACATCTTATTCTGGAGAAGGTGCACCACAAACCTGCTCACAAGTCCTGAACAAGAAGACGGTCTATAAGAACTCTCATCAAAATGATGGAGGAACAACTTGCATATAAAGAGTCTTCAAGAGTTTTAAAAGTATCATGGAGGGGTCATGCCTAAAGGGCGAAGATCAAGAAATTTAGCCTGATCAACAAAATCTGGGACTTAGTGAATCAACACGTTGACTAATTAAATACCTTACAGAGAGGAGAATACTTCACAAATGCCGAAACAACTTTCATTTCATTAAAATGGATATTTCCCCAGGGTTTCATTCTCCTTTAAAAAGGAGAATCAGACCCTGGGAAAAAATCAAACACACGATGAAAACACATTAACACAATGTACAGAAAAGCCAAGCTGTGTATTTTTTTAAATGGCTGCATGGGGTTGGGGAGGGGTTAGGGAAGAAAATTTGACTGAAATAATCCGGTTTGTACTGGACATCATAATGGTCCAGTACTTTCTCATAGTCTGGCAGTATCCAATTACTTAATTCAACAACCAGAAATTGTGGCAATGCAAAACTTAGATATTTTGACGAGAACTAAATGATTTATCTCTTTCCCCCATTTAATAAAGGGCTTTTCTCTCTCTCTTTTATACACTATTTATTTCCTCCTCTATCTCTTTACCTCTTCTAAATTATATTTTGTTTTTACTCCCATTTTCTGTTTACAAAAATTATTTTTCTCTTTCTCTCACTCTCTCTTACCTCGTAATACCTTTTATCTCTCTCCCTCTCCCTTTCTCTGTATCTCTCTATCCCTCCCTCCCTAATGCTCCCTCTATCTCTCTCTCTCTTTCTCTCTTATCTATATATACTTTTTCTGTTATCTCAATCTTATTCCCTTTCTCTCTCTCTCTCTCTCTCTCTCTTATCTATATATTTTATCTCTCTCTTATTCCCTTTCTCTCTTATTTCTCTCTCTCTCTCTCTCTCTTTCTCTCTCTATTTCTCTCTCTCTCTCTCTCACTCTCTCTCTCTTTCTCTCTCTATTTCTCTCTCTCTCTCTCTCTCTCTCTCTCTCTCTCACTATTTACACTTTCGTCATCATTTTTATTACTGGTTATCTTTCTCGCTTCTTCTTCATTTCTTTAACTCTATTACACTTCTCATAATATATTACTATTGTTGTTTATATTTATTGATCACAAATGTAAGAGCAGAAACAACAAATCCTTTTGATTTAGTACACAAACGATTAAATTTCGATGAATATATATTACATAAAGAGAAACCAACATTAAACATTTTTTTTTTATTTACAAAGATGACTTTTCCTATCAATATGGGTTTTTTTTTCATATACAAACAATGCTCTCAAATAATATA